>NC_051170.1:84300270-84630270 GCF_013339725.1 Rhipicephalus microplus
TCTTATTGTACTTAGGCAGGTGTTTCAAACTGACGCAAAATCGTTCTGAATCAACGACGCTACCATTAATTATATGATGCGTTAGAGAATCAACGATTTAGTTTCGGTGTCACCAGACGCAAGGCTGGAAATTGCTGTAAAAATGTCGCAAACAAAACTTTCGCTGTCAGGGGTCGTTTAACGTTTACGTAATCGTGAAAGAAGGCTTCACTCGTGTCGTTTTACGCATATTAGTGAAATGCAGGGTAACCACAGCCTGACCATTTCTCTAGTGGTATAAACGGTCTTTCGTCGCAATTTCGGTCAGGGTTCGACGCCGCACGCCATTCTCTGCCTTTTCTCCTGCAAATCAGTGGCATCGCAAGCGCCACACCGGCTTTATAATATGTGACAGACAACTAAACTGCTGTAAACACATTCGTTCATTCTTTTGTTGCGATAGCAAATATATGGACACTCTCGGCTGGATTTCGCCGCCAGCGTCGGCGTTGGCGTGGGCGTCAGCGTCGAAGTCATGCACCGTATATGTATACATATTTATACATAAACGCAAGACAGAAAAAAATACCATAAAATGACTCAGCGCGCATAATTGAACGTAGGACCTCCGCGTCGTGAACGCGAGGCGTTAACCACTGAGCAACCGAGAGGTTTTTTTTTCTTTAATGTTGAGCCACCGAGAGGTACCTTCTTCAAGGTTCAAACGGCAAGATATTCATACCTACCACTTACCGCTGTTGGCGGGCATCGCGGGGGGTGGGGTACTATTGTGTTTTCAGCATTATCAGCAAGATGGCGCAGTGAGCGCGCGGCGGCTCTAATCTCGCACGCTTGCATCAACCCGCGTAGAGAATGAGGGGGTGCACGCTCGATCACGCGCCCTTATCTTGCAGTGGGGAAAATTGTACGTCATGGCTAGCCTTTGTGGTTCGTCGGAAAGATTCTGTTGTAGTTACCAGGCAAAGGTCACTGCAATCGCTGCACAGTCTTCCTTTGCGAAAAGGGCGTGCTTTTCAGAGACAGCGAAGTAACAACTAAGACGCTTATTCGCGTTCATCTGTACCTGTGAGTACGTTTCGTGTGTCCTTTATGCGTGAGAAACGCGAGGCACGTTTCGATCTGCTTGCCACTCTGAGCGTAGCCTTCCAATTTGTCGCTATCGCGTTCATTGCTTCGCCTTTGCGGTAAAGCTGTAACTTTTTCTTTATTGGCGTTAGTCTCTTTTTTGGCCTGCGTCTCTTACCGCAGTAATTTTTTTAAACGCAACTTAACTTCATCCTCTCTCATCTTTACCGCTTTTTCTCAGGTAGTATCCGTAACGGGACCACTATTTGCCGACCACGAGCCGTACAGCTATAAGGTGAACCTTTTTACGGATAACGTGGCGATCTTCGTGTGGCTCGACTCACAGCACCTGAGCGGTCGATTCTCCGACAACGGTTTTCTGCTCAGAGAATCAAACAAGGTGGTTTTCTTTCGAACCAACGAGAAAGTGTCTGCCGAGGAGCTTCGAGATGCCATAGCCATCTACACAGTCTCGGATTGCACGGCTAAACCTGGGTGCCCGGTCGGCTACAGCAAGAATTATCCACGCCCACGTTATGATGCAACGGAAACACAGAATGACACAGTAGCGGGCGGACTCACGAACTCTGACTCAACGCAAACGCAGAATGACCGTGTAACGGGCGCTCACTTGAGTAGCGTAGTGGTTTGAGCGAGTTTGTGGACAATAATCTTGTAATACAGCGTAAACACAGAAGGATACGGTGCAGAGTGGACGCACGATCGCTTTCTTGAAGATTGTGACCGTGTGGGTAATTTCGGTGATTCTTTGTCCCCTTTTTGCTGTGTCTCTGTGTGTTTCGCACTTTATTACAAGAAGCATTAGCATGCCCGTTGAACGTGGACTAACCAAGTACAAATCAGAATTCCCTTATTAGCGATGAACTGCGTCAATCTATCAGCTGAAAATTATTGTGTGCAAGGTATTTACGTGACTGCAAATTTTGTCTGTTGAAATAACACTGGACATTCGAATACGTTTCACGCAATTTCTGTAAATTCGAAACGCCATTGATGGTTTTATGCCGCTTGTGTCTATAAGCACGGTACCAATTTAAGCAGCAAGAAGTGTGCTCGTTCAATTTTCTTGCTACCGTGTGTCTGTTCTGCACTACTTGTGTACGTGTTAGATTTATTACTGTACAGCATTTTATACTGCTAAATAATGAAAACATTTGTCGAGAGGGTATCTGCAGTTTTTCTTTTTGAACGCGACAGGGTTAAAGAGCTCGTTTCGTAGAAATGCCGATGTCGGCACCGTTGGTTGTGAGCGCAAAATAATCTTGTGCATCACTCGAAAGTTGAAAACAAAGATGCAAATAAAATAAATAATAAGTTTTGGGTCTTAATGGGAATCGAACCCGGGTTGTTCGCATAGGAACCCGGGTTGTTCGCATGTCGGATTTGGGTGTACTTTAAAGAACCCCAGGTGGTCGAAATTTTACTACGGCGTCTCTCATACTCATATGGTGGTTTTGAGACGTTAAATTTTACATAACATTAATATTATTATAATATCGCATCTGATGTGCTGTGTCGTGATCGCAGAAAAAGTTTCGTATGGAACAACGTTTCGTATGGAACATGCTTGCTCTTCATCGTCACGAGTGTCATCATCATCGTCATAGCGTGTAGTGGGTACCTTGCGTGCGCTGTGACGCATAAATTTTATGCTGTGACGTGATAGCAGAAAGAGGTGTTTTCCGATTCTTAGACAGCACGTAGAGAATCTACGGGTAGACTGCTTAGAAGACGGCACCGAGCCCATGCTGTCCGAGAATTGGAACACTACTGGAAGGTTTTTATGCGACAATGCGCCACCTCGCCTCAAAAAAAAAAAAAGCTAGAATGAACAAATGTAAGTTAGATTTTCTGTTCGCATAGGAACCTGGGTGTTCGCATAGCACATGTTGCCGTGTGCTCAGATTTAGGTGCACGTTAAAGAACCCCAGGTGGTCGAAATTTCCGGAGCCCTTCACTACGGCGTCTCTCATAATCATATGGTGGTTTTGGGACGTTAAACCACACAAATAAATCAATCAAGCGGGTGTTGTACCACGCAGTCACGCGTCTTTTATTTTTTGTTGTTGTTGCATGCAATCTATGCATGTCCCATTTTAGAACACATATGGGTAGCTGTCGATTCCAAAATGAAGTAGATATAAGCAGTTACAATGATGCAACAGCAGAAGTGACAGCGGAGGTCCTCAGGGCTATGTTTGCGAGGTTCGGTCTACCTCGTACTCCTGTGACGGATTACCGACGTCAGTTCACGGGTTTCCACCTGCGAAATTTCCTAGGAATGCTGCCCTAGGAATGCTGAAAAAAGGCTTGAAGAAAAAACGAAGAAATTCCATTACAAACTCGAATATATCAAGACTTCTGATCAATTACCACTGGTTCTTGCTTGTCATTTTGCAATTGGTGGAAGTCGCTTGTGAGCTTGCCGACCAGCTAGCGGATTGCCACGTAACCACAAGAGCTTCAATAAGAAGCAATACCAAATCACCGGTATACAGGAGCAACAACGCCGGTAGCGACATTTTTTAGGAAGACTGCGTATATAGGCCTCCTCAGATCACATAAAGCTGCTATGCCTTTTGTTGTACTTGTTGTCTGCTCACGTAAACCGTTCATTATCTATATACTCACTAAAGTGCAATCATTTTTTTCTTGACTGAGAGAACATTGTACTGACACGTGACGATTACTACGATGACAGTGGTATAGGCACTCTGGCAGAAATGAAACTCAGTAATGAGCTAACTTATGCTAGGAAAACTAAGTAAATCAAAGTTCAAGCATATTGCGCTGTACTGTCATAGCAGCAATAACACTGGTCAGCCTTCGGAAACCTGATCATTGGCACAACTCTGCTTGTAGTTATGCAGCCGGGCTCAAACGTTCCAGCATTATTGCTGGTGAATGCGTAAGCTCGCGAATGAACAAGAGTATATCCACCTTTTCACAGGAAAGAAAAAAACACCGCCATGATGGGCTGTGCACGGGAGTACAAAGGCTAAGGGCGCAGCGTTGCCAGTGCATTTTCGAGGGGACGCGCCAATTTGCACAGCCCAAGGAGGGCTATGGTGGCACCCAGGGAGGCGTTTATGAAAAGGTGAATACGTTTAGCGCATGCGCGAAATCTAAATAAATTTTCTGTTCTTATGGTTCTAAAACTACGATATAACTACACGCAACACAGAAGTGGTTGACCCCGGAAATTTAGACCATGCGGCGTTTTCAAACGTGGATTCAAATCCAAGCCTCTAGCATTTCACCTCCACGGACATGTGGCCATGGCAGCACGCAGGATTTTCGCGCAGTCTTACCACCGTATTCTAGAACATCCCTTCACTCAACGCTTCACCTTCACTTGAGAAAGCCAATGGGAGCGCCATGTCTAAGAATGGCAAGTCACTGTATATCGGGGATAATCTTCTGCGATTTTTGAGTAGCGCAGTGTCATTTTCAGCTGAGCAATGGCGCATTGCCCAACTCTGTCAAGTGAAGGGTGAAAGTCGAGTCGAGGAGCCTTTGTGAATACGGGGGTTAGCAGCCCAACCTGAGATGATCTCAATGTTAACGAAACAGAATCGTACACTTGCGCCGAAGGCCCATACGTTTTTTTTTTTTTGTGACTTATAGACATGATCACACCAAAATGAAAAAAAATCACAGCATATCCACGAAGTGAATGATGATGTGTGGGCGAAGCTGCGGAGGATCATTCGGGTAACCGGTAAAACCCCCTACTTAGCTGACTCAAACATGCAAATGAGTGAGAACACACGTGTACAGTATGTTGTTTATTACATACACACGTGTATGTGTATGTTGTTTTATTGGTCTCGTCTCGTATTGAGGTGCGGACTCCGTTTTCCCTTCATTAAGACCGCCTTATGCATCATCACTGAAATCAAAGCCAAGGGTTCATACATGGGATGTAAGCTAGCTAAAATTCGCAATGACATTGTCCTCTCGTCACATACTGCAAAAGTATGTCGTTGTCCGTGATCTTCATCGCAATCATTTTTATCGTCATCAGTGTCATCATCATCATGGCAACGATGCACGCCAACGGACATGCCACGACCGTAAGGAGCTTCGCCCCTAAAAAACTCGCGGCATATCTGCGAAGCGAAAGACGATGCGAAGCAGGGAGAACGTTTGGTGTTACTTGAAGTTACTGTAAGCCATCCGTGACATTGACCACTAACACATGTAAATACAATGTTCATTATACAATTATATACAATGTTCATTGTTATATACAATGTTCATTATATACAATGTTCATTGGTCATAACTGGTATATTGTGTTGCGTTGTGAATATCGTTTTGCCTTCATTTCTTTGTGGTTTTTAGATGTAGCCAGAACTTGGCAAAGACAAGGTCTGTGCATGCTTTCCTGGTGGTTGCTCGTCCTTTGCAGTCATAAGAGATGCATCGTAGAGCATATGGAGACGTCATTTAGTGCACAAGTCAGTCGTTGTCCGGGATCGTCATCGTCATTATCTTAATCGTTACGAGCGTCGTCATGACGTATAGTGGGTGTACCAGGCGGGCCACCGCTTAATAAATCGGGATGATCCCACCTCTCCTGGCCACCTTGAGAGAGGGCGCGCGCGCGGCGCGGCAGCCATCAATAAACAGTCCCTTGCTAGCTAGCGTCTCGTGTGGTTGTGTCTTTGCCGAGCGCGTAAAGCAGAACATGGTGTCAGAAGTGTAACAGTCGAACCCTGCGCTGAAGATGACCAGTCTCAGGCGAACTAGCTCCATGTTTGTCAGAACTGTCATATGTTGATGGAGTGCTTTTGCGGGGCAGCAGGGTGGTAATCCCAAAGAGTCTGAGGCGATCCATGCTGCAACGTCTTCATGAAGGCCATTTGGGAATGAGCAAGTGCAAAGCCAGAGCACGCCTTCTGATGTACTGGCCTGGGATGAATGCTGACATCAAGTCACTCATTAGCAAGTGTGCCACATGTCAGCACTTTGCCTACCGGCAACCTTCAGAGCCACTGTTATCGAGGGAAATCCCAACGCGGCCGTGGCAGCGAATTGGTGTCGACCTATTTGACCATGGGGGCAAGCGTTACCTGGTTGCGTACTGTGCCTACTCCAACTACCCAGAAGTGGAACAGTTGCCTCAGTCAACAAGTCAGGTCGTAGTGGACACACTAGGGACCATGTTTGCTCGCCACGGTATACCCATTGAAGTCTGTACCGATGGAGGACCACAGTTCACATCGCGAGAGTTTAGACAGTTTGCAGTAAAATACGATTTTACTCATACCATATCCAGTCCACACTTCCCCAGGGCCAATGGTCTAGCTGAGAAAGGGGTACAGGTCGTAAAGCGCCTCTTGAAGAAAAGTGAGTACGCTGGCGAGGAGTTCTGGGTTGCACTGCTCAATTATCGAATCTCGCCCCTGATAGACGGACGCACACCAAGTCAGCTCCTTATGGGACGGATGCTTCGGGGACGACTTCCAGACTTCTCATCGGCTTCGACATCGTCAGTGCGGAAACATCCACAGGATCACGGCAAAGGCATACCTCTCACACCTCTCTCCGAAGGGGACGTCGTCAGAATAAGAAACGACAAGGGGTGGTTTCCGAAAGCCCGAGTAGAGAAACTTGCTGGCCCTAGATCTTACATAGTCTGTACAGATGAAGGCCGGCGTTATCGAAGGAATCGTCAGCATCTAAAAAGGACGCCCGAACACTTAGACCCACTGGATGACAAGGATGTCGCACCGATAATCCCGTCGCCTATACAGCATAGACAACATTCAACATCAGATACAGCGCCCGATTTGACAACAGCATCCGCATCACGAAAGGAACGACATCCGTCACAACAGGCGCCTGCATCGGATGCTCTACTGAACCAGTCAGCTGCACGTGCACCACCCATTGCAAGTCAACCATCAAGGGACCCCGACGTGGTCCCGTCCCAGCATAAGGTCACTTGCCAGGCACAAGAAGCAGCCGACTCGAGTCTCAGAAGATCAACTAGGCCACGTAGAGCACCGACGCGCTTTGCCGACTACATCACCTAAAGAAAAAGGAGGATGTACCAGGCGGGCCACCGCTTAATAAATCGGGATGATCCCACCTCACCTGGCCACCTTGAGAGAGGGCGCGCGCGCGGCGCGGCAGCCATCAATAAACAGTCCCTTGCTAGCTAGCGTCTCGTGTGGTTGTGTCTTTGCCGAGCGCGTAAAGCAGAACAGTGGGTACATTGCATGGGATGTGCCCCGCCGCGGTAATCTAGTTGCTAAGGTACTCGGGTGCTGACCAGCAGGTTGCGAGATCAAATCCCTGCTGTGGCGGCTGCATTTTCGATGGAGGCGGAAATGCTGTATGTTGGATTTGGGTGTACTTTAAAGAACCCCAGGTGGTCGAAATTTTACTACGGCGTCTCTCATACTCATATAGTGGTTTTGAGACGTTAAATTTTACATAACATTAATATTATTATAATATCGCATCTGATGTGCTGTGTCGTGATCGCAGAAAAAGAACGTTTCGTACGGAACATGCTTGCTCTTCATCGTCACGAGTGTCATTGTCATCGTCATAGCGTGTAGTGGGTACCTTGCGTGTGCTGTGACGCATAAATTCTATGCTGTGACGTGATAGCAGAAAGAGGTGTTTTCCGATTCTTAGACAGCACGTAGAGAATCTACGGGTAGACTGTTTAGAAGACGGCACCAAGCCCATGCTGTCCGAGAATTGGAACTCTACTGGACGGCTTTTATGCGACAATGCGCCACCTCGCCTCGAGAAAAAAAAAGCTAGAATGAACAAATGTAAGTTAGATTTTCTGGCTCATTTTGTGTTGAACTCAAAAATAAATAAACGTTTCTCACATTGAGCGTCTGGGAAAGCGGCTGCTTGTGTGCAGACGACCATTCCGGCGTGATTTGATCTATCTGAGCGATTCGCTGAGCCACCATTTTGTTTAGACAGCAAAGTAACCTGCATTGTATTTGTCTGCGATGTGGTCTTCTCAGCGCTGTCTATTTTGCCGCCTACGTGAGAATTAGAATGGGACTTAAGATGGCCGCTATCCATTTGTCTACTTAGCCGTCTATGGTGAGTATTGGAACACACCCAGAGAACGTGGGGTCTAGAATGTACTTGTTATTTATCTTTATCGACATCATCATCATCATGATCGTGCTTGGCCACGGTAAACTCCAACGCCACCAACAGACAAGCCTCGACGTTAAGGAGCTTCGGCCCTAAAACATGAGAGTGCGTGGTAGCATAGTTGCACAAATTTTCGGACGACAACGCTGCTAATCACGCTATTGCCGCCTGAGATTACCTGGAAATTTGTATTTAGGAGAAAAATAGCAAAGCTTTAAAAGTAAAACAGTTACAACCAAAATAAAAAAAAAGCTCTTTTGGGTCAAGCATTCATGGTGAATAAGCTCACATGCACAATGCAGGTGGTCCTCTTATAGGAGCTATCGCAATTAAGCATGTGGTATCGTCAATTTAGCTGTTAAGGTAAGACAATAAAAAGTCGGTACCTATGGAAAGTTGCATTGATAGGCTTGTTTACACATTCGTAAAAAACGGACCATTCGACATAGCAATGTTTCTAGAATCCCCTTTCTTAGATCTTGAAGATGGTCAAATAACTATCCTCAATACTAGAATGCAAATTCAATTGGGTCATTTTAGCATCAAAAGGGACAACTGGGCGAGTCGGTGAGCAACTCTTTGATGCCGAAAATTTTGTTTCAATGAACAACACCAAGAAATTTTGTCTCTTATGCATAAAAAATTCCAAATTATGCCAATAACGTTGTCAGAAAAAAATTATGATTATTTATAGGTTAGTAGTGAGTTGTTGCTCCTGAGCAACGTTGGGCACTTATGGTACTAGTTCACATAGAATGCATTCGAGTAGTAGCAGCCTGGAATAAGGTAGAGATGCATGTTTCACCATTTCAGATTTAGATATAAATGAATACATCTTAAAATTTTGCATTACATCTACCCGGAGGGACTGGCCATAAGTCGGGTAGCCTATCAAACTATTTCAAAACTAGAAAAGAGTGCACTTCATCTCGTTTTGTATAATGAAGACGATCGTGTGTTTAGAAAAAAATGTTTAACGATTTCGAGTACTTCAACTTTACTGAGCCGTCCCGCTAAAAGCACCTAACTGAACCGTAACGAAACTCTAAACGGCTAACTCTATCTGCAGCGCCCACCAGTATTGCTCAAGTTTTAGCGTTCATACTTGTGTGATTGTCAATATAAAGAGCAATTATTGCGCGTATTTAAGTCACCCCAACAACAAGTCAATATTTTGTATGTGTGTCTTTATACTAAAGAAGGGATACATAAGGAATTTTAAGGGCCGTAGCGCTGACCACGCTGCGCGGACAACGCAACGCGATGCTTAAAAAGGCAAGTGTTTCCAACGCTTTGCTAAGACGACACGGTGGTGGCACCTGCCCGTCATTTTGCGTTCTACACATTATCACCTCCGAGACAGGCATGCGCGCCATTCTTCGTTTTCGAAGATAACTGCCAGATAGCGCTCGTGTCTCACATGCCTTAAGGCAACACCACCTAGTCTAGGTGGTGTTGCTTAAGGTCCCTAGATGAAACAAGTTTCCAAAATAGCGACACCTTTCCCTTTCCTCCTCACCTATGTTTCTGCAGCGCCCCCTTGAAGGTTCAGAGCTTTCATAAAAAAGCGATTATTAGGGTTCAGTTGCTAAGGTGAATAGATGTAAATTAAACAAAATTGAATGAAATGAGTCGTAGAATAAACGGTTGCCTTGATGAGCATAAGCGGTACGACACAAGAGCAATCGGGATGTGCGTTACTCAACTGGCAACGTTGTGCAGTTCTATATTTTGCCCAACCAGCCATGGCGTCTCGCGTCGTACATCGTAGTTGTTTCTTTATTAGCAGAAACTATTAGCAGAACCCACTGAAGTTCGTCCAGTTACAACTAGTCTAGTTCTCTGAGTGTGTTTCGTTCGTGCCGTGACACAGTAAACGCGCTTCTTGCTGGATCCTGCCAGTGACCACAGGGCGTGACGTTGTGACGAGTGATTACAGCCGACTTGTGCACATGCAAGGAAAAACCGTGGCCAGAGTGGCAGGAACGCTTTATTAGCAGCACTGCGATGACAGTTTTTAAACGTGCCCATTTTGACAAAAGTGAAGCCAGGTAATCCTGGTGCGGTACGCGGATCTTCCTGAAAAGTGAGAGTTCTACTGGTGAGGTGTCCCGAAGCAGCACGTTTCGGCTCCTTTATTCCGCATTCTGGTCAGCTGGTCAAGCGTGAAATGTTCCAGAAGGTGCGTTATTTACACGATCCAGCTGCTCTCTATACGTGAATACGCACAAACATTTGTAACAACTCACATGCACTAGACACGATATGAACGCGCTCCTGGCGTTTCAATAAAAACCGACAAGTAAACTCATTTCGCAGATCCGCATTGACGTACGTCGATGAAGTTGCACGAAGACGTTCGCGTGAAATGTTTCATAGATAAACTTCACGGCGTGCTTCATTTTGGACAACATGAGCTAAGTTGAAGAAAGCGAAACCGTTTTCTGTTGTTTTACGGCAACCAAGTATTCTTGAAAAACTTGTATGTTGCATTGAACAAGCACTGCAAAACAATCTTGGCCGACTTGGCACCCACTGAAGCACTCCCCCTTTTCAGTTTATGTCCTGGCTACGATTTCGTCTTTCGTCACGGTGAGAATCCAGCTAGAGCCATATGCGCATGCGTACTCGTTTTTAACCTTTTGCATAATAATAAATAACACCACCAGCCACTTGCAAGATCACGTGAGAGGAATGCACCAAATACAGACGCGGATTTCAGAGAAACAGAGGGGTAAGCGAAAGAGTGAGGAGGACGGCTCGAGAACAATGAGTGACGCTACCTTGGAAACTTGTCTCATCATCTAGGGATTTTAACGTACCTCGATGCGCTCGTTCACCTTCGCTGCATGGATCGAAACTCTGTAACGCAGTGCCTCCAGAATACGATTCACCAATTTTCTCACGCAGAATATCAAATAAACGTTTTCTTCACTCTCTCCGGACGCAAGACTCGCCTTTCAACGACATTTGCAGTGAAACATGCAAATATGGGGCCAATATTTTGCGTAGAAGTAGCCCAAGAAAGAATATCGTCTTTGAAAAAAAAGGTCTGTGCATTATCTCGTATATGTATGCACGTGTTGTATACTCAACACGTGCCAACATATACTTAATAACATATTTGTTTTTCTAATCAAGTTGCCAGAGAAGTAAACTCAAGTAAACATATAAGTGCAAGCAACAAAAATAAAGCAACCGATTGAAGGTAAGCGTAAAACAAAGCTAATTTGGACTGCACATTACAAAAGGTTTATTGTACTCGCGAGACTGAACAAAGAAACCGCTCAGAGAGTTATAGGTGATGTTTCTATTATGTAATGTTCATTATTCTAAATCTGCACATTATTTTATAAAACTCAAATTGTTGATTTATATTTTATTTGTTTTATTTAACAATACTGTAGGCCTTCTTCAGACCCATACAGGAAGCGGGCATACATCATCACAGGTAACCAAGTAGATACAAAGTTCAGGAAATGCAATATTTTGAGCAACGATACGCACAACAGCGAAACACTTACAACACCGGGTATAACAATACTACATTGGTGCCACTGAGCCCACTCATCCTCCACAGTGGGCATGCACCACGAACAATGGGTAAATAAAAACAAAATGATGTATGTGATGGAAGAGAAGGACAGGATGTGAGAAGGGCTTGAGTGGCTACCTGCACAGGAAGTGATGGACGACTGTGAAAGCACTTGTGCTAACAGCCATATTATAATTTAAACAGCTTTTTGAATAAAAGCAGTAGGTTGAAAGCGGCATGGTACGACAATGTATGGTCTGGTAGGTAAGCGCCTGTTTTATTAGATACAGCATCAGTACCGGTGGTGCTATAGCCCCACACCAGAGAGTAGCATCAGAATTGGTGCGGTCTTTGGCGCGCGCATTGTGGTACGCGACGCTTGCAAGTAGTCAAGGAGTTTCATCGATTTACCAAGTCCCGGATCACCCGCCGGTAGCCCGCGGACGCCTCGGCTCATGGGCGCCTACGTCACATGCAAGTGATCTGAAAGTCCCGTGCCAGCCCGAGTGGCCCCGGGCCATCTGCGCGCTTGACGCTGGCTGCATCCGCTGTGGCATCTGCTATGCCAGACTATGCCGTCTGCTCCCTCCATAGCTGTGGCACAGGCCACAACGCCCATAGAGTTTCCTGACAACGCCGACCCAATTCCAACCTAAACGGCAGTTAGGTAGTGAATAATACCTATTTCTGTTGTGATGCAACTTACTGTAAGTGAAGTACTCGAGCGCGTGCGCATCGTATACACCGGCGTGGCAGTTCCACCACTGTTTCTCCTAGCGAGTATGGCCCGACCTTCGGAAATACGCACATGCTCGACCTAGCTCAGAACACCGGTGACAAGAACTGGGTGCGCAAACAACGCGAAATCCAGAAACATGCGAGAAGCGGAAAGAAACGCAAAGAGAAAGCAAGAGTATGTCAAAAATTTCCGTGCCTAAATTAAGATGGCCACACTGGCATGCATCCCGTGCTGTCGGCTGCCAGCTGCCCGGAAGAAATCGTTCGGACGGTCCCGGGCCACCCGCAGGCCGCCAGGCCCGCGAAAAACGAACATGTGTCCGAGCGATCCCGGACCAGTGGGTTGAGCTTGCAGTTGGTCTCCGAGAAAAACGAATGCGGCGCCGGCGTCCGGGGCCGTCTGGAGCCGTCCGGGACGTGTGAATGGATGAAGCTCAAGTATAGGTGTCATTGCTCTGAAAAAACATAAAAGAGAAGAAATATCGAAGGCAAAATACACTAAACTGCATGAGCTCTGTCGTGTTGTTCGGCTTCACCAAAACGAACGCGCACACCTCATCACCCGCCCCCGAGTGGGGGAGTCGGGCAAAAAGATAAAGTTACGTTATAAAATTACGTACCACATGGTAAAGCATGCGACATCACTATGTTGTATTTAAGATACCCGATATATTACTGAATGTAACGGAAATACAGACACAGGCACTCGTCTTGCTGAACGTATTGTTATACAGATACAAAATACCCAAAGATTTTCTAAGATAGTATCTCAAATACTGCCCATCATACTTTCATACTGCCCAGCCCTTGCCAAGCTAAGTTGCCAAGTAATGACGTCGTTATTGAATGTTACATCACGTAATGTCACTGAGATACTGACAAATTTTGGCGACATGTGACGATATAGGGTAACGTAGTCTCGTCGCGATAATTTTTTTCATCACTTGTCTCCTACGACGCGGATGGGAGACGCTGGCTGTTAAATTTTGTGTTTGATGACTTTCGCCTTAATAAGATTTCTTCAACAATTTCCAATGTGAATCCTGCGTGGGTTCGAATAATTTTGAATAACCAAATATTTTATAATACCTAATTTAATAATTAGTTACTTGTTGTGGCTTTCAGTGCTTCCTTTGGTAGAACCTGCCCCTTGTTTTAGGATGAATTCGTAGCAGACATACAAGCAGCACCATTCCGAATAGTTTTTTTGTCTTCTAGCTCGCTTAAAAGTTGAAAGGGTCCTTTAATTTATGTTCTGCAACAAATTTTATTGAGCATGGTTGCCAGTAAACATACTTTGAATAGGCAGCCGAACTTCGAAATACAACCAGAACTAGCATGAAAGGTTTTCATGGGACTTAAGCAAGGCGTTGCCATTCTCACTTGGCTTCCTCTGCAGGCGATGGCTGATTGGTTATTCTTTTCTCTCCCAATAGTAATGTACACTGTACGCCAAGTCGTCGTACATCTGTTCTAAACACACTCATTGGCACGTTTTCTGCCCGGATGTGGAGGAGTCAATCATGTATATTTCTTCAACTCTTAGTATATCCCCTGGCAATCGCCACTTAAAACATCGCCACTTCCCTAAACATCCCCCCCCCCCCCCCCAAAAAAAAGGCTGTTTACAGGTGCCCGTTGAAAGATAGAAAGATGACTTTATTTTTAAAAAATGGCAGCATATCCACAGAGTGAACGATGGAGAGTGGGGCGAAGCATCGTCCGTCCATTCGTTCTTGCTTCCGTCCGTCCATGAGTCCGTCTGTGTGACCATCCGTGCATCCATCCGCCCGTCCGTGCGTGCGTCTGCTCGTGCGTCCGCACGTCCATTCGTGCGTCCATCCCTGTGTCGGTCTATGCGTCCATCCGTCCGTGCAGTGCATCTGTCTATGTGTCCGTTCGTCCATCTAATCAACACTCCAAGAGTCACGATCTCGCATCTTTCCATTATATATTCCGCATATAGAAGCACCGCCATCCAGCGGACATTCCAAAGACTAAATTAGAGGTGGCACACGCACACTTTCTTACAGCTTGCGCTTAGTGTCTACTTCCCACCTTCAACCACCTAGAGTTCATGGTATATACTAGTTCACTGGGTTGGCACTGCGGCCCAACGATCGTTGAACCTTTCTAAAACCAAGGAGTTCACGCCCAGCAAGTATAACGTAGTAACCCTTTCTTGTGAGATAGTGGGCAATGTACATGCCAATGCCTGCTAATTCGGAATGAGAGACAGGAGAATTTGGCTTTTAGGTAACGCGCACGCTGCGAATTTTTTATTGTTCAACAACACACATGAGAAATCTCCCACCGGTACCACCTTGCAGGTAAAAGCGTAAGACATGTTACGCACTACTACTAGGGACGAACGGGAGCCGCTTTAAAGAGCTTCGCCCCTAAAAAATCACAGCATATCCACGGAATGAATGATGATGAGTGGTGCGAAGCGCACTTCGTCCACACTTTCGTCCATATTTCCATCCGCGCGTTCGTCCGTCCGTACGTGCGCCCGTTCGTGCGTTCGTCCATCCGTGCGTCAGTCCATTCGTACGTGCTCCCGTTCCTGCGTCCGTCCGTGCATCCGTCAGTGCGTCTGTCCGTGTGTTTGCCTGTCTGTCCGTTTGCTTGTCTGTCTGTCCTTCCATGTGGTGAACACTTCAAGTACCGCCATATCGCTTCTTTTTATCATATATTCATCATATACAAGTAGCGCCGTTCAGCGGACAATCCAAGGACTAAACGAAAGTATGTACCACATTTCTGCCGTCAGCGCTTTGCTAACACCTAGACGAGATGATGGCGCCGTGCTACGTTTTTCGTAACAAGTGGGCATGCAGGTATGTATGCGGGTATGTACCACTGGTATGTGGGTGGCTGCCTGCAAATACTACAACTACATGCCTCAGAGGATGTACATACCCACACCTTAAGGAGCTACGTTCCAAGAAACGCGAAACGTCGTATACGTTCTCGAAACGACTAGAAAGGTATGCGGACATCTAGTTATATTAGGTGACGTTGAATAAACGTTTTTCAAAGGAAGTTTTTTTTAGAAGACGTTGAGAAAACGATATTTACAAGAAGTCTTTTTCAAAACATTTACTAAAATATATTCTCGAGAACTTTTGGTAGAATCCGCTGTTGAAGTCTTGATTGTCCATGCAATATATGCAGGGTGTTTTCTGTTTCTTTCTTTGTTATAAATCAAAACAATAATCACTTTTCGTAGTTGTGTAATATATTTTTACATATTTTTACATATTTAAACGTAATAATTGAGCTCTCTAATCAGCATTAACAAATTGAGATGCGCAAGTGCGGTATGCGCCTGCACGACTAGAACAATTTTACATGTATGGACGGGTTTACCCACCGCTCAGTCGCCTCACGAAGGAGCGGGTTCGAGTCGGTTTCTTTCGTGTTTTATAAATCGTGCTTGCGCGTTGTGTTCGTGTTTTGTGTTCTGCAAGTGCTGCTGATTACGAAGATGCGCTACACTCAAGCGAAGACGTGTGGCTTCGTATCGTGGAGCCCTGGATAGGTATGTACCACACTGCTGCTGTCGGCGCATTCTTAATCACTGCGTTCACCACGTTTTTCCAACCATGTGCACGATAAGTAAGCTTTTGTTTACGTGGGGACTCAGCTTCTCTGTAGTACTTCAGCAGTGTAAAAGCAAAGTTGTGCGAAGTTAAGCGCGGACGAGTTTTTTTTATTTTGTGCGGAGTGTGAAGCATGCACGCGTAGCGGGAATTCGGCGGCAGATTCGAGCAGAGTTGAGGTGGCTGTCCACCTATTTCGGCAGTGGTGTTGAAGTTGGAACCTGCTCGCCAGTGACCACTATTTTTGTTTATTGATTCTGGGGCGTCTGTTAGCTGTAGGCGTTGATGCCTGTTCATATTGTACGCTATTGAAGTGAACGTGTCTAAGGCAGTTTAATCTGCTGCACGTTCCATTTTAAACAGCTACAGTATCGTTATACGTTAAAACTACTATCACAGAAGTTTTTTTCCTTGTAGGTGGCCGAATGTATGCCGGTGTGTGCATCCGCGCCGGCACGCGCCTTTATACACTACCGTGATACTCGAGTTCATGCGTGTTCGTGTGCAACGTGTTGAACAGTCTTAGGTAGGGCTCGCAAAGGTTGCACTTACCCGTAAGTGTTTATGCAGCTCGTTTAGTAAATATTCAATTTTTGGTATACACCAGCAACATAGAGTGCCTTGCGGCCTGAATCCGTGCATTTTAAGCCATTCGTTTATCCCGAACTGTATTTTATAACAAATATTTCTTGGCTCAATGAGGCCGCATTGCTGTACCTTACTGCGCGAGCACTGATTCAGTCATTAGTCCATGCGTTCGAGCGCCATCGATTTTACTCTGCTTGTATCCGCCATGTTTGTATTTTGTTTTGGTTTATTAAATATCTTATGCACCTCGCCCAACCTTGGTGTGTAAACTTTACTAAACACTTTTACGTGTACGAACACTAAGAAAAGTTTATAGCACCACCCCCAACAAAATTTTCTGATTAATGATAAGGTTAACAGTATATTGAATAAAGTAAAGTTTCTAGGCTTGCGCTAGAGATACTGACGGAATCTGTGGTATGTGCAGAATGAATATTTCATTTATAACTCAGAACTTGCGAAAATGTTATAAATCATGGTGAGCATGCATGAGTCATACACGTATTGCTGTTGAAATGTAAAATTGGGCGCGGTATTTATTTGGGAATCATAAATATAGACTGCGAGTTTTCAAGCTATTGGCACTGAAAGAATTCTAAAATCAGTTTCATCAAATCTTATTGCTAAATCGTGGTCAATAACTTCCAAGATTATGGTTCCCTAAGATTCTTGCAGAAGCTTGTATGCTTTATAGGGATGGTGTGTGGTTCAAGGTGGGTGCCTCGTAGGTCTTAGTATTTCCATGTTTTTTTTTTCATCAGACAGCCTGCGATGCTTGAGTGAAGAGTGCTGCCTTTTTAGCTAATCATAATCACTGAAACTGATGAACATAATTTGGCAGCACACAATAGTAATTTAGTGACATCAATTTCTGACATTATAGGTATAATAGTCCCAGTGTGAGCAGCCTTAAAATAGCTACAGTAGTGGTATCTGAAATAAAATTCGTGTTCAATAATGTATGTTACCTGCAATAGATACTTGACAAAAGTGCATACCATCATGTATGTGTTGTAGTGTCACTGAATTCCCTTTCAATGCACTATGAACGAGTGCAATTCAAGCATGGTTGTGACACATCTTCAGCGTGGAAATCGCGTTTTCTTTCATAAGGTTGCAACTGTCTTCGCCAAGAACATCAAGAAAGTTTTGCTTGTAACATCTCTAGTTTGCTTACATCCTGCTTGTTTTGAGACACATTGTTCCAAATCATTTTAAATGCGCTGACAACTTCTGTTTTTCTAAGAGACACATGTCACTCATTTCACTAAATTCTTCTTTCGGTGTTTCCATTGCAGCCTATGCATGCACCTCGTACGAAATAAGTGTGAAAAAATTCCGGACAAGCCTGTCATGAATGGTGGCTCATGGAAAAGTTGGCTACTGAATGTACAGCACCTGCGCATGGCTTCTGTTTTCTATGGAAAGGGAACTTCACTGAGCCACCTGATTGCTGTATTCAAGTAGCTCACATGTTCAGGATGTTCAATATTAAGCCTTTTGTTTTTCTTTAAAAAAGTTAGTGCTGTAAGTTGCGTGTGTAAAAACCACCTTTGCAGGTAGCTAAGTATTGAGGGGAACACAATGTGCAACAATAATTATCACTGTCAGCCGTGCCCTTAAATAACATTCAATAATGAACTTATTAGTGACTGGAGCAGGTGGCCATGCACGTATTAAAATTTGAGCCAGTCACATTCATACATAGGTCCAAAGAAGTCTGGCATGCCTGTGCTCAGATATGCCGCTGGAAAGTTTAGTTGCGGCTTGTAATGTGGCTTTTATGCATGCAGGACAGTGAGCACTAGCACACAGCTACTACTCCCTGAGGTGCCGCATATAATCTGACCATGGGTCGAAGCCATAGACAAGCATTATAATGGTTACCTTTTTACTACCGGCTGGTGACAGCAAACGCTGACTGCTCAACCCACCAGAGAGTAGTGTTTTGCTGATTCTCACTGCCTTGCATGCGTAATCATGAAAAACACAATAAACTTCCGAATGGAATACCTCAGAGCATAGACATGCTCGAAGAATTTTTCCAAGTGGGAGTGTGTAGAAACACAACTGCCACAAACTATTCTATGCAAACATACCCACTTATTGTACACACCGAAATTTCGGTATTCTTAATTGATTGGGCAGTTGACAGCATTATTGTCTTACTTTTTGTCCCTCTGGACACACGACTTATCTAGAAAGACAGTTTTTTGTTCTTAGGGCTGAATTTTAGTACAAGCACCAAACACGTCTCTGAATACATGTGTCAGTGCTGCTTTGTAAGGTTTTATGTCATGTTTAATTTTTGTGTAATCTACAATTACTCAGGTAAAATCGAACTTTTTGCATTGCAATAAGGCTGTAGCAGATCAATGGTTTTATTTTCACTGTAATATTGACTGAATATCTTGTTTTAATGCATTTGTAACCTTAACTCATTGTCTTCTCGAATTCATTGCTGTAAGTGCAAACAAGTGATTTTCTGCTGTCATACTTACTTATACCTAACTTTGCCAATATCTAACCATGCGTGATATAATACAGTGATACCTAACCATGTTTAACATTGTTAATGATGACTGACAGAAAGCATTCTGGAATACTGTAGCGTGTTTACTTCACTGTGTTTTTGTGCGAGTATTTTGGGATGGAATTAGAATTCGAAGTGTTGCCGAAACCACATATTGATTGTTAAACACATATTTGTGGTGATAGCCATTAATGTCAACTACTCATGGTTCTAACATACCTAAATTTAAGCGCACTGGGTTATAAAAAAATAAATTGTTCGACTGCTGTTTTTTGGCTGTAACAAGTTTTCTACCTTCAGATATTTGCTACTGGGCCAATGTGTTTGCTAAGCAAGCCTGTTAAATTTTGTTGCACTGATAGAAGTCTGCTCGAAGAGAACAGTTTGTGCCTTTTTTGATGTGAGCAGGTTCCTGAACCAAGTATCTGGCCAGCCCCTCAATGGCTTTGTATAATTATGGTTACTATAAAGCATGCGAGTTTTGGGACAAAGTGTGCAGTCATTGTTATGTATAGTAACGGTTACAAGTATGCAACAAGATTTGTTGAAATTTCGCATTTACTTTTGGATGTACAGTATGATGCATTCTAGGCAACACCAAAAACAATGATGAATTGACGTTTAAAAGCCCGTCTTATCTCCAAGCAAAACAGGTTATCGTAAGGATAGATGGCAGTCACTAATTAATTCTTTCAACCATTGTGGCACCAATTGTGCTAATTAAAATAGTGCCAGCAATAATTTATTGCCAATTTATGTTGCTGTGTCTACTTGCCACTCTCAACAGTGAACAGCTAAATGCAGCGATTGTAAACGCTGAAATGATGCAACAAATTAACCACGAGAAACGCTCAATAAGCTGGTTTGCATGAAAAATAAGTGTCTAAAAAGGTGTTAAAAGATCTAGCGAAAGTCTTTCTAGAATCTTGGCAAGAAGTTTACTAGGCTTCTAATATTATAAGTATAGTAAACGTTTACAAAGGTTCTTTGAAAAATCTAGAGCGACGTTTTCCTTTAGAATTCTTGCTAGACGTTTTCTAGCCGTATAATAATGTGGCGTTAGCACAGCTACAGGAGGTTTTCAAGCTGTTTAAGTTTAAATAACACCTTAACAAGACTTCTATATACTTTTGGACTATCCTTTTTGGACATTTACTAGAAGTTTTCAAGCTTTTCTTGTGTTTCCTGGCGTGCCTAAAAAAAAAGAATAAGCCATTCCCGTCAGCCATCGCCCATCGTCCCCAACCATGGGGCGGAAACCCTTGAGGGTATTGGGGTGAAGCCAACCACTGCGAAAGGTGGCGCTGGGTTGTTTTCCGCAAGATTTCTACCGCTGAATGCTCACTTAAAGGCACCATTTGCTAGTCCACACGGTGAAAGTTCGTGAGCTAGCTTGAAGCGACATTTGAGCGAAACTAAAGGCGGCACTAGTCGTGTTCCCTACACGATCGAGTTCACAGGTATATGTAGTGAAGGTATTCTCGATGTGTACACCTTGTGAATATGTCCATTTGCTTAACGTGCTTTCAGTTACTCTAAAAAAATCACAGCATATCCACGGGTTGAATGATGATGAGTGGGCGAAGCTCCAGAGGGCATCAATGGTAAACCGCGAATCTTCCGTGTAATTCGCCCAGTTGATCATCATTTGAAGACGTGAAAAACGCTATGTATGCATACCATGCCACTTGGGCCTCCCGCTGTCATATGGCAGTATCTTGGCGGCGGCAACACCAGCGTCACGGCGCGCTTCTGCCTCGCTGGTATTACCCACCGCAATTTTGTCTGCGAATGTGCGCTGCCGCCGCCTTGCACGCTCGCCGCTCTGCAGCCTTGTTCATCTGGCGACTCCGAGCACGCGCCAACAGCGAACGAATTTTATTACAACGCTCCCCCTAGCGTATCACCACACTAAATCGAACGATTGCCTTCCACCAATGGCAGGCGCCATATGTGACATCATTTCTATTATAACATCTCGCATCTTTCATCATCCTCTACATGTACTGCCATCTAGTTTTATAACATCTCGCATCTTTTCATCAACTACAAGTACCACCACCTAGTGAACACTGCAAGAACTAAAATAGAGGTGGCTACTTACTACTACAACTACATACCTCAGAGGATGTACGAACCCACGCCTTAAAGGGCCGATGAAACGGTTTTTTTTTAGATTCCGTTTTTGATTAGATCACTACTGGAGCAAATCATTGGCACCAGAGTTAAATCGAAACACCCATTATTAACGGAGCTATAAGTACTAAATAAGTACCCTCCTCTTCCGCTCCGCCTTTCACCTTCAACTGCCCTCAACTCTTCCTTCGAGCGCTCGGGGCTAAGCTTCGCCTTCACGGCGCCTGCTTCATGATGTGGCGTGAGACCGCATACGCGTAAATGCAGCTGTCGATACGATACCGGCAGTCTGTGCTGCGCGTTCCACAGCCAAAGATATCAGCTGGATACAATGACGTCAGTGGGGCAGATCGTGTCGCTTGGTGTATGGGCGGTTGAAAACACGTTTGGCTGAGTCGCAGCGATCTGCAGCGATCTGGAGCAATTCACAGCTTCAAATTACAAAGTTTACGCAGAGAGCTGAAATCGGTCTCTAAGTTGCCCTTGGGACTTGTTATACCAGTCCAATGTGTTTGTAAAAAATCGTCGAAACCGTTTCAGGGTCCCTTTAAGGAGCTTCACCCCTGAAAGCGGGGAGCCGTGACGTAATTGTGCTCTTGACCACGTCTACACACCGAACCCACCAGCACATTCAAAGCGTAAGAATAAAGTGGATGAAAGCTACCCTCACAAGATACTCAAATTGAGAAATGTAGAGCGAGAAAGATATAAGGAAAAGACGGAGTGGTTAACCTGGTATAAACAAACGTGGAAAGTCTGAACTTGCCTATGAGCATGTCCATATGCTTGCAAACGATGCAGGGAATGCGTACCGACCTGGACAGCAGTGCTAGACGGGCGGCCGTGTTAAACCTAATTGAAGTTTGAGGACTTATGTGATTAGCATTCAGGCAAGGCCTCTGAGGTTTGCGTTCAAAAGTGGTCCTCGTGGAGGGGGCTGAGTTCGTTGCGCTGAAGCACATTCCGTCCCTCTCGAAATCGTTGAGAGCTGTAAAAGCTTCGTGACTTCAAAAAAAAAAAAAAACAGAAAACTGGCGAATCGCTGCTTGCCGAACTACAGTAACTCGGCAGCAACGAAACAGACTGTCCACTAGAGGTGGACGCATGGAAAATGACTCTCTAGTTGCCGCCTGATATAAATGTGTATATAGAATGTTCGTTTTCGCTGGGAAATCCACAGTGGCCACCAAAATGTTATTGCGGCCACTCGGATTGAACCAAACCGATTGTGCCAATACGAGAAACCTGCGCGTGAGATTTCGCCGGAAGTTATTCATGCACATGCACGTTACGCTGGCCTGTTCCGAAAACTATTCCTGCTCCCACTCTGTACGTTCTCATGACAACCTTAATCGCTGCGATGAACGACTGCAATCGCTCGTAAACCGACGCAAGCGACTGTATACTGCTCTTTTTATTTCTGAACGAGTACGTGATTTGGCAGAGGAGCCACGAGAGCAGGCTCGCCTGGAGTGATTTGCTCTGAAACGACCCAGCGGAACGCATGAACCCGCTTTGAATCAACCCGGGAAAACACTCCAAGTTTCGTCGGTTTGCTTCAGGAGCGAAGCTCTTTGGGGCCGAACATTGCGGTCCTCCGCGTCCGTCATGCTCCACAAAAGAAAAAAAGGAACACCCGCGCAAGGAAAAACGAGAGCATTTATGTAAAAACCGACTTTACACGTGCATCAATCAAGTGTATATGACAACATAATACATGATCACCTGCGCCGGCCATTCGTTCATCCGTCTTTTGCACTAGTCGGCGACTTCATCGCAGACCTTCGGACCGAGCTTCGCTCAATCGTCATCCTTCATTTCGTGAAGATGCGTGGATATTTTTTCTCTACGAATAACTATATATACCGAACAGAGGTCGTTTCGCATAAATACCCGGGACTTTTTGGCGCAGGATCTCGTGTTTGTACCACCTGCTATATTGAAAGCATTGATTCGAAAGCAGTGAAAGCAGCGCAATGATTCGAATCACCAGTACAATAGTGAAATCACGGCAAAGTAGTCGTTACTGAGTGAAATTCATTGTATTCTCTTTAAAAAAGGAGTGGTAAAAAGTTTGTACTGCACTAAATAGGTAGTAACATGTGCTGTTGTCAACTTTCTTGAAGTATTACCAACATTTTGCTGCCTGTTCACTAGATACGTTGGTAAACAGTTCAAAGCGTTTAGTCCCCCGTCATGAGCCCTTATTAAATTTTTGCTACACACCTATTTCAATGCCAACAAAACTGTCATCACTATTTTAATGGCCCGCGGTGTTTGCTGCTCAAAGACAAAGGCACAGAAGCTCGCACCAATGGGCCCTCATTTCAGACTGATGTAAGAGACTGGCTGCTGAAAACCGCGCCCATCGGATACCATTGCTGAGTGCATGTGCTGAACTATTTTTTAGGCTTCAAGGTGATCGGCTGCGGCGCTTCAGCCGTCTTTGTGGTTGTGCCGAGAAGGCTGGGCCGAGGAGCAAGTGGCGGTGTCCTTTGTTTTCGAACAAGTCGGCCAAGGGCTGCTGACTCGGTGACAGTCATCCAAACCAGTGTATTTTTACCAACACGATATCGTCCCGACACAGGAAGTGCACGGGGCGCCGTGCAGTCTGACGCCGCAAGGTGCTCGACAAGATGCCCGGAAAGTTTTCCGGTAGCGAAGCCCACTGCTGTCTCTGAAGAGACACCGGTGCCGGCGTAGATCGTAGATGAGTGCCGGAACTTTTGAAGCACCCGGTTGTCCGAGCGTGTGACCCATCATCCTGCAGCCGTCGCACGCCGGGGAAAGACCACCCCGGCGCCACAGGTGCTGAGTACGGTGGCCACGCCCTAGTCGGGGACGTTGACAGGGGCCGGTGGGGTGTGGATGGGACCTTCCAAAGCGGGGTGTGTCCTGCGAATGGACGACGCAGTTTGGAGCCATTCCCCCATCTCAACAACGACAACAACAACAACAACAACAACAACAACAACAACAACAACAACAACAACAACAACAACAACAACAACAACAACAACAACAACAACAACAACAACAACAACAACAACAACAACAACAACAACAATAATAATAATAATAATAATAATAATAATAATAATAATAATAATAATTCCGCAGTGGAGGGTTTAAGAAATGTTGACCATCTGGCTTTCTATTGTGCACGGGCATCGCTCAGTAGACGGGCCTTCGACCATATCGCCTCAATCGTAATGCGCCCGCCACGGTCGGGATCAAACCCGTGTCCTTTGCAGCCGTGCACCGTGTAGCGACACTGTTCAACGGAGGCAACTAGAAGGGACTTGATAATCAGGCCCCTTGGGCTTATTCAACAAAAGAGGACCATTATGTAGCGAAATATTTGTATAGATGTTCATCTTGTGACGAAATGCTCGCCATATAGATACTGTAATAAAAATGTTGTAAAGTTTCTCTGGGGTAACTTCGTGCTGCCTCGGTATCTTCTTCTCGACTCTCTAGTGTAGGTAACGGCCAGTCCCAACAACTCAACAGTGGGTACTCTTCTGGCTTCGAAGTTGTATTTGAAATGTGTCCGACTATATTGTGTCATACTAGTAACTGAATTTATCTCGAAATGTTACTTTATGGCGGAGCCATATGAAGAAAATATCCGATGTTGCCAAATTATTCTGATTATAACTATTGCACGCCTCATAATGATGTCGTAGTATTAGCACGTCATCATCAGCATCAACAGCCTGACTACGTCCACTGCAGGCCAAAGGCCTCTCCCATGTTCCGCCAGTCAACTCGGTCCTGTGCTTGCTGCTGCCAATTTATACCCGTAAACTTCTTAATCTCATCTGCCCACCTATCCTTCTGCCTCCCCTTAACTCGCTTGCCTTCTCTGGGAATCCAGTTAGTTACCCTTAATGACCAGCGGTTATCCTGTCTACGCGCTACATGCCCGGCCCATGTCCATTTCCTCTTCTTGATTTCAACTATGATATCCTTAACCCCCGTTTGTTCCCTAATCCACTCTGCTCTCTTTTTGTCTCTTCAGGTTGCACCTACCATTTTTCTTTCTATTGCTCGCTGCGTCGTCCTCACGTAAAACCTCTTAAATGACTGTTATGAGCTTTGTGCAACCCATTTACTAGCCTGGAGAATAAGTCAAGTGCACCGAGGTGACTTTAGTAACGTCTTCACTTTCTTGTTGCTGTGGTGTATTACGTTTTCTTAAGCCAGTATTATGAATAATGGAAATCACACATCTTTATCGGTATTAGCTGTAACAGTCTTACGCTACGTGACCACGTGCAGATAATCAGATTGTGTGTCATAAATATAGGGGCATAGCTTGAGGTATCTATCGTTAAGCCTAGCTGATCAATCTTGCGTAGCTTTGTGGTTATTTTGTATGTATGTGCGCTGTTCTCGTGCACGGTGCTTCATGCTACCCGTTCTTAGGTCTTATTGCTGACGAGCGCAGTTAAACTCGCTCGGCGTGTCCTCCTTGGTTTTAAGAACTGCGGAGAATAGTGACGTCAAGCGTAGCCACGGGACGGCTTTAAGCTATCCCATAGTAGAGTAACTATAGTACTCTAAATCGTTACACACTTATTCTAAACACACACACACACGCATCAAACAGTTATTGTGTGCTCGTTCTGCATGATTGACCGGGACGGCTTTATGCTCTCCCATAGTAGAGTACCTAGTACTCTGAATCGTTAACCACTTTTTCTAAACACATACCGTTATAAAAACAGGCTATTCGTGAAGCAAAATGAACGTGTTAGCAGAGGTTACAACTCTTTTTCTAACTCAAAAGTATTTTATTACGTAGTTCACCATGGCTCAGCTGACGTTGTCCCGTCACGGATATGACGTTGTGAAATATACACTAACAGATAGCAAAGAAAAAATGGAACGTCATGGGGCGTCGAACTAGCGACCTCTAGGTTCAGCGCACAGCGCTAACCACTAGGCCACAAAACATGCGTTCTCAAAATTTCTAACGGCAAGCTATTTATATACACCATATACCGTTCGGCGCTCCTCAGAACTACACAACTTCAGCGCATTTTGGTCATCAGTAGTGAGATGACGCGAAGAGCTTCGCGTTGGGCGTGCTCTAAAGATCGTCGCCTCTCGTGTGTTAATGAGCGCGGGGCTCCGCTGAGCGTGATCTCTCTTTGGCACGCGCTTCTCAAATCCGTGCTTCAGAAGAGCATGGAGGTCACTTCGCTGGCTGCCGCGGCCGCGTTTACAAAAGGAGCACGCTGCTCGCACACGAAGAAGCAAGATTTGACAGTTGTTCACGCTTGTCCTGTATATACTTGCGCGTTAGTTTCGGCCATCTTTCTGCTTATCAAATCCGTGCTTCGGAAGAGTATGAAGATCACTCTCTCGCTGCCACGGCCGCGTTTACAAAAGGAGCACGCTGCTCGCACACGAAGAAGCAAGATTTGTGACAGTTGTTCACGCTTGTCCTGTATATGCTTGCGCGTTAGTTTCGGCCATCTTTCTGCTTCTCAAATTTGTCCTTCGGAAGAGCATGGAGATCACTCCCTCGCTGCCACGGCCGCGTTTACAAAAGGATCACGCTGCTCGCACACGAAGAAGCAAGATTTGTGACAGTTGTTCGCGTTTGTCCGCGCTTGTATATACTTGCACGTTAGTTTCGGGCATCTTTCTGTTTGAACAGTGTGCTTCAAGTGTCGAGTTGGGACAGTTGTTAATCTGCGATCTTCAGCGTTGCCATTCAAGATTTTCATCCGTAAATGTTATCTAAACTTGAATTCACAGTGAAGTCATGCCTACAGGGAATAAAGCATGATCAAAACTTTTAAATGCCCGTATAGTAGTAGCCTTGGTCACAAACAATACTTTTTAGTTTTTTTAACTAAGGTGGTGCGGTACTTCTTTCAAGCACGCAAAGGCTCCTTCTAAGGCAAGCGAAATAAAACGCTGCATATCGTGAACAAAGATGCACATTGCAGAAAAAAAAAAGCTTCGCGTGTGGAAACCTTCACGATTTTGTTTGTTTTGTGTTTATTTGTGGACTGTTTTCTATTACAGCCTCATTCGATCGTCTTCATGATCAACAGTAAAGAAACTACATTTATTAGAATTATAATTTATGAGTTCTTACCACTTTGTTTGTCAAGTTTACTTTTTCTATCCCCGAAGATAACTTTTATTTATTTAGTTTTTTTGTTTTTGACTTATTTGCACGTTTTCATAAAATCATCTTCGTCAGTATGCATAAACTCACTGCTACGGTCACTCTAAAACGACACTGAAGTGGGAAAGTTGACATTCATACCTTATTCAAGCTTTTCCCTATGGTTTATTTTATCAATGCTAGAGTAGAATAGGAGCGATCCTAAATCTACCACAAATAAAGAAAACATGCTAATTTGTTAAGGTGATTGTTTTCTAACTACCTTTATCTGCATTATAAATTTTAAATATTATATCTAATTCACTTGATTTATGGTCAATCGTTCATAGTGAGTGTGTGCCAAAAACTCACAAAGTCTCTTGCGCATTCACCCAAAAAAACTCAAAGGCGAAAAGCATCTGCTTTTTATTCCCTATCGATGTTTTTTAAAATGTATTTTTAGATGGATGGATGGATGGACGGACGGATGGATGGATGTGGCTGTACCCTTTAGATCGGGTGGCGGCTAACGCCACTTAGCCGTAATACTTAGTGAACTAACCGTTAGATTTATTTTTTTCCTTTAAATACTGAAGTTGAGAATGCGTACTTTGCAGTGAAGGGTTTAATTTTCACTCGTGCCTTGATTTTAGCCACCAATCAGATAACCTCCTTCTAGTTAAGTCTACCCGCTTAAAGTCTATTTTGCCCTCCCTGTCCCTAAACCCCCGTGCTTTGAAAAACTCTGCGCCATCAATCTGAACTATAGGGTGACGCCCTTTACAGAACATTATCAAGTGTTCGGCAGTTTCTTCTTCCTCTCCACACGCACTGCATACTGTATCTACCCCTTCGTATTTGGCCCGATATGTCTTGGTTCGCAATACTCCCGTCCTGGCCTCAAACAGTAGAGAAATACCCCGAGTATTATCATACATCCTTTCCTTGGCAATTTCCTGCTTAAAAGATCGATAGATCTCTAGTGCGGACTTCTTAATCAGGCCAATTCTCCACATGTCAGTCTCCGTTTCCTTCACTTTCTTCTTAACCGATAGTTTTTTTTTTTTTTTGGTTTGACCACCTGCTGTTTTCTAAGTATTTACCAGTCAATTTCCTGGTTCGCTTCCTCCATTTTGTATCGACATTCTTCATGTACAAGTAGCTGCAAACCTTCCTAGCCCAACGCCCCTCCCCCATTTCTCTCAATCGCTTCTCATATTTTATCTTGCTGCTAATTTCCCTGCCCTCAAATGATGTCCATCCCATATCACCTTCTACTCCCTGATTTGGTGTATTCCCGTGAGCTCCTAAAGCAAGCCTACCTATTCCACGTTGTTTAATTTCTAATCTTGCTTGAACTTCTGATCTCTTGCACAAGACCACATTGCCGAACGTCAGCCCTGGAACAATGACCCCTTTCCATATTCCTCTCACAACATCATACCTATTGTAATACCACAGGGCCCTATTTTTCATCACTGCTGCATTCCTGTTACCTTTAGTCGTCACGTATATTTCGTGTTCCCATAGGTACTTGGTCCCATTGCTTATCCATACGTCCATATATTTGTATTTATCTGTTATCTGTAGCGTGACCTCCTGTATTCTAAGCTCACTACCTTCGTTGTCATTGAAAGTCATGACTGCTGATTTTTCCTTACGGAATCTAAAATCTAACCTATCTCCCTCATTACCGCAGATGTCCATCAATCTCTGCAAATCTTCCTTGTTGTCGGCCATTAGCACTATATCATCTGCGTACATTAATGCTGGTAGTGCCTGAAGAATGAGTTTTCCTTGTTTGACTAAAGAGAGGTTGAAGCCCAGTCCACTTCCCTCTAATTCGGCCTCTAATCCTTGTAGGTACATCATGAATAATAATGGTGACAGGGGACACCACTGCCTAAGCCCCCGTTTTACCTCTGCAGGCTTGGATACCTGTTTTTCCCAATTTAAAACTACCTTGTTACTTTTTAGATATCCTTTAAAAGATTAGTGACTACATGTTCCACGCCTAGTGTGTCCAGTATTCCCCACAATTCCTCTTGAACCACACTATCGTACACTTCCTTGATATCCAAAAATGCTAGCCCCAGGGGCCTGTGTTCCTTTTCTGCTATTTCGATGCACTGCGTCAGTGAGAACAGATTGTCTTCCAACCTACTGTGTTTCCGAAACCAATTCTGCAGTTCCCCCAGCACCCCCTCAACCTCTATCTATGCCTGCAGTCTTTCCTTTATAATCTGCATCGCCAGCCCACAGACCACTGATGTCACTGTTATAGGACGGTAGTTGTTTATGTCAGCTTTGTCCCCATTTCCTTTATAGATCATACTCATCCTGCTAAGTTTTCATCCATAGGAACTTCACCATTCATTATTAGTTTGCTCACTGCCTCTCTCAAAACCTGCTTAGACTTTGGACCTAATGTCTTTATAAGCATAATTGGAATGCCATCTGGACCTGTTGACGTACTACTAAGAACCCTTTTCTCAGCCCTTTCCCACTCTCGCTGTGAAAATGGAGCCATTGCACCACTTGATTCATCCTTGTCTATTGTGGTGCATAAAGTACTTCTTTGTTGAAATTTTTCTGTCACCCTTGCTCTTATATATTCAACACCTTCATCCCCTTCTAGCCTAGCACCTTGGGCTGTAGTTATAAAACTCTGCTCTAGGCTCGTCTCATTTCTTAGGGAGTTTAGATGGTTCCAAAATTTCGCAGCTGCCTTTCTATCTTTTTTATGTACTTCTGCCAGCCACTGATCTCCCTTTCTTCTAATCTTTTCATTGATCAGAAGGGATGTAACCCTTCTACAGCTTAGAAAGTTTTTCCTTTTTCTTTCAACATCATCTGTCGGTTCACCCCGCTTCTTAACATGTCTGTGTTCCCTAGAGGCTTCCTGACGTTTTGCTATGGCTCTCTAACTTCTTCATCCCACCAACTTTTGGGTTTGTGTCTTCTTTTCCGGGGTGACTTGTCACGCGTCTTAGCAAGCTCTAGCTCAAAGAGTCTAATTAGATTCGTGTATGTCCACACTGTCTTATTATCCTCCGTGACTACCTTCTCAATTTGTTTAGTGGCTATTTCAATTTGCCTTTCTGGATAAAAATTTTCCTGTAGTTGCTCATCTTGTCTCCTTCCCACTTTCACTGCTCTTCCAAAACTTAACTTGATACGTTTGTGATCACTACCCAGATTTATGGAGCCACCTTCATCTATGTGCGTTCCCCTGAGCTTATCATACATTCTATGTGACATCAGTGCATGATCTATCGTCGACTCCAGCCTTCCTACCTCCCATGTTATTTGCCCTTCACACTTCTCCGTACTGTTGCAAATGATCAAATCGAGCCTTTCACACATATCCATGATCATTTTGCCTGTCGGGTCGGTATAACCATCTATATCTTCTATGTGCGCATTCATGTCTCCTAGTATAATTATCGCGCACTCTCTTCCTAACTCCTGAATGTCCTTTGATATACACTCTACCATTGCCTGGTTTTCCTCTCTGGCCTTTGCTCCCGTCCACAAGTACAGGAAACCAAGGAGTGTCATTCGACCTGTTAATATACCCTATGTCTGAATTGGCTCGGCGCTCGTGGCTACGTCTATTTATGCCCCGGACCTATCTTAGATACTGGTGTCACTTTGGAATCGTATCTGTCCATACCACCTGTCAAAGAGTCTCCCTGGTTGTTTTCCTCGATACTAGCTATCCTGCACCCAAAAGGGCCTGCTTGCCCCCCCCCCCCCCCAAAAAAAAAAGCTACTGCGCGTCCTGCAAGTCGCCAACCCACCTCATGACGTAGTCGCCCATCGAAGTGAATTCTGTCTCGTTGAAAACCACCCCACCTATGCACCTCTCTGTTTATTTCCACCACCTCAAAGCCTTTCTCTCGACTCATCCGCCATATCTTTTGGTTTGCGTTGACAACCGCTATTTGCAGGTTGCTATCACGCATCGGTACCTCCGGTATCGTGCATATCGCTACCTGTACCTGAGGAGAAGTGGCGCGCATGTCATCGACGCCTTTCGCCAGTGGGGTTGCTAGTCCTGCTGTATCTCCATTTAAGACATCGTGTAAACCACCTGTTATATACCTTCCTCTTGAAGGATAGTGGCAATCTACCTGTCATAATTTGAGAGTGCTTGCCGAATGTGCTCCACCCCATTCTTATTCTTCTAGCTACTTCAATCTCGTGGTTCGGCTCTGCGGTTATTACCTGCCCTAAGTAGACATAGTCTTTTACAACTTCAAGTGCACTATTACCTATCTCGAAGCGCTGCTCCTTGCCGAGGTTGTTGTACATTACTTTCGTTTTCTGCATATTAATTTTAAGACCCCCCTTTCTGCTCTCCTTGTCTAACTCCGTAATCATGAGTTGCAATTCGTCCCCCGAGTTACTCAGCAATGCAATGTCATCGGCGAAGCGCAGCTTACTAAGGTATTCTCCATTGACACTTATCCCTAACTGTTCCCATTCTAGGCTTCTGAAAACCTCCTGTAAGCACGCGGTAAATAGCATTGAGGAAATTGTGTCCCCCTGCCTTACACCCTTCTTGAATGGTATTCTGTTGCTTTCTTTATGAAGCACTATGGTAGCAGTTGATCCCCTGTAGATTTCTTCCAGAATGTTTATATATACTTCATCTACGCCCTGATTCCACAGTGTTTGCATGACGGCTGATATTTCTGCTGAATCAAACGCCTTCTCGTAATCTATGAAGGCTATGTATAGTGGTTGGTTATACTCTGAGCATTTCTCTATTACCTGATTGATAGTATGAATGTGGTCAATTGTTGAGTAGCCTGTTCGAAATCCTGCTTGTTCCTTTGGTTGATTGAATTCTAATGTTTTCTTTACTCTTACAAAGAGGGTTCAGCTTAAATTGAGGACGACGCAGCGAGCAATGGGAAGAAAAATGGTAGGTGTAACCTTAAGAGACAAGAAGAGAGCAGAGTGGATTAGGGAACAAACGGGGGTTAAGGATATTATAGCTGAAATCAAGAAGAAGAAATGGATATGGGCAGGGCATGTAGCGCGTAGACAGGATAACCGCTGGTCATTAAGGCTAACTGACTGGATTCCCAGAGAAGGGAAGCGGGTTAGGGGGAGACAGAAGGTTAGGTGGGCAGATGAGTTAAGAAGTTTGCGGGTATAAATTGGCAGCAGCAAGCACAGGACCGGGTTAACTGGCGGAACATGGGAGAGGCCTTTGTCCTGCAGTGGACGTAGTCAGGCTGATGATGATGATGATGATGATGATGATGTAAACCGCCTGAAATTATCAAGAGGTTTCGTCTATCAGCTGTAGTTTTGAGTTTTGTGCTCGCTTGTCTCATGACTGCTTCCAGCTTGCGTCCTGGGAACGCCCCTACTGCAACCCTCTTGTCACCTCTTACCCTCTCTTTGATGGCTTCTGTGCATCAATTTAAATTCGTGTCCCCGGCGATTATCACTTGCTGTGACTTTTCAGCTGGAGCGTCTTGCACCTGGGGGCTACTTGCACCTGTGACGCCGGCTGCTTTGTCCCCTCCCAGCCCCACCACTGCCTCGCTGAAGCTGGGCCTTGCGACAATTGAACCGGCTGAACCTGTTTTTTCCAAACTTGCTTGCTCTTCCTTCTCCGCCGTTCTGGTTGCCGGTTCCCTACTGTTCTCTCCGTAGGCCGCTCCTTTGTTCAGCTTCGCTAGTGCTTCCTCGGTGGACTTCAGTCTTTCTCCCGTTGCTCTCGTTTTCTCTTGCTCTGTCGCCAACGCAGTCTCGAGCTCGGCGATTCTCATCAGCAGTTCACTCTGGGCAACCATCTTTTTCTCCATTTTTTCATCGACCTCACATGGCCTACACTTCGCGTCAGCCTCTTCTCCACCCGCTTCTACACTTGGGTCCACTTTCAAACCCACTCCACATCCTGAACACTTTACAGTCCTTTTAACCATGTCTTCCTGACACCAATTGTCCCTATACTCGATAAAAACTAAAATCGAGTCCTGCACGACGAAAAAAAAAGAAAGTCTAAGCTCTACTACAAAAATTTGCGTGTTCAATGTACGCGCACCTGCCCCACGGTGTGGCAAAAAAAAACAACAACAAAAAATTCAAACATACACACCCGCAATAACTAATAAATACCTGGTGACTGGCCCCCGAAAAAGCCTTGCCATAAAACTAGTGCTACGAAGATTTCAACTGCTGCCTTTCAATTATAAAGACAAGCTCAAAACATGCAAAAACACTTATCTGCGCAGTCGATCAGGAGCACTCAGAAAACACGTCCATCCACCATTGAAAGCGCGAACCGAGATGTATTGATGCTGCCCCGCCACCTTTAGGAAGTTTCCTGCATCTAACGTCGCTTTGCACAGCCTCTAAGATCTGAGGCACGTCACCTTGTTTCACACTGCGTCCATGATCGGCACCCCTCTGATCAAGAGGCGATCATGCCACGTGATGAAGTCATTGTAACCCCATGAGGACGCCATGATGAGTACACAACTTTTGGTGGCTTGTGCCGTCACGTTGATATCATCCGGTGACGTCATCACGTGATGATTTGTGGCATCACTTGTGTTCTTGCCGACGCTATGGGACGCCGACAAGGTCAGTAGATATTCGCGTTTGATGGGGCATCGTCTAGGCTTTGACGCTTTAAAATTTCAGGGGTCTGCATTTACATGTACATCTATAACGAACCTATGCCTGATCATCCGCCGGAATAGGTATGCGCCAACACTTAAAAAAGAATGCCTACTACGTACACTATTACGTATTATTGCTATTTCATTTTTTATTTTTAAAATCAACTAAGATTCTTCAATTAACATTTAAAATTTTCAACTTCCTATTCTTGACCAATATTAAGGAATGGGCCAGTGCCGTGCCGTAGATTGAAGGAAAAACAAACAAACAAACAAACATTTTCCCCCGATGGAATACAAGAAGAAGAACAAGAAGAAGAACAAGAAGAAGACTGTCCGGCCATGGGACCCCGGCGTCCAGCACAGCTGCTGGGGCTTGCCACGTTTCTGGCGGCGTGCGCCAATGCTCTGTGCATCGTGCTGCCCCTCAACGGAGACTGGAAGGTCTACAACCGAAATAAATGTACGTACTCACTAATAGACAGAACGAATCGGGTGTACTCTCACCTACAAACGCCGGGTCATCACGGTACGCGCTCAGTCACTTTCTCCCTGCCCAAATAAGGTAGAGAGAACTTCAGTGTATGATGGAAGCTTGAAGATGCGAAAAATTCTTAAGAACACGGTGTGTCGCTGGAGTCATTGTGTGGACAGACGGTCTTGTCTTTTCCAAGGCAGTTAGATGCCTTGAAGAGAAGACAAGAGGAAGCAAGTGCCAGCTCCAGTGGCCCCCCGTGTTCGGAAATTTATCACGTTTTTTTCTGCCGGCTCTGCATTCTAAAAATAGTTCGTATGCGTACCATTTCCGAAGTTTTTCGGAAGTCTCTTTGTACAATAAAAATAACCATCTGAATATCATGCCTTTTGTCGCCTTTAATACCGTGCTCTCCGTATATTTGAGTCTCCATTGCTATGCCATGCTATCTGCGTGAAATACGAAGACTGATGGGAACGCGATCACTGCCGACATTTCGAGATAGCGATTATTACTGTTGGATGGAGAGACTCCCCGAAATGTGCAACTCATTTGGGAGTAAGGATGCCGTTTAAGGTGTGCCAAGTCACAAATATTATAACGCCAGGGGTCGTGAAAATACTCCCAAGCAGTCTACACACGCACAGACCAAATCTGTGCTCTAAACTTGCCATGACTAAATAGCGGCATAGTTACCGAGTCCTGTTCAAAAAAAAATCACATCGCAGCTCCATGGGCAGAGTTTTGCAACCTATGTACAAAAAAATTGGCAGATCCCACGCACAGAGGGAATCGATCATATGCGAAGCACGAATGAGGAAGGTTGATATATGTCACTCTAAAATCAGCACAATATTACGAGGTGGAGGCAAATGATGCTGTACATGATAACATGATAATCATGGGTTACGTGCCATGATTATCATGTTTGGATGTGTTGTTTACCTTCGTCATCTATTCACGTCACGCGACACCAGATTTAGTATTTGTGGAGCTAGTGAAACGGCTGCGAGCATGCAATGAGCGTGGTATGTTGTCATTTTCTTCAATGACAGGCTTGTCAGCATTATCATGTGTTTCACCAGTCATATACTTTCGTCATCCATTGGCGTCACGTAACACCAAATTTGGTATATGTGGAGTTTGCAAAACGGCCGCGAACGCATCATGAAGGGCCCAATATACTGCTATGTAGCGCTGACGCGCGCGCACTCTGAACACATTAACGCTACGTTAGCAAAACGTGAGCCCTCTATAGTCCGACGCCAGGCGCGATAGGAGCGACCAGCGTCCGTCGGCGCGGCCCGATGCCAACGGGCGCGAAATGCGACGTGCTCCATTTCGCGACGATGCGTTACCCATACAGCACTGCGTCTCCCTCTTTTCGTGACGGAGGGACGCTGAAACACGCATGCGTCAAAGCAACACAGCGCGGCGCGCGCCTGCGAGTATATGGCAAGACCGGTGCCTGGCGTGGCAACGCCGGCGTAACGCGACAAAATGAACACCAGTCAGCACGCGCACCGCGTCATGTCGAAATGTATTGGCGCGTTCACTGTGGTATGTAGTCATGTTCTCACATGGCACGCATCTCATGATTATCACGTTTGCACCAGTCACTTGTATACCTTCGTCATTCATTGACGTCACGTAATACAATATTTGACATGTGTGAAGCTAGCGAAATGGCCGCGAGCGAATCGTGAGTGTGACATGTAGTCATGTTGTTACATGACACGCATGTCATGATTATCTTGTTAGGGTCAGTCGCTTGTGTTCAACATGCAATCATGTTATGTCATACCATATTTGCAACATGCCATGTGAACGAAACCACCGCAAACGCTGCAGGACCATGAAATGTATATCATGACATTCATGACATGCGTGTCACGATTTTCATGTTATGACTAATGAGATTTTTTTCATACAGTCATGCTATGCCATAGCAAGTTAGGTATCAATGCCATTATTGAAACGGCCAGGAGAGCTAAAAGTTGTAGGTGGCTAGATAGATAGATAGATAGATAGATAGATAGATAGATAAATAGATAGATAGATAGATAGATAGATAGATAGATAGATAGATAGATAGATACGCTCAAAGTCGCCAAAGTTCGCCAAGAAATGCTTCGCATTTAATAATACGTTATTCACAGAGAAGCATGATCACTGACTATAAGCTTGTTTTTTCGGCTCGAAACAATTATACGCTGGGCATGTTGGTAGTCAATCTTTTTCAAAATGAGCGCGACCAAATGGATGAACTTGGGACTGGACGAACGGTGCAGCCTTCGGTGATTCCTATTTTTGTTCTTGTTGGTTACAGAGTTCTTGCATACATAAAGATCTAGGTTCGACTTTGAAGCCACGTGAATGACGAAGAAAGACATGTGCGATATTTTCGCGATATTTTATTCATTTGAGGTCCCATTTATATTGCAGCCTACGTCACACCAGCGTCATATGGTAATTCATAATCCGAACTTGAACATTTCAAACAGACGTGACTGTTTGGGAACATACCAACGTTCATTTCATTAAAGTTGTGTTCCTGTGGAGCAAGTATTAATTTCAATGCAATCCCCACCATTGACGGGACTCATTGTGGTAACTCTGTAGCCGTGGAGCTGCGCTGTTGAGCTTAAAGTAGCGTACTTGAACCTGACATGCTACCTTAAGCTGAAGAAAACGTGCGTGCAGTGAATTTTATTAGTGGCTACAAACGCTAAAGATCTTCAGTGGTTCAAAGTTATGCATGCAGGAGTCCTCCACTGCGACATGTATCATAATCAGATATTACTTTCAATACGCGAACTTCCGTGAATCTCTCAACTGTCGATTAGACAAGTATAAAAGATGGAGTGGTGTTGACAGGTGGTATGAGGTTCGGTAAGATCCAGACGAGTGATAAGTTTCATACTCCTTAAGGAAACCAAACCTGCAACACGACTCACCAGAGTTCACGGCAACGGTTCCAAGAGAAACTTTCTCGTGAATCTCGATTCTGTCGCACGTCGTTGTTGGAGCATTGAACCTCACTCTCACGTACATACATCTCACATGCCCCTCGCAGCCTACCACTTCACTGGTGTGGTCCCTGGCAACGTGTACACAGACCTGATGCGCGCCAAGCTCATTGAGGAAGCCTACTACCGCGACAATGACGAGCGCTTCGCCTGGGTTGGCCACGACAACTGGACCTACACGAGGGATTTCCACTGTGCGTATTCGTTCCTCGCCCTGAGGTCATCTCTTAAGCTGGAATAGCCGTTTGCGTAAGCAGGAGACGGGGGAGGCCCCCTTAACAATATAAAGTGAGTGGAAACTCTGAGAAAAAGGAGGAGAACAGGAATGGAGAAAAAAAAATAGAAAAAGTGAAACAGAGAATCAAGATAGGGGTGATCATGAGAACACCCAAACGTAAGCGGCTAGATATATAGATAGATAAATACGCTCAGTCACCGAAGTTCGCTAAGTAATGCTTCGCATTGAAATAAAGAAACAAAGCAGGCCAAACCGATCCGCATTTCCTTCTATAGCTTGGTATCACAAGTGGAAACCTGCCTTGTTTTCTTTTTTTCCCTTTCTCGCCGAAAACCAGATATTGTCGGGAGACCTGTATTATTGCCCTTTAATCATTCATGCTATGTATGACGTATTGCTGTACACGTTATTTCTTTGCAGTTAAGCTTCGCCGAAAGCAGAGCATGTGAATACAATACGCACTGTATAACGAATGCTACTGTGGCAGTCTTTCTGTAAGGAACACAGGTACGAGTCATTTTCCCCGCGGTGATTCCGCGTACGTAAGATGTCTTTGTTTGCTCACAATGAGTGAGCCCAAAGCAGGGTTACTTATTCATGGTGTAGAGACAGAAACAACAAAAGGAGAGAGAAAGAGTCCTCGTGTGGCTGTACAGGCGCTCGGGTTCCATGCAAAGCTATTGATAACGCATAACGGACAGGTGCGACTAAAAGAGTAGCGGCAGGTAGACTACATGTTTTTTCTCTTTTTTTTTCTAAATAATGCCCCGCATTCTGTTGAAGAATGATGTTGTAATGGTCCCTGGATTAGACGTGCATGGTTAACGAAAGTTGATTGTCTCTGCTGCCGATGCCACTCTGGATAAGGAACCTCATGGTCTTTTTTTTTTCTTATTACCGCGAAGTTCATGTCACTGCCATCGGCACTACAATTACGTAACAAGTCAGTGATTTCGTGCGTCCTTGCACCGTGTCAGTGCAAGAGGGGCACACGCAGCACCGCCGAGTCCTTCTGGTCGCCCACGGCATCGACACCGTGGCCACTGTGTACGTGAACGATGTGGCCGTGGGAGAGACGGACAACATGTTTGTGCGCTACGTGTTCGACATCAAACCGCACATCAAGGTATGCGTGCTCGTAACATTCAGTTGCGCGCTGACAACGCAGCAAGGTGAAGGGGCAGGCGTGAACTGGTGCCCAACTGAATTCGACGATCACTAGAAACTGGAACCCCCAGCTGTATCTACTTAAGACATGAATGAATGATTAGATAGATAGATAGATATACAGATAGATGGATAGATAGATAGACAGATAAATAGATAGATAGATAGATAGATAGATAAATAGACAGACAGACAGACAGACAGACAGACAGACAGACAGACAGATAGATAGATAGATAGATAGATAGATAGATAGATAGATAGATAGATAGATAGATAGATAGATAGATAGATAGATAGATAGATAGATAGGTTTACATACATGGAAAAACAGGTGTGCCCTCACAGTCACGTGGAGCCTCCTTCAAAAGACAAGCTAAATATGCCATAACGTGTCATTATTTATTGACGAAATAAGTCGCAGAGGTCAACTTTTGTTTAAGTAAATCAAAACTAAATTGCTCATGGGCAGAATGCATGTGAAACTGAAAAAAAAGGAAAGTAATAGTATGTTTGGTGTTAACAGGAATGGAAAGAGGAGAAGGAGAGAGGTTATTCTGGCGAGCCGTAGCTAGGTACACTACTGAACCAACTGTGTCACCGGCGGGCAAATGTCGTACACCGTTACGTGGTGTGCGTCATCCGGCGCGTTCATTCCGCCCAGGTTGGCTACAACAACGTGAGCGTCGAGTTCACCTCGGCAGTGGCGCACGCTCGCGAACGTGCGCGCCTGTACGGCAAAGGTCATACGGTGCCGCCCGAGTGCCCGCCGCTGCGCCAGCGCGGCGAATGCAGCGTCAACCAGGTTCGCAAGGTGCAGGCCTCCTTCAGCTGGGAGATGGCACCGGCGTTCGCCACGCAGGGCATCTGGTGAGCGTGAAGTCATTGCGACTGACGTTATCTGATAAGAAAAAAAAATTCTTTTTCAAGGCTTGAAAAAGAAAAGTGCGTATGCTGAAACGTCTGCTCCAGCATCCAGCCCATGTTTTCGAATTTCTCATGGTTAGCTTCCATCTTGCATTTCTTACCTTTCTTTTGGATGTAATCTGATGAGGCGGTATCTGCCTCAAGAGCGTTTCTTACCAGGTGAGCTTACAGGTATTGCTTAAAAGGGGCCTGCAACACTTTTTGAGCATGGTCAGAAAACGCTGCCGATCCCGACAACATGCGAGCCAATTATTATAGCACAACATGCGGCTTGGAATTAACAATAAATTATCAGTCAGCTTAAAATTAGCTTATCTTCTCTCGACAAATCACGTGATATGCCCGAAAATTACGTCAAAGACTCAGCCATCAGCTGATTTGAACATGGCACGCTCGCTCGTTACAGAGATCGCCACGGGAGGCCGCTACTTGTCCACGCGTGCCCACGTGATCACACTGACAAAGCCGCGCATTCAAAGAAAGAAGAAGAAAAAGTGCTCGAGGTCACGAGGCGCGGGTCACGCGGGGGATGTATTTTCTTTGCCCCTGCCACCATTCCCTGCTTAGCTTCCAGTGCTTTCGTCAGGACGAGAGAAGAGAGAATGCAATTGCATCATGCGACAAATATTTGTAACTCCGCTCGCACTGGACGGATTCTTAAAATTTTTGCGGCGTTGAATTCGTGAAGCAATAAGCTCTTCCAGTGAATTCATTCCATGGTTACTCAAAAAGTGTTTCAGGGTCCCTTTTTAGGCCAATGCAGGAGGCTGCTTTGCCCTAAAGAAAACAAATGACAGTATAGTGTATGTTTGTGTGCTGTTACATGAGAAGTAAATTATTGAATATCTTGTCCACACTATGATACCAGTTCGTTCTATAATAGTGCACTAGATGATATAGCGTAGCCGATCGTTTTGCAGGAGAAAACAGGAGCGGGAGGGTTCAACCATTCTTTATATTATGGGGAGAGGAGAGTTCAACCCTCCCCCTTTTGACCCAATCTGGACCCCCCCCCCCATGACTACCCCCGTGTAAGAGGAAAATCTGGCGCTAATGTTTATGGGGAATGCAGGGCATGGCCCCTCAGCCAGCATGTAAATGATTACCTTCACTTTTAACGCGAAAGCGTTGTATGCCGGGGTCCACCACGACTCCACAGACGTATTTCCGTTATGGATATGGCGTAGTAAAATGTGTACTGACTGCAAACAAAAAAACAAGAGGCCTCGAGTCAGCGACATCTCTCTCTGCGTGCGACACTAACAACTCAGCCACAGAGGGCACTTCCCCAACAAGACAACGCCAAGCTCTTATATACGCTATGTACCACTGGCAGTCGTCCGAGTTCAGCATCTTGAGCGTTTTCGTCATCGCTAGCGCGATGGCACGAAGGGCACGGAGGAAGGAAAGCTCCGTGACGAAGGGAGTGCGTTGGGCGTGCACGCTCTCAAGGTCGTCGGGCCACGCCACCCCGTGCGTCGCTATATACGCACGCTTCCACATGGCGTGGTCAAGGTGCGTGTAGATGTTCTTTAGCGTGGCGGATCCCTCGCGCACGTGCTTATCTCGGGATTCGGGCATGTACTTTACACCTCTCGCGCTTCTGCCGCAAGTTTGCTTTGAAGTTATAGTAGTTGAAGGGAGCACGAACGTCACTTTGCTCGCTGCTGCAGCCTCGTTTGCAAAAGGAGCGCACTGCTCACACAGTAAGAAGATAGAATTGTGACAGCTGTTCGCGCAAGTGTTGTGTGTACCTGTGGGCTCATTGCGTGCGTTTTTATTTCTGCGTGAGCGGCGTGCTTTAAGCGTTGAGCAGTGACAGTTGTTTTCCGCGCTCGTCCTGCGCATGCTACTTTCTTGCATGTTTCCTGCTTGTGGTGTGCCCTGCAAGCTTCTAGCTGCTTGCCGGTCGCCACCCGACATTGAAATGTGTTGCTGTGACGTCCATTTTTTCGTCTTTGCGGTGGAATAATGCACAATCAACACTCAACTACCTCTACGAGGACACGTGTCAATTTCGATTTATACCGATTCCTAAAGAGGGGGTGTCGTAACGGACTAGCCGGGAGGCAGAAACTTCCCTTAAAGGACGACGAGAGAGAGCCAAGCTGTCTTTTCAGTATAAATGCGTGACGAAGACTAGCTTATTTTACTATGTACAGCACTCTCGTACAGAGGGGAAAGAAAAGTAAACTGAAACATTCAGAGGAACACACGCATACACAATCAAAAAGAATTTTCTCTGCACCCCGCACGTGCAAACGTTTTGAGCAACAGATGAAGGTTGGACGTAACACTGTCCCTGTAAATTTGTCTTTCTTCCATGGGTGGTCCCGTAGGTCGTAAAGGTGCGCTGACGTCAAGGACGCTTTCTCTACGGTTCGCCGAGTAAACCACTCGTTGTCGCCATTGTCGCACTTTTGAAACGCGTCCTCCCTAAGTTGCCCCTTTCCTGCCTTTTCGCTGCGGGTCATTCAAGTAACGTTCCTCTGAAGTGGTGGTTGGTTTCCATTCTGCTACAAATACCACGAAGGGATTAGCCACGTTTCTTTAGGACACTGTGTTACCAGCCGTCGCATTGTCGCGCGACAAGGTACAGCTAAACTTCGGCAGTGCCACTTCACTACCTTGGCTGTAGGAAAACCGTAAAATTATAGTTTAGTCTGCGAACACCAGTCCGGGCAAGAAATAGAAACAGTATGTGCGGGCAATGAATTTCGCGTTCAGGTATCAGTTCCACCTATATTAACAAAGGAAACTGCAGCGATCATTCATCCTCTATAGACATGATTGGTAATATATGGATTTGCCTAGTCTTCGTGCTTACGTCTATGAATGCACTATATCGGTCTTGCTTAGTGGTGTGTTTTGGCGTTTGTTTCGAATAAAAGAATGTATCCTGTGAACCTCGCGAGCAGGTTTGAACTGGCGTTTCTGCGACGTCATGCGACGTCATCTAGCTTTAACTCCGGACTACGGGACTTGCGTCGTTCACGTTGACGCCACAGCACACGTCTATGGTCACATTTCTCGTTTGACGAGGCAATCTAGGCTTTTGTCTTGAAACATAACGCTTCACTCGAGCAAAAATAATAAATATGGTACCAATTTTTCAGAAGTGTTTACCCTAATTGTTATTTATTCTTATTTATAATAAGTATATGATTGCCATTTTGGTTTATGACGTGCAATGATGTCCTCCGTATTATATACAGCGCCTTCCCTAACCAACTTGATCCCATGCATATCTATTTTTTATTCTCATCGTGGTTTTTTGAACAACTTGCATGGTCTTATACTCCGCGTGTATATGCAGTCCTAATCCACTTCGCGAAAACTTGATATTCGCTGTGATATTAGAACGATGTGCGACGTACTACACTGAAATAAAGGCAACCATCTTTCATACCACGCGCTGTTCTTCTACTTTCTTGCAAGCAGAACCGTTCCACGTGTAGCCACTGTCTTACGCGCACAGCGCCACAATGTCGAACATTCTCGATTCTCTTACGTTGTTCTGAAAAGCTTGAGCATGCAACGCAAGCGGTGGAGTTTATTCTGTAGCTAACGCGGCAACAACCACTAAGCCTGAAAATTCGGATGCCAAATGTATCCCTAGCGCCTTAGCGCTGACTAAATTATTCGATGGCGGTTTCCGCCGGTATACTTGCACTCAAAGGTGTCGTTTTTTTTTGGGGGGGGGGGGGGAGGGGGGGAGGGGCGTGAGTTTTCCTAACGCGTACTTTGATCTTTACTGGCTAGGATTGCTTTATTCACCGTAACAGCCACGTTGCAATAAATCGAACATGAACAACAAAGGAAACGGTTTATTCGACCAGTACACACGAAGAGAGAGATAGAGGCGATTGTATACTGAACTATTCGATTAATTAGAGTGTGCGTTCAGAAAAACGTGTTTAACGGTTTAGAGTACTGGGTACTCTAGTATGGGAGGACATGAAGCCGCCCCAACCCAGCCATGAACGAAAAACTCTAGTATTGGAGGACATGAAGCCGCCCCAACACAGCCATGAACGAAAAACTCAGACAATTTAGATTTAGAGTGCGTTCAGCAAAAGTGGTGAACGATTCTTGGTACTCTTCTATGAGAGAGCATAAAGCCATCCCGTAGGCTTAAACAAAAGCATTTCTCATTTGAATCGCAGATTTAAAGTGTGTTTAGAAAAAGTGGTTAACAATTTAGAATACTCTGTACTCTACTATGGGAGGTCTGAAAGCCATCCCTTGGGCCTCAGATGAGGCTGCATTAACAATATCTTCCTGTGTGTGTTAAGAAAAAGTGGTTGACGATTTAGAGTACTTGATACTCGAATATGGGAGAGCCGAAAGCCGTCCCTTGGGCCTCACACTTGATGAGGACCTATTGCAATTTTTTATCTGCCTCACACGTGTTTAGAAAAAGAGTTGTACTTTGTACTCTACTATGGGAAGCATAGAGCTGTCTCATTACTCTATGGTCGTCCCATGGGCCTCAGACATTTGATGAGTGTGAAACATAGGTAGCTTTGCACACTGTGCAGCCGACATCGTGTTTAGAAAAAAGGTGTTGACGATTTAGAATACGCACTACTCTACTATGGGAGAGCATAGAGCCGTCCCGTGGGCCTCAAACCAGTCCGCCACATACGCCCAGCGATTTTCTTGTTAACACAGTGATTTTGCTACCTTACTAGTGACGGTGGGCAAGTGTACGCATGAATCATGTCATCTCAACCTCCTCACATGCTGCGGTGTTTTAACTGCAGTAGTCTTCGCTTGTGCAGGTACCCAAGGCCGCGTGCTCAATTGTCTGTCATTATATGGCTTTATTTTGATACAGCAAAATAACCTTTGAGTGAAATTTTGATATTCTAATAAAATTTTCCTTTTTTATGGCAACCAAGAGCACTTCATTTTGGAGTTTAAAATAGCGAGCTCATTGTATATCTTGGATAGATAAAAAATTACAGCATATCTACGGAGTGAATGATGATGAGTGGGGCGAAGCGTCCATCAGTCCGTCCGCACATCCCTCCGTCCATTCGTTCTTGCTTCCGTCCGTCCATCCGTGCGTCCGTCCATGTCTCCATCTGTGCGCCCATACATGCGTCCGTCTGTCCACCCCTGCGTCCATCCGCGCATCCGTCCATCCAACCGTCCGTGCATCCATCCGCCCGTCTGTGCGACCGTCCATCCGTCCGTCCATTCATCTGTCTCTCTGTCCATCCATCCGTCCGCTCGTGCAACTATCAATCCATCTGTTTCTATATCTGTTCATCCGTCCATCTAGTGGGCACTCCACAAGTACAACCATCTCGCATCTTTTTATCATGACATTTCCCAGGACTAAACGAGCAGTGGCTACCTGCTACTACTACGACTACTGCTATTACTATTTCTAATACTACTACTACTACATACATGCATCGCGGACACACGACCCACGGCTTAATGAGCTTCGCCCCTAAATAGAAGCAGCAGCAGTGCGCACGGGGATGACCTGGTTGAAACAGGACGCGGGTGCTGGAAGAACGGTTTGAAGCAAAACTCGGTATAGCGTTTACTCGAGTCACTGTACGGCAAGAGGGAAAATTCGTGCATCAACGTTTATAGTCACCTGCCTCTTTCTTCGAGACTATTCACGTCAGCTGATTATCGACATAGACTTCCTTCGGGAATACGGTGCCATCATAAATCCCCGTGAGTGCATCGTGACTTTCTCGACTCAAGGTGCAACAGATCAAGACGCTGATAACTGCCGTAGACCTGCGCTGCGTATTGCTGACGACAGTGTGACGCTGCTGTTTCAAGCGGCTGTTTCCATCGAAGCCACTTGTGAAGACCTCCGATACGGTGACGTGGTGGCCGAAAACAACCTATCACTTCTGCTGCTTCAAGGTGTATGTGCCGTCCGAAGTGTTGTGGCGTTTCCGTGATGGACAGTCACAGATACTAGTTTCGAGCTTCAACTAAGAACACCGGCATCTTTTCCGCGGAACCACCATAGCTTATGGAGACACTGTTGCCGACGTCACGGAGGGCTTTGCATCTGAGGAAACGCATGAGGATGAGAAATTTCTAGGCCGCATCGACATTGATTCGACGCTGTTAAGCGAGAGGAAGGCTGCACTTCATGACATTTTAAGGGAGTTTCAATCTTGCTTCGCCTCTTCTTCAAAAGTCCGTCAAACACACCTTACGAAGCATCGCATCATTACCGACGATGATGACAGAACAAGATGCAGAACAAGATGCAGCGTTCACAGAGCTACGACAGAGAATGCAAACAGCCCCTGTTATTGCCTATTTAGAAGAGGATGCTGCAACAGAAATTCGCACTGATGCCAGCAACGTTGGACTTGGCACTGTCCTTGTACAACGACATGGTGGCGTTGAGCATGTAATAGATTACGCCAGTCGTACTCTTTCTCGAGCCGAGACCTACTATTCTACATCAGAAAAAGAATGCCTTGAAGTCGTGTGAGGGACGACCAAACTTCAGCCTTACCTCTACGGTCGTCCTTTCAAAGTGGTGACTGACCACCACTCGCTCCACTGGCTGGTCAATCTAAGAGATATATCTGGCCGTCTCACTCCGTGGCGTTTGCGTTTGCAGGGGTTCGACATTGCGATTGCGTGCAGGTCAGGGGGTGAAGATGGCTTTCTTGGAGCAGTTAGCGATTCCGAATTCATGTCAAGACAGCGGGCAGACGAAGAATTACGCCCAGTTATTGATTCCCTGGAAGGCTGGAACTCTAAGGTCCCTCAACACATTGCTCGTGAGCTGTCCTCTTTTTGTCTAAGAAGAGGCATTCTTTACAAGAAAAAGGCTCGTGGTAGTGATAAAACCTCCCTACCGACATGAGTGATGACATCCTCCTTGCGTGCCACGACGAACCCACGTCAGGACATTTGGGCTAGAGTGCCAGCGCTGGAAGACTCCACCTGGGAGACCAGCGAGCCTGCTCCAGCCGATCGCACCTCTGCGGGCACCATTTGACCTCTAGGGAATGGACCTTCTCAGACCCTTCCCTTTGTCGTCCTCCGAGAACAAATTGTTTATAGTTGCGGCAGATTATCTTACTCGTTAAGCTGAAGCAAAAGCGTTACCTTGTTGCACGGCCTCTGAAGTGACGAAGTTCTTAGTGCTCCAAATCATCCTACGGCATGGTACCCCGTCATGCGTGATTACGGACAGTGTGACGTCTTTTACAACGCGAATGATGGAGGACATTTTTAAATTGAGCTGCACAAGTCATCAAAAACGACGGCTTATTACCCGCAATCCAATGGACTGACAGCGAGGCTTAACAAGACCATAGCAGACATGCTGTCAATGTACGTGGACGTACTACACATAACCTGGGACGAGATTCTGCCATACATCACGTTTGCATACAATACGAGAACGCAAGAAAAAACGTGATTTCCGCCTTGTTAGCGGACGCAACGTGCGAACCAAGCTCGATGCTATGTTTCTGTGCAACCACAGCGATGAACTTGCTCCAGACGCTGAGCAATACACTCAGTACGCCGAAGAAGCTCGTCAGCTAGCTCGCATGAATGCCAGTCACCAACGAAATGCAGACGCATGGCGTTACAACCTCCGCCAACGAAACGTCACCTACCACCCTGGGGACCAAGTGTGGGTGTGGATCCCTGTACGGTAACCAGGCTTATCCGAAAAACTCCTAAGCCGTTGTTTTGGACCGTACAAGTTTCTTAGACGTGTCACTAACCTTACCTACGAGGTATTTCCGGATGGCGCAGTGTCTTCTCGTCGACAGCTTCGGCCCGAAATCGCGCATGTCGTTCGGCTGAAGCCCTACTTCACACAGTAGCCCTTGTCGTTTGACGTGTTACAACAGGCCGTGACTTTGCGTTGTCTGCTGTTTGCGTTCACCTGAGTGTTTAAGCCTTTTCTTTTTGCTCTTGGCGCAAGTGTTGGCGAAACTTGCTTACTTGTGCTGCGAGTACTGACATTGTCCCTCTTTTGCTTCCCTAGATCTGCGTGTGTATGCCTGCACTTTTTTTTTCTTTTTTTACGAGCATCGAGTCAATGCTTTCAAAGGCGGGGGAGGGGGGGGACTAGTGCCATATGGTCTGCTTGGGTGAGATCCTTGAGTGAAAGACAAAGACGATCTATCTAAGCTGCTGCTTGGCTAGTCAACTCAACGAGCCCACTAAACTTAAATCAAGTTTTTCGTCAGAAACGTGACACTATTGTTCTATTTACTTTTTCTTCACTTCCCCTCTCTTTTCCTTTCTCTCGTCTAACGCGTTGCTACGCGACGCACGATGACTTCATCGCTCGGCGGGGTTTTCTGCAAACACTCAACAGCGTACATCCAGCTTTCAAGAGCTTCGCTATTAAAACAAGCTTTACTGTAATCTATATGGTGTGTTCAGAATGAGTGCACATGTTTTTCTCGAAATTTTTCTTACAGGAAAGACATCGGAATTGAGATGTACGATGGCCTCATCATACGCGACATGGTGATCAGGACTCGGCGTCTGGGTGAGTGCATGGTGCAAGGTCACCCGGAACTATTGCTAAACTTATTCGACCTGGTGTGTTTTGCCAAATCCGAAATTTGGTTTAACTCTGTAGACTCTTCGAGGAATAAGGAAGGGGAAAGCCAGTGTGATTTCCGTTAACCACGAGAAGGAGTGCATAAACTATGCCTAACATCTAGACTGCCTTGTTAAGCGGAAGAAGTCAATTACGTACGTCTTTGTGGTGGCAAACATTGCCTTCATATAGTTAGTGCTTCGAGCATAACTCCAAGTTTTTTTTTATTATCGGGTTCAAATATAAGTACCCTTGAAATAAAGGAATACTGTGGAAGCTGTTCTTGAATATGCTTACCGAGTAGTTTTTTGTTCTTTTAAGTAAGCGTGATTAGCTCACAGTCGCAAATAAACTTCGCGGATCAGCATTTTTTTTACTAACTGTGTATTTATCAATGTTACTTGTTCAGAAAACCTACATCTGCCGAAACCGAATTTGTCGTATCTTAAGCAGTCGCAAACTTCAAATGCCTTTCACCAGGTTTCAATGCAAATTTTAGGGATATGCTGGATGTCGCAAGCCGCCGTTAGTCGTTCTTTACCGCAATATGTTCAGTTCAATTTGATTTGTTATTAAACTGATAAAAATTATATTTTGCATGTTGGTAAATGAGTCTTACTACCGCAGTACCGGCACAAATGTGGAGAGAATGTAGCAGTGGTTATCTAGTGCAAGGAAGTTTGAGGAAAACAATCTCCTCCACGATTCGCGTGGGCCGTACTAGCACGTCAAATCTTGGGGACCATAGAAAAACGCATGAATGCCACAGGCTCCGGGGATTCCACGCCCCAGCGGCCATGCTATCGGCATTCGCCGACCACTGGTGATAATGACTTGCGAAATGATGTGGACTGAACGGCCTTCTTTTACTATACGCATGCCGTACATTCACAGGCTCGCCAAACAATGGTGAAAGGCCGGACAGGTGGTCCCTGGACGTAGGTCTGTTCCTTGAAGTTGCATTTAGCGGAAAGCTGCAGCTCTTGCTCAGTTTGGTGCTGGACGATCGCCTGACCGTGAAGAAGAACATAACGGTGTCCGCGAACAACCAATTCGCCGCGCACTACCGATTCCGGCTACGTATACCGGAGGCAAGTTTCCCTCGTGTTGTCCCCCAAGTCTGCGCAGAACGTTATGGTTATGCATGAAGTCACGCTCACGCTCAAGCTATAAACTATGTAGCCTCTTACCTGCTACATCCTTTTTTTCTTCCGAAGTAGAGATTTAAGCTTCGTTAATTGAGTGAAGTAAACGTTCATGCCGATTCGCAAGCACTATCAAGACATAAAGCGTATGAAGCACGACAACTGTGCCTACAGAAATTGGAAAGCACGAAACCTTGTGTAACTTGCTTGCTTCTCGCAGGACAGAGCGTATATTTAGGCGACTTCTGTAGCCCGTATTTCTGAAAATGGAAGCTTATCGTTCTTCGTATGAAATTACATTCTGTACGACGAGTGATGCAAGCGCAAATTGTTAAGTTTAAACTGAAGTTAACCTGGGAAACCACGCTTACAGAATTAATAGCAGCTATTCAGCACGTATCAAGGTTCCAAGGCCAATATTGTGTAACCAGTCACATTTTAGTCCTATTTATGAATGAATGAATGAATGAATGAATGAATGAATGAATGGATAAATGAATGGATGAATGAATTGATGAATGAATGAATGAATGGATGAATGAATGGATGAATGAATTGATGAATAAATGAATGAATGAAATATTTGTTTGTATGGGCGCATCTTGAACGCTTAACAATTTCAGAGCCTCCCCATTGAGCCGTGGTGGCCCAATGGCTATGGTGGACACCAGTTGTACGCGCTGACCGTCTCCTTGTTTCTGGGTAAAGAAATGGCCGCCATAACGAGGAGCGTAGGGTTTCGTACAGTGGAGCTCATACAGGAGCCGCTCGTCAATAGTACGGGTAAGTGGATAACGAGCCGTGAAGCACCAACTACGCACTTTCGACGACATGATACAATTGCATGCCCGTTATCGATGAGATAATTAGGTGTTACGATTATGACAATGACGGCAATAGTGATCGCTGCGGATTTGCTGTAGTCGTACGCTGTAGGTAATGGGTATAGCACTCCAAGCAAGGAGCGCATGCGCGCACTAAGCTGAAACTGCTGTGAGATCCATTCGATCGCGAAGGACGGGAGAATTAGTTGGAGTGTTATTGGTGCGACTCACGCTTGAAACTTAGAATAACAACGCTCATCTATTTGGTGGGGAGCCATGTTCATAGACAAGGAGTGCAAGCACAAGAGAGAAGTTTCTGCCATGTGTCCTTGTTTGGACGCCTGGTCTTCTAAAATCAAATTACTCGAGAGGGTCGAAGCTCCAGAGTAATGAAAAAAGCAGATATGTCATTTCTTTGCTTCCTTGTTTTCGTTATAGTGCCTGCGGTTCATGACCTTACTGTGCGAAAAGTTGAGAGGAGGAGAGTTAAATATAACACTTTAAAGCATACTGGGTCATAACAAGCATAGAACACATCAAGTAGAAAAGTACGCAAACAGCAGCGACTAATAACATCGTTGTGTGAATCTTGCGTAAATATATAGAGCAAGGGAACATGCAATAAGGTTACTGGTAGAACAATGTATTGAACATAATGAACACTTAATTATAAACGCAGACGTGAAGTTATGAAACGGAGAAGGGAACACTTAATTAGGCAAAACGGTTACCACCGGGAACAGCATGGTTTCTTAGTAGGAAATTTACAGGATTGGTTTAATTAGTGTGAAAAAAAAACAACGTCGTTGGAAGTTGTTCTTGCAATGTACTTATGTACTGATTCCATCAATTCCATTTCCGCATTGTTTACGGAACACATATTGGCGGTTCCCTTTAGAGGCATACCGCGGAAGCCTTATTCGGAAATCCAGTCTGTGGGGCATATTCTTACCGGACTTCTTCCAGAAGCCAATAGTCAAACCTATGGCAACGCAAAGTCAGGCAATCCAAGCTTTTCCTGAAAAACGAACACTCATATTTTCAGTGTTTCCGGGGAATTTATTCTCGTGGTGTCCTATTCCGGGACATGTCTATAATTCGGCCTCCCCTCATTGGCCGGAGCACACCGCCTGTTTCTTCGGTCGTTCTTCCGCAACGTCATTTTGACGCCACGCAGCTTTCACCACTCTCGACGCAAATCAGAAAGGCAAAATGCGTTTCGCCACTACAAATGCTGTCCCCAGAGATCCGCTTTTAGACGCACGTCTCTGAGGCCATGCATATACTCATTCACGTTAGTCCTTGAATCAGGTTTGACGCGGCCGCCCGCATGACGCCCCTGAAAAGTATGTGCGCATTCCCTGCATCGCTCCTCAGACATCTCAACTCGTTCATACGCACGTGTAGACTTGTCAAGTTTGTTACTCCACATTTCGCCCACTTATTTTCTCTCTACGCCGAGAAAGTGCTGGAGGGTTCGGTGCGCTGACGCGGTCCAGCGTGTCATGACAGCACGACTCACCGTTATTTCGCTTAACTTAACGCGCTCCGGCGAATAAGACATTCCCACGAGTTGGACACCGCGAGGATATCTCCCAGGCCTACCGCTTGCCTTCATTGCTCAGTTACTGTTTGGCATGAGGTTAAGCAAACAAACACATAGGCTGAAGTGACTGCCATGCGCGCCTACGCTCTCAGGTGCGACTTTCTTCCTGCGCGTGAACGGGCTGCCGCTGTTCGCCAAGGGCAGCGCGTGGCTGCCGGCCGACGCATTCCCGGACCGCGTGACCAGCGAGCGACTGGAGGCCCTGCTCGACGCCGCCGTGGCGGCGCACATGAACCTCCTGCGCGTCTGGGGCGGCGGCCTGTACGAGTCGGACGTGTTCTACGAGATGGCCGACCGCAAGGGACTCATGATCTGGCAAGAGTTCGCCTTCGCCAGCGCCCTCTATCCCGCCACGCCGGCTTTCCTCGATTCCGTGGCCCTCGAGGCGCGGCAGCAGGTTAGTGCCTGTTCACGCTTTGGCGGCATTGACTTTCTTGGAAAGATAGTGATTTGAATTGCGCTTGCTAGCACGTCATTCACCAGTGGAGTCATGACTCTATAACTGTACTATATGCATATGAAATGGACGTCGAAATACATTCACTGGGTGGGTACCTGGTTGGGTACCTAACCCACTTAGTTTGGTATACGTGCAACAATGTCTGTTGTGGAAGTGCAACGTCTGTCATCCAATAGTTGTATACAATAACTGTGTCGGTTAATTCCTTTTCCGCAATCGTGTAGAAAAGTGCACAATGAGGTCGGCTTATTTCTCTTTTTTTCTTTTCCATGTCTTTGTTGCTCTGTCAGCCAGCAGTTCTCGTTGCATCGAACTTATTTTTGACGGTAATTTTAGCATGACCCTGGCATCTATTTCGATTCTGTACCTCCTTTCTACATGCGCAATCCAAGAGGCGCGAATAAGCGATTAGAAAGGCTTACTTATCATAGTTATTGAAAATGAGCCAAATGGAGAGAAACATTACGACGGCATACACGAGCCCTTCCTCTTGTGCTTGCGTGTAACTGTGAGGTAATTTGTAGTAAAAATTCCAGAGTCCAGGAAGAATGACAGAAGAGGGCATCTCACAGCTTGAGCGCGTGTAACACTGTCGTATTTATTTCGCTCTAAATTGCATGCAAAATGCAATACCAACCAGCCCGCCCATCCATCTGGCTGCAAAGCCCTTTAACCGGGCATAAAAAGGTGCTCGTAAAGTGGCCGGAGGGCAATTTGGTCAGTGTTTTCGGACATACTGTTTGCCTTTAGTGTTCAACCTCTGTTATAGGGATAAAATAAACGCCAGCGTTGTGCTGACTAAATTATAGAATTTTCTCGTTTTGCCCCGCCGCGGTGGTCTAGTGGCTAAGGTACTCGGCTGCTGATCCGCAGGTCGCGGGGTCGAATCCCGGCTGTGGCGGCTGCATTTCCGATGGAGGCGGAAATGTTGTAAACCCGTGTCCTCAGATTTGGGTGCACGTTAAAGAACCCCAGATGGTCGAAATTTCTGGAGCCCTCCAATACGGCGTCTCTCATAATCATGTGGTGGTTTTGGGACTATAAACCCCACATATCGATCAATCAATTTTCTCGTTAGGTTTTTGTTTAGTCGAATAACGATAGGATGAGTTCCTCCACAAAATATGAAAGAGCCTGAAGGGGTGTGATAAAAAGGCGGAAAAGTGATAAGCTACGGTGGAGGCTTGCTGGGTAGTAGAAGCGTGGCGCTGGCCTGTCCAGGTTACCGGAAGTGAGTGCCGCCATGTTTGATAGACAGCTTCCGTTCTTTTAGTCATGTCCGCTGCCAGCCGCGAAACGCGGACTTAGGCAAACAACGCTAGTGACTGATATGGAAGTACGATAGGTTCTGAGGACAAAGCAAAGTCGCGAGTTTTATGAACAAGTGCACCGATAGCTCGTAGAAAAAAAGAATGTGAATAAAAAAATGGTTTATGTTCCGCGACAGCTATGTTCCGATATTGGAGACCGTTTGAGCACGTTGGCGTAAATACTTTTCTCTTTTGTTCAAGTTTAGCCTTGACGGTGTGTCAACACCAGACAAGAAAAAGTTTGTTGAAAGTTTAGAGAACTGGAAAGTATCACCAAAACTTTCTCTCGCGACGCCGTACCCTCTGCCACCATAAACAACATCGATGAAAGATGTTTTCAGAAACAACTGGTACCCAGCAATTACTCTACTGACAGAGTCAAAACGTGGTTCAAACCGAAATGCTTTTCTGAAACGAACATAGCGTTGAAGGTCGTCGTAATCATCGCATTGTTGCCTATCGGGGGTCTTAGTTATTTACTATTATCATAGTAACGCAAGAGGTGAGCTTTACAAATCTTGTAAATGTATTTATCTCAGCCTATGTTTGACTTCTCATGACTTTTTACGTATATAAGGCTGACTGTTTATAGCGATAAGTACTGATGATGATGATAATGATGATGTGTTGTGTTTCAAGGCTCAACGGCTATTTGATGGCCAAAGAGCGCCAGGTCAATGGACAAGCGATGCGAGCAATGATTATCATAGGTGGCTGTAAAAAGGCCTTAAAATTTCTTGCCCTAACGCGGGTAAAAACATAAAGCATTAAAATCATGACATTGACGGGAATTATGTGCAATTAGAGTGAATGGCGAAACGTCGTGATATAGTAAACAATAATGGTGATGTAGCCATCACGGCAGCGACCTCTCTTCACAGGTCGTGCTACGGAGCGCCTGGGTAAATGATGCGAAAGTAGGTACGTCTGTTAAAAATGCCAGCAATGATTTATGTGTGAAAAGGGGTTTTCTACAGATGAACATTCATGGGTGCAAGGGTATCTGTTGTCGGAAGGGCAGTAAAAAGTGCGTTAAACACGATAGCTTTAGAGACCTCGTGTCGCAGAAATTCCGCCTTCAGTGTCGGCCCCGTTGGTTGTGAGCGAAAAATTGTCTGTGCGTATTTGACCAAAAAATCAAGTTACCGAGATCGCTGCGAGAGGCCGCTACTTGTCCACGCGTGCGCGCGCTATCACACTGAGAAAGCCGCGCTCTCGAAGAAGAAAAAAATTGCCCGCAGCTTCCCTCGGGGGAACACTGAGGAGGATGCGGAGCATATAATTGGTTAAAGGGGTGTTAAAGTGCGACTTACTTGGGTCGATGGCTAAATTGGTTAACGTGGTTGTGAAATGGGGTGTTAAATTGCGACTTACTTGGGTCGATGGCTAAATTGGTTAACGTGGTTGTAGGAGGGGGTGTTAAATGAGTGAACACGTACACACGTATGCGAAAGGGCGGCGCTGGTCGAAGGGACGTCGATCATTGTGTTTGTGGATTCGTTGGAATTCATTTCACCGCGACCTTGGACGTCAACGCGCCGTACAAACCAACCGACGAGCGGCAAGTGAGCGAGCGAGCGCCGACCTTGAGTATATATACAGCGCGACGGCGCATGCACTGTCAGCTGTTGAATGTTCTCGAAGCGCGACGCCACATGCGCGTCCACTGGAGAATCAGGAGAATTGTAGATGTCGAACGCGGTGTGTAGAGGAGGAAGGGTGCACAGATGGTGGAGGAGTGAAGCGCGCGCGGTGTGTAGAGGAGGAAGGGATGCACAGATGGTGGAAGAGTGGGCGACGGCGCGACGGCGCATGCGCGCGCGTCAGCTGTCAAATGTTCGAGAAGCGGTGCGGACGGCGCGGACGGCGCACTACAAGGCGCGAGTATAAGATGCTTCCGCATCTAAAAATTTGCCCCGGATCTGCATGTTACACTGCAAACGTCGTCGAAAGACGATAGTCTTTCGTCCGGAGAGAGTGAACAAAACAATTATTTAATGTTCTGTGCAAGAAAACCGGTGAGTGGTATTCTGGAGGCGCTGCGTTAGAGGGCCTCGAGCGTGCAGCGAAGGTGAACGAGTGCATCGAGGCACGTTAGACACGAGCGCCATCAGGCAGTTATCTTCGAAAACGAAGGAAGGCGCACGTGCGTGCCGGCGGAGAAAGATGCGTGCCATTCTCGGAGGCGATAAGGTGTAGAACGCAAAGCGACGGACAGGTGCCACCACCCTGTCGTTTTAGCAAAGCGTTGGTAACACTTGCCTTTTTGAGCATTGCGTTGCACTGTCAGCGGAGCGTTTTTAACGCTACGCTCCTTACAATTTTTTGTGTGTGTCTTGTCTAGTATAAAGGCACACATACAAAACATCGACGTGCTGTTACGGTGCCTCAGATATGCGCAATGATTGCTTTTTTTATTTGACAATCGCACAAGTATGAACGCTGAACCTTGAGCAATATTGGTGGGCGCTGCAGATGGGGTCGGCCGTTTTAGGTATCGTTAAGGGCAATCAAACAGACAAATGTACAGACAGACAGACAGACAGACAGACAGACAGACAGACAGACAGACAGACTAAAATTTTTTCGTCGAAGGTCCCCAAGAAAGACTATTGTCTTTAAAAACGTACTCAAGGTCACGAGGCGCGATAGTTTCTTTGCCCCAGCCACCCCTCCCTGCTTAGCTTCCAGTGCTTTCGTCGGGACTAGAGAAGAGATAATGCCATTGCAGCATGCGACAAACCTTTGTAACTCCAGTCGCACTAGACTTAAAAAAATTGCGGCGTTGAACTCGTGAGGCAATAAGCTCTTCTAGTGGCTTCATTTCATGGTTACCTCAAAAAGTGTTTCAAGGCCACTTTAGCACATTTCGTTCGACAAGTGTGACGACGAAAATTAGCCCATTCTGCGATTTGTAGGTGGAATCGGGAAGCCTCACTACGTCGAAAAAGGTCAGGATAGGGCAGCCATTGCCCCAAAAAACACACAGCAACTTTCAAACAGCTCTGAAAATGGATAACTATGTCATCTAGCGGAAAACATATTATGCCTTTCCAGAGGCGTTGACCAAGCAGGCAGCAAACGCTAGGTAATGTGCTGCTATCTGTGAGGCATTGTGAGAATCTTATGGCCTCCGAGATGGCGAGCGCGTGGCGTGCATTTTGGAGGCCAATGTGACTCTTGCTTTAGATCGAACACCTGTATGTACCATTCGCGCGCGCGCGCTGGTATGATCTACTGTGTGCGTGTGTGTATGTAACACAATATTTTTATAAGTATGCACTTAGCGGTTGAAGGGTGCAATAGGGGCCGGATTTCGCTATCGCGTTCAACTCTTAAAGGCGAAGGAAGCTTAAGGGTCCCCATTTTTTTTCTGAGGGCATCTAAATCACTGCACTGGACGAGGATGTGGAGAACCGTGAGTGGTTCTCCACATCTTTCACACAATGGTGCGTCGCCACCAGACGAAAGGTATGAATGTGTCGAGTGTGTGTGTCCTATCTGTAGTCTTGTAAGTGTGACTTGTGTGTAGCGTGATCTGGATGCCGTTGGCCAATTTCCAATTGTCGGGTTGACAAAATGCAGTTTGTTTTCTGTCTGCCTATCCCATAGGCGCTGGCAGCATTCCCAGAGCTTCTGTCGTAGGAAAGCTTTTAGGTCAAGTGCAGGGACAGCTACCGATGTATTAGCGGCAGCGTCGTCTTAAGCAGAGACGGCTAACTGATCCGCCAACACGTTTCTAGCGATTTCGCGGTGCCCTGGCACCCAGAACACATGTCGTTTGAGAGCATAGAGCTTGCATAAAAAAAGAGGACAGTGACACAAGGACAGGATTTTTATGTTTACGCAGAGTTTTCAAAGCCGTTACTACGCTCAGACAATCTGTGTATATTACCGCGCGTTGTAGTTGCAGTTCCTTAATATGCTTCATGGCCACAGATACCGCGTGAGCCTCTGCCGTGAAGATGCTTCTTTCGGAGTGCAGAATACCGAAGTTAGAGATGGATGGGCTAACGGCTGCATAGGACACACCAGTGTGAGACTTTGAAGCATCTGCGAAAAATTCTGAGCAAATGCACTTGTGTCGGAGTTCGAGGAAGTGTGTGCGGATATGAGCAGTAGGTGCGTGTTTAGCGGCTTCCACAAAAATAGATCGCAGTCGATACCTTGCTACTTCCACGGTGGCTGATATACTGCTGGATATACATCATCGACATATGTGCAATAAAAAATATTGCGTGAGAGAGACAGGTGCAAGGAATTAATTTTGACCATGAAAAGTGTGAAACTTCCAAGTGGAGGGGATCTCACGAGAAAACCAAATGACACTCCTGTTTCTTGTTGCACACCTGTTTCATAGACAAATATTCGAAATTAGACAGTACCAACTCGGACACGGAATGTCCGGTTGGACAGGTAGCTTTAGATTATTGTGAACATTCTGCCCCACACACCTAAATGTGACAAGTCTCGGGGTATGTCAAAGCGCCACGTAGTGTTATAGGCCTTCTCTATATCGAGGAACACAGAAAGAAAATATTGCTTATGAACAAAAGCCTCGCAAATTCGTGCCACGATACTGACAAGGTGGTCAGTGGTGGACCGAGCTCTCGAAACCCACACTGGCATGGGTCAAGCAGACCGTTAGATTCAAAGAAGGGCATCAGGCGCCTGTTTACCCTTTTCTCAAAGACCTTGCAAAGGCAACTCGTCAATGCTACGGGCCTGTAACTTAATGCTGAACATGGGTCCTTGCGCAGTTAAAGAATCGGAATAATGACTGCTTCTTTTCAAGTGGAGGGGATCTCACGGGAAAACCAAATGGCATTACACAAAGAGTAGAGAGCTTTTTGGGTTTCAGGAAGTAGACGGTTGAGCATTTCGTATAAAATATGGTCGGCGAGCCCCGCTGACCTACACTACGGCGTCTCTCATAATCATATGGTGGTTTTGGGACGTTAAACCCGACATATCATCAAGTCAAGGCCGATAGGAACTTTACACGATCGTCGCCACAACTATTTTCGAGCGCGGGTTGAAGGCGGGTACGTTTACGCCTACATCCGCTCACAAATGTTTCTGGAACGTCGGCTTCACTGAAAACGGGAATTTTTGCTCCGTTACTTTAAGGTGCCTCTAACCCAGCCACTAGCCAGATAGGTCACCGGTGCTACTACAGGCTATAACATGTATTCGAAGGCTATGTTGTTGGACAGCGGGAATAGAGCGTTGTCGGGAATTTCATGTCCTGCGAACATTTTTGGGCGCTATAGGGTAGGTTTGTGCGTGAGCTTGTACATGCGCGTGGTTGTATGCTCTTGTAAAATTGAAAAAAAAACCAGGAGAGTTTCATTTCTTCTAGATCCTTCCCACCTGACTACCCAATCTCACTTGCAAAAAAAAAAAAAAATCAGCTGGAGGTATCTAAGATGACTGAACGTCACTATACGCATTTATTATGAAGTTATTTACATGCTTGTACGCTATTTACTTCAACTTACATTGTCGGTATAGCGAACAACAAGAAAGAAACTGTTTGTATTATTGTCACATGTTAAGTTTTGCTCACACCTCTGATATTAGTGCAGCAAGTTTAATTAGATCTCATGGCGTTTGCAGGTGCGCCGTCTGGGTCACCACGCCAGTCTTGTTCTCTGGTGCGGAAACAGCGAGAACGAACTCGGCTTGGCTTACAACTGGTGGAAGTGAGTGGGAGAGTGTCAGCACGTGTACCACTTGGCTCAAAGTCGAGGCAAATTGCGCAGTGAAAATGCCACTTCCACGTTTGCGGCCTTGACAAACATGCCGAGTTTGAAATCAGGCAGAACAAAAATAGGATAATTCAATCAACATGACAATTATATTCCTGGTAATATGCTGCGCAGTTTGTTTCGCTACACCAAAGATGATTTTCACTGCGTGGGTAGCAGCTTGAACAACTTTAAGAATTTTCGATAAAAGAAGTTTTCTTGACACAAAGCAATAAGCGCCAAAAATATATTGGTTAAGCGCTCATCGTTTACTCTTGAACTTGGTTGTTTATTCTTATGCGAATGTATTACGGTGCTGCTACTCGTCGTTTCAATGCGTCATCTTGCCGGGAAGACAGCCGGGCCTCGAAGAGACACTTGATACAAGGAGACTTTGATGGCCTAGACATCATTCGGTGACCCCTCGTTGAGAAACATGGAGTCATGTGAACTTCTCACACTCTCAATGCCCTGTGCATTCATCCTGGAAACATCCCTCGCATACCGACAGAGGTGCGAAATGCCTAAATGCGCAACATAGATGGAAAGTGCTACCAGAAACTACTCATCAGTCTGTGTGCTTTGAACTGTGGCGAGATGATGACTAATAAGCGCTAATGATAAGGTTGAACATTTGTCTTGTTAGTATAGCGGGGCTGTATTTTGTATATTGCAGCGCAACTGCCTCCCCCTGTTTCTCCGCCCCCCCCCAAAAAAAAAAATGTTCACTCGCGACATAGTGCTCGCTCTGTTATCTGTGAGCCCTTCTGGTGTGCCGGGAAATCTTTGTGTTATATAAACTATAGATATTCTAATGATACGTGAATTTCGAGAATTAACAACAACCTCCTAAAAAGCACAATGTGGCGGCAGCTGTAAACTTGAACATATTTGCATATGTAATCACGTGCCTTGCAAAAGTTTTTTGCAGCTCAACTCTAAACTACGCTTTTGAAGTGTAAAGTGGGACACACAACGTTTGTGTTGGTGCATGTTTCTGTTCACTTACTCTCGAGTTGTCACGCCTTTATTTTTCGACGATGAAGTGAAGCTCAGTAACGTCGAATTACTTCACACACTTGGGCTACTTCCCTGTCAGACACCAATGTCGCTCAAGGTGCCGTGGAAAATTGTCACGCTACCATGACGCAATGCATGACGTCGATAGCGTAGACACTTAGTCATTGTTTCTTGAAGTGTGCGGGTCTCAATATATATTAAAAGCGCCGCAATGGGTGCAAAAAGTTTTTATCCGGTTCTTTGACTAGAGAGGGAAGGAAATGAATTAGTTTTTCTATAACGTCGGATTAGTTTTTCTATAACGTCGTTTCTCGCTCCAGATCAAACTCGATAAAGACACAGAAAGATGAAACGTGGGCAAGCACGAACGTCCGCGCAAGTTTCATGTTTCCTTGTCTCTGTGAACTTTGATGAAGCGTAAAAAACGTCGTTACAAACGAGAGACATGAACTAGTTTAAAAATATGCCCTGCTATAGCGAGCGACATAGAGAGGAGACGGAAAAAGAAGGAAAGAGCGTCGCACTGTAGTGATAAGTTGGAGCGGCTTACTTTCGCAAGGCCAGATGCACGGTTTCCCGAAAGCACCCATTATGAGGTCCAGTGTTTTCGAAAGAGTTGGCTAACTCTTTCAAAGTACAGTTCGAGTCCCACTGCGCCACGACCGCTATATCAGTGGCCATGGAAGACTCGGGAGGGTAATGCCGCCTGCAAACAGTGCCCAGGGGACTCCTCTGTCTTCCTTTTCTGTTAAATGCGTAGCTGCTTGCGCACGAAATCATATGACGCGTGTAGACCCAGTGATGTACGTTTTTTTTTCGTCTTTCCTTTTTCAAGTGGCACTGCTTTCGCCTAACGGCCGTTTGCTCTTCGTAAACAATCAGACAGACGTGTGAAGAAAAACTTGGGGAAATCGTCTCAGAAAACTTTGTCGAGGTGTCGTAATGCTTTTACTAGTGCTGAGGTGAATAGCATTGATTTAAGAGAAGCAAAAAAAAAAATATTGCACCGAAGCTGCTCGAAAGCGACAATGTTTTGTGTGGTGGGCATGGATAAGCAACAGCAAACATCGCTTCGGAGCGATTATCGTTCTATTTCAAAAACCATGGTAAGGACAAGTAAGGTGAGGTTTCGTCGTCGCCGCGATGCCAATTTTAACGTGATAAGGTTTTAAGGGGCCTTCTTCTCTAACGCTTAAAATTTATTTTAAACTGGTGGTTGTATACGTGCGCGATGCTCTGTATTTCGTGTCCCAAATTTAGTTTGGTCGTGCATTTTTCTTTTTGAAGCACGACACACCATATTCGCATTGCTTTTGCACGGCTGCATGCTTTCATGCTGTTTTTTTTTACAACGAAACGGGGGAAATCTTACCTCACACCTCTCTGTAGTGATAAGAACATTTCACTATATCAATTTTTTTCGGGGGGGGGGGGGGGGGGGTTGGCTGGACAGAGAGAGCTAGTAAATGCTGGACACTGTTCCTTTCGGTTTAATTTTTTCCCTACGCATGCAACGAATTTCAATGTGATTCGACACGCTTATAAGTGCAGATGCTTGAACCTTGATGTTTCGCTCACTAGATATAGCGAACAGCATTGGGGGTGGTGGTAGTGGTTAGAAGATGAGAAAAGGCACCTAATTTCTGCAACCCGGTCGGGAGCACGGCGCAGTGCCTACAGCATCGGTACTGTGATGGGCTTGCCCCATTTCCTTTCCCCATTGCCCTCCTTCTCAAATGACTGCCGCAGGCTTCTTACGACAGAGCACCGCGATGACTATGTCAAGCTGTACGTGGAAACATTGCAAAAGATTGTCTACGAGGATGACATGTCGCGACCTTTCGTGGGTTCGACTCCTTCCAACGGTCTGCTCTCGGAACTGAGCGGGGGCATTCACGACAACCCGAACGACGTACTCTACGGCGATGGTACGCATACCTTGTTGAAGAAGCATTAAGTGCAAACACATACTCCAGGTTCCTGCTGTGGAGCAGAAACCTGGACGCCTAGAGTGTTCACCGTGAATTAAGAACGATGCAACGAGTGATTGAAAAAATATATATATAGGTGTAACATTAAAGAACACCAAGGGGAACAATGACTGGGTTTAGAGGAAGAAATTCCACTCGGAGAACATTAATGCCATATGTTTCACTGAATGTTCATTGTTAGTGGACAATACAAGGTTGAAGCTTTGTTTTCAAATTTTGTGCGAATATCTCCAAGCGTGACGCAAATAATTTCGGAATGTACTTTCGGTATTTTCGTCACATTGGCTCAATGAAATGTTCTGAAATTTTGTATCCTAAATCTATTGAAACCACAGATTGCAATGCACTGTATTTTTATTGGTTGGAAAATACGTAGAAGCCAGTAGGCGCCTTCAAAGTTTACTACGTCAAATACAAGGTAGCGTTGCCACCCTAATTTTCTTTTCACGCGTTTTCACGCAGACTAAGCGTCTATGGGTGGTAAAAATGGTGGTTTCGGGATCGTGAAATTATACAAAAAAAATGTTTTGCTCTTTAGTGTTCCTTTACGAGACGAGAAAGACAGGGTGATTTGATGGGCAAAGGCAGGGAGTTAACCGAAAACCACATATCTCGTTGGCTACCCTGCACTAGGGAAATGTTGATTTGTGGGGTTTAACGTCCCAAAACCACCATATGATTATGAGAGACGCCGTAGTGGAGGGCTCTGGAAATTTAGACCACCTGGGGTTCTTTAACGTGCACCCAAATCTGAGCACACGGGCCTACAACATTTCCGCCTCCATCGGAAATGCAGCCGCCGCAGCCGGGATTCGAACCCGTGACCTGCGGGTCAGCAGCCGAGTACCTTAGCCACTAGACCACCGCGGCGGGGCACTAGGGAAATGTCAAGAAGACAAAAGAGAGCAGACTTGGCCAGGGAACTAACGGGGGTTAAAGATATCATAGTTCATATCAAGAAGTTGACATGGGCTGGGCACGAAGCATGTCAATCGGATAACCGCTAGCCAATAAGGGTTGCTGACTGGATTCCAAGAGAAGGCAAGGTTGTGAGGGGGAGACAAAATATTAGGTGGGAAGATGAGCTTAAGAAGGTTGCAGGTATACAGCGAGGCGGCAGAAAACATAGGACCGGATTTTTTGACGGAACATAACAGAGGCCTTTGCCCTGCAGGGGGCGTAGTCAGGATGATGATGGCGATGGTGAAGTACAAACGCTAGCTGCGCTCAGACTTTCAAAGTACCGTTTGACATAGTTTGATGGTATAAGGCTGATTGTGAAGACAAAAAAGGGGAAGTCCAAAGTAGAATTTCGTGCCACCACGCACATACCAAGGTGGCTTAGTAGCTATGGTTTAACGCTGAAACCACGTGAGCGAGGATTCGATTCCCAACCATGATAGCTTCTTTTCGACGAGGGCGAAAAGTAAAAACACCTGTGTACTTGGAATTAAGCTCACGTTAAAGGGACACTAAAGGCAAATATGAAATAGCGGTCCCGTAAACTAGTATTGGTATTTTGTGCAAAAGAATCGCTTATTTTGAAAAATAAAAATCACGTTTTAGTGATCTGCATTGCGTTCGACCACTTCAAATCACCGACGCGTGAAGGCGGATGTCATTGTTTCGGTGCCCAACGTGCCCCGCCTTTACTATGCGGCCGCCGACACCAGTAGCAGCAGAGCGAAAGCAGCGGGATCCACAGTAGCAACAACCATTGGTAACAACGACCACTGAACCATTTTCTGAAATCTCGGTGACCCTGATTCTGCCTAATTAATTCAACTGAGCCCCGCTAGATGGGACCACCTATCCAGCCTAACCAGTCAAAAACTTGATTTTTTGGACTGCTCGCGTTATTCTCTATAATAACGCCAGGTGGTTCTTTCATCTAAGTCGAACAGAAACAGACAAACAGCATTTTATTTCATCTAAAGACACACAGAAAGTTTTTTTTATTGTAGCTAGTTTCATTACTAGGAAATAATTGTAGGCTCTTGGTAAGACACTGCTGTTGATAATATTGCCGTTTTAGACGTTGTAATACATTGAGCTTTCATTTTGACATAAATTGTCTTTTGCCTTTAGTGTCCCTTTAAGGTGAAAATTATTCTGGGGACACATTGTGCGGTATGCCTCATAATCGTGTCGTTCTTGGCGCGTAAAAAATTGGCGTTTAATTTTAATAAATAGCACATATAGTTCACTGACTAAAGGTAGGCAAAAGTGCTTTTATTTATTGTATTGTCCCGTAATGTTGTCTAGCGTATGTGTAGTGGCATCATTATTTTTTATTTTTTTTTTTGCTGGTGTGCTACGCCATCTACACTTGCATTACTTTGGCATCTGATCCCACCTGCAACTATGGCACCACGTGGCGGGGTGCGTATGTTAGCCTTTAGCACGGTTTCACATAATCTTCTGAAACAAATCTTGTAGAAGCGCTACAAATATGCGCCCTCCCTGCCATGCTTCATCTTGTCTTCTTTACCTCTTTGTTCTTCTCTGCGTTTATTTGTATAGCATATAACAATTTTCGTGTGACACTCGTCTGTGTAGGCTCTTCGGTTCTTTCTCTTGACCTCTGACTATTTCATTTGCTCACGGCTGATTGGCAGTGCACTACTTTGACTACTACTCTCCCCCCTGGAGCCTGGACGCCGTGACGACACCTCGTTTCTGTTCAAGCTTCGGTCTCGTCTCGTTCCCTTCGATGGAGACGCTGTCCACCGCCCTGGAACCCGGAGACTTGACGCTGCCTTTCCCGCAAGCGCTCGAGAACAGGATGCACTTAGGTTGGTGGGCTAGCAAACAGCATCACAATGCTACGTTTGATTTTTTTTTGTGTGTGGACAGAGCAGTCTCGGACAAGGTATGCATAATATCAGTACGTAATTATTAAAATTACGACTAGACATCCCAAATATACGCCCGCACTATTGAAGATGCCCAATACAAAAAATGGCACAAAACACTGCATTATATTTACTATTTGTGGTCCTTCAACGAAAAAGATAGCAGATCTGTACAAAAAAAAATATAGTGGAGAGTGTAGGGTTAGATTTTTGCAAAAGTAACCTACATGTGTAGCTTGTACAAGGTATATAAACGAAGTACATAAAACTGCGATCTTATACTTGGAATCGAGAGAACATAGGTACCGTAATCATGAAAGCATATCGCGCGAGAATTGTTCGTAAATTATTTTCCCACAATCACGACCGCGGGCCAGATGGTAAATGAGAATGAGATCTCAAGAAGTACAAAAGAGCGACATTGGGAATCTGGCCTATGGTGTGTAAATACTATACCTTTATGGATGAGGTTACTTGTACTGGTGATTTAAACCCTGTAATAGGTGTTCTTTTAAACCCTGTAATCGGTGATTTACACCCTGTAAGCAGCGGAAGGAGGATATAGTGGCATTGAATATTTACGTAGGAATATTGAGAACTCTACAGAAAGAAAACACCAACATCGTTATGTACGCATTTGTAATCAAATGTTGTTAAGAGAGGGTTGGAACTAACAGCCTCGAGTGAATTGATTCGGTTGCAGCGAAGCTCAGACGATGTGCTGGCAGTGTACTGACGTAGAGAAAAATGTACCTTGAGAAATAATTTGCAAGGAGTCGTTGTTGTTTGAAGACTCTGGCGGCATTACAGAGAAACACCTTTCAACCTTTTCTGGATCTTTATGTATTCATGCATTTAGCCTAGTGATGTGCACTATACTACGGTTTCAAACGTGGTATTTCAGAAGTACGCAACGGTTGTACTTTGGTTTTTAGCGTCTACAGTTACTGCCACAGCATAACTTCAAGGCGAACACCTGAACGAGAATCAATGCTATCTTTAGCAGCTGCAGATTCTTTTTGACGCATAACTTGGTTATCTCGATCGAGTTCGTATACCAGTCGTTATATCGTCCTAATTAATGAGTACCGTAAAAAGAGTAAAGTACACTGAATTAATGATAGTGTAAAATGTACTATGCTTTAGGGGGTATACGCTCTTATAGACTCTTGGACTTTGCGTAATGTGCCTCGAAGCATGATCAGGAATTAGGACGCGCTCGTGTTACGCGGCTTAATGAAATATTCTACCATTTCTTCGAGGGTTTTCGAAGAAGCGAGCCACACGTCCATATTGTGAATGTTAAAATGATGAGCCACTTAGGAGGCTACATTTTGCGAAGAAGCGTGAAAGCAGAACACACAAGAAACACGACACAATATCCCTTCGCTCTCCTGCGTGGGAGAATGCAGCGTTACACAATAAGCCTCGTATCTAGCGTCTTTGATTTTGATATTTGTTTTGACGTTTTTATCATTACGATTGTGAGCGCTGTCAAAATCAAAGGTACTGTGTCGTGTGTTGAGGAATTTGTTAATGGACTGTTTTGATTGTAGTTATAGCGTGCGTGGCTTTCTTGGTACTCAAAAAAAAAAAATCACGGCTTATCTACGATGTAAAGTGGGATTGTTCGGTGTTATACCCCTGTCACACGTAGCAACTTAAGTGCACTTTGAGCGAGTACACTTAGCCGCGAGTGTCATTTGCGCGCTGTCACACGAGCAAGTTTAGTGTCACTCGCTGCGAAGTACGCTTGCCGGCATGTGCGTTCCCCAACTTCACTTCGCTGTGACGGCTGCGATGAAGTGTGTATATATCCTCGGTACCAGTGGCTTGTACAGAAAGACGCTGTTTCCTAAAGCCATGCTCCTAATATGTTCAAACGATTGTTTTTGTTTTGATGGATATTGTTATGTATAAAACAAGTCATGAAATACAACAACAACCTTGCTACTTTCATCGTCGGGCTGTTTGCGGCCACGTCCGCTCGGCCGATGCGGCAGCACATGCACAGTAATGGCTGCGTCTGTCGCGTTGTTTACTTCTAGGTACACTTGCCCGTGTGTAGGCGAGTTGCTCTTTTGTCATTATGTAAGATATAGTGTTCCACAGGTGCTACTTCCATGAAGACAACGTGGTCCGAAGATGAGACACAGGTGAAAAAATAACAAATATACGTTGTGCTACAAATCCGTTGATTGCCACTGCCATCTTTTCCAAAGTACACTTCGCTTTCTCGTGAAGCAGCGAACCGCCAAAATGACACTTCGTGAGCGTAAGTACACTCGCTCAAAGTGCACTCAAGTTTCCACGTGTGACAGGGGTATTAACCGTAAATAACCTGTCAAATCGACCACACACGCATGTAAATGAGTGACAAAGTGGTGTACAGTTACACACAATGTTTATTGATCATGACTGCTTTGCCGTGTTCAGTTGAGAATTTCGTTTTGCCCTCATTATTAGTGCATTTCGGTATTGAATCTAGCCGGAAGTTGGCAAACACGAGGTCTGTGCACGTTCCCCTGTTAGTTGTTGGTTGTTTACAGTCATACGAAAAGAACCGTAAAGCATTTTGAGACGTCATATACTGCACTAGCGAGTCGTTCTGCGTGATAATCTGAGTCATCATCTTCACCGTCATCAGCGTCATCGTCATCGTCACTGTAGCGGCGGCTACGGCGCACAACGCCAACGGACAAGCCACGACCTTAAAGAGGTTCATCCCTATAAAAATGAAATGTAGCGCTCGCGCGCAAATGCCACGAATTTCCGAGACTGAGAGAAAGCCTTCGAAAATAACCTTCCCGTTCACATTGTCTTGCTTATACGAACCCTCAAGAGCCGTTCTCTCGTGGTTCAACAGCACTCAACGTGTTGGGTGTCATCCGCGCGCGTGCCTGGAGTGTTTGCGTAGCACTTTGGCGCTGGCGGCAGCTGATACGGGCGAGTTTTGCGTATATGTACATCGACGCGAAACGTTGAGCGGGTTTTCTTCGGGAGCTTTACCCGGTTGCTCGAGAGGTGCGTGTACTTGTAATGAATCCGGACGCTGCGTGGAAGCAGATATGCGCGTCATCCTCGAGTGCTTTTCCTCAGCTTCACTTGTAACTTGAATTCATCGACAGGCGGCGTGATATTTTGTACACGTGTTAACGAAATGAACATTCGTGTAAGTGCATGCTCACATTGTTTAACGGCTGTATCGCGGGACAGGCGGTAGTGAAGAGTTTTCGAAATATGCTACACTGCTTTTTCGACGGCTCGCAGTACACTTCACACACACGATCTGAACTCGGTTTCGTTTCTCTTTCGTGGAGAGGTGTTAACACTGAGAGCTTTGTTATATCCAAAGCGTTTGAGTAAGGTGTCCGAATATTTCACGAAGCTTAGCAGGTGCAGACATGGGAGTGCGTCTCCAAAAGCTGGCTGGCAGTATTGAGATGATGGCATCAGTACCTTTGCATTGGGTGCACGTTAAAGAACCCCAGGTGGTCGAAATTTCCGGAGCCCTCCACTACAGCGTCTCTCATATTCCTATGGTAGTTTTGGGACGTTAAACTTCGCATATCAATCAATCAATCAATCAATCAATCAATCAATCAATCAATCAATCAATCAATCAATCAATCAATCAATCAATCAATCGATCAATCAATCAATCAATCAATCAATCAATCAATCAATCAATGCCTTTGCATGTTTTCTGTTTTGAAAGTGAAGTTCGTATTCAACCCGATTCCGAATGCCTCGGTGCTGCTTTGGTTACGATGCTCGGCTGCTGACACGGAAGTCGTTGGGTCGACCCCGGCCACGGTGGTAGCGTTCCAAATCAGACGAAATTAACAATCGGCGGCGTCTGTGGATGTTAACAGATCGTGAATATTTTGGAGCCCTTCACTGCACGACATCCCTCATTATCATATGCTGTTCTCTGCACGTAAAAACGCCAGATGTTATTATCAATTCAAGTTTGACTTTGTAATGCTGAAGCTACAATTCTTGAGAAAACAGCGAAATCTGGACGCGTCCATCCGGATGCAACGAGTTGATTCAATGTTGAAGACCAACACGCAACGTTACATAAAATTTTTCACTGCGTGATTAAATTCGACGTGAGCATACCTTTCACCTCCTTGTAGTCGTTGGGGCGTTTGAGGAAAGCTTTTAAAGTTATTTCGACTTGCTTTCAGCTGTATGATCAAGTGGATAGCCATTCCAACTATCGGAATATTTTGCGCGCGTTTCTAATTCAATTTAAATGTTTCTTTGTGAGCTGGTTTTTCACTTCCGAGCCAGAGATGTTGTGCCATGGCCGCTGGTACATGAAACGTGCAGTCAGGGGTTTCGTTTGGACATGTTAACAATTTGTCAGTTCAAATTGCTTTCTTTCCGTGTCCCTAGCTATTGATTTATGGCGGGGGCTGTAGATTGGTAGACAACCTTGAAATCGTAGACTACCTTAAAATTTGGTCTTATCCAGCTTGAACATGCTCACTGAAAAACAATACAATCCCCCACTGACACCTCCAAGGTTCGAGAGTATGCCTCCTGAGATGTAATAAAATGATTCAAGAGAGATTATTTTCTTTCGCCATCATCGATGAAGACCCAGGTTACTTGCTTCAACTGCGCAATGAAGTATCTGCCAAAAAGTTTGCTGCCCCGTTCGCTAATCTTGAGCAAGAAATACTTTGATTTTAAGCGCCCATTCGAATGCACGATATAAACGAAAACTTGTTCAACTACGTCGTTGAAATCCTACACTAGGCGACACATGATGCCTCCATACTTATCTTTTATCACGCCCGGGGAACTTCTCATGTTATTTTCTTATCATGAAAGTTTTGTGGTGTTTGGAGAAAAGGTAACGCTTGTAAGACATTTAGTGTTCTGCACCGCGTTTTGCAGCATAGCTAGAGCGTGCGTGCCTGTTCATATTATGAATATTCGGTCCAGAAGCACTGAGGCCGCCACTTGAGCAGGTATAGATCCTGTTGTGAAGTAGACAGTATATAATGAAAACGCCATTGCCTGTGTCGGCATGTCGTGATCTTGCGTTGGCCAATAAAGTGTAAACGCGCGCATTTTGAACCCAGCGGAGGGTGTACACTATACGTGATCTTGCTTGCTTTTCGATTGTAACTCTGAGTTAATGATTGCGATGAATGATCTATTGCCCAGCTGACCGATGTCACTGCTTTTAAGACTGCTGTTGAAGGGGGTGCTTACTCTTGGCAGCTTTCTGCTCTTGTTTTTGTTATTACTGTGTATACTCTTACCAACCCCTTCTGTAACGCCTCCGGGCTCTGAAGGTACTGTAATAATAAATAAATAAATAAATAAATAAATAAATAAATAAATAAATAAATAAATAAATAAATAAATAAATAGATAAATAAATAAATAAATAAACTGCTTTCTAACCTTTGGTATTCTTTGTCCTTTCTCATAATGAAGCCAATGCCAGAGTGGAAACGTACATGTCGGCTGTTTTCACGCTTCCCAAAAAGGACGGAACCGACCAGGCCCTTAGGATCTTCATCTTTCTGTCTCAGGTACGTGGAGCTGATAGAAATCCCAGCACGTAGCATTGAGGCCTGCGGCTCACGTGACATAACGTCGCCTGCGAATAACTGCTGCAATAAAGGCAAAGTTTGGGACCATGGCTAGGTGGCATATTCACCAGAGCCGAGGTGGACGCCGGCATAATACACTTTCGTGTTAAAAAAGAGAAGTGACTTTGCATGTAATTAAGTTTTTGTCTAGAAGAATGACACCAGGTTTGGTTAAATTTGTTCATCAAAACTACCTCAAAACAATTGTAAGGGAGACATAATTCACAGAATCAACAAAGCCTAGAAAATCGTGTTTTTTTTGCTATTATCTGTCGATATCGTACGGCACTGACACTAGTATTTCCGACAGGCTTTCACAAATTGTTATGGGGACGTCATCTAGCAAAAGGCTAGTGCGTCTATGTCTGGGGACCACCAACCGGTCGAGTGACAACCTGCTACTTCACCACACACATAGAATGAAAGCTGTATCATTTCATCAGATGTTTTGTACCACTCCAGTTTTTAAAATGCATTTCTTAGCGAACTTCGGCGACTTTGAGCGTATCTATCTTTCTATTTATCTATTTAGCCGCTTACTTTTAGGTGCTCTCGTCGTCACCCTCTTAACTTGGCGTGAACCAAAATTGGCATGGGAGGGTAAGGTGGTTTGACAAATATGACGCACTGGTCAAGACAGGAATAATGTCACAATCCCGTAGCGTACGTCGTCGAACACTTCCCGCCAGACAGTGGCACATGCCCACGGACGGGTATGTGCCGCTGGTGTGCGGGTATGTGCCACAGGTGGTCGACAGTTAGTGTATACCCAGGTACGACGACACACATGGGCGATTTTAACGCGCGAGCGTTAAGAAATACCCGACATCGGTAGCGTCGACCCGACGAATGCGAAGAATAAGTGTCAGGGTCCCAGCTGGAATCGAACCAAAACATTCTGCGCGACAACAAAGCATTTTACCCCAGAGCTACGCCAGGCCTTGGAACTACTTTTCAAATAGACGCTGATCTTCGTGAAACGTTCATAGTGGTTGCAGTGCTGCCTACCCAATTTTATAAACATCACATATTGTCGCGGTGCAGCGCGAACCCAAGGCAGATGAACGTTGACACAGCGACTCTCAGCAGCGGAACAGCAACATCGCCTTCTTTATCTTCAATCAGCCAGAGCTCCACTACCCGGTGTCCGCCAAATCCCCTTATTGTCGTTTTGGTCCACCAGTACACACGCGTCATTTGCCCCCCCCCCCCCCTCCTAATGAGCATCGCCCCGATGCTAAACCAGTAGTGCAGTTTTTTTTGTCTGTTCTTTAAGAAGTGTCTTGCGCAGTCACTACCTTTCATAAGGCTTCATGCGCACAACGTGAACTAGTTCAGGAGGGTGCTGGCGAAGCCTCGTACTATATGAACTGTCGGGGACGACCTCGTAGGTAACATCACTCAGTCGTCGCAGTACTAGATATTGCCCAAAGTATCTCCTTAGGAGCTTTTCAGAGAGTCCTCGTTTTCGTATGGGCGTCCAAACCCATACTCTGTCGCCGGTCTGGTAAACGACTGTTCTGGGCGAGAATTGTAGCGGCTCGCGTCGTACTCTTGTTGTTGCTGGATTCGCAGGCGTGCTAGTTGCCTTGCTTCTTCCGCTCGTTCTGTAAACATCTCGGCGTCCGGTTCGATGTAGTCCCATTCGTGCGCTAGCATCGCATCTAACATGGTTCGTACTTCCCTTCCGTGAATTAGGCTGAACGGGGTCATCTGGGTTGTTTCTTGCTTGGCAGTGTTGTATGCAAACGTGATATATGGCAAGATTTCGTCCCAATTTTTGTGTTCGACGTCTACGTACATTGAAAGCATGTCTTCAATTGTTTTGCTCAGACGCTCTGTAAGCCCGTTCGTTTGCGTGTGGTAGGCGGTGGTCTTGCGATGGGTTGTTCCACTCAGCATGAGGACTTGTTCCAAAAGAGCTGCCGTAAATGCGGTTCCTCTGTCTGTGATTACGACGCTTGGTGCACCATGCCGCAGGACAACGTTCTCGATGAAAAATTGTGCCACCTCCGCTGCTGTACCTCTCTGGATAGCCTTTGTTTCAGCATAACGGGTAAGGTAATCAGTCGCGACAATAACCCAGCGGTTCCCAGCAGTAGAAGTAGGAAGTGGGCCCAAAATATCCATGCCAATCTGGTCGAATGGTGTTCTTGGGACCTGCACGGGCTGCAGGAGGCCAGCTGGTTTAGTCGGCGGTGACTTCCGTCGCTGGCAGTCGAGGCAAGTACGAACATGATGTTTTACGGCTACGGTCAGTCTTGGCCAGAAGTAGCGCTGCCGTACCCTGGCCAACGTTCTTGTGTAACCTAAGTGGCCTGAAGTCACCTTGTTGTGGCATGCTTCGAGTACTTCGGAGTGAAGGGCTGCTGGGATGACGAGCAAATACGCAGATCCTGTCGACGAGAAGTTTCTTTTGTATAGTACTCCGCTCCGTAAGCAAAATGATGACAGCGCTCTTACGAAAACAGTTGGTGCCTTCTGAGATCTTCCCGCCAGGTAATTAATTAGGGCAAGTAACTCAGGGTCGCCACGTTGTTGCTGTGCAATAGCGGTTGAGTCAAGCACACCGAGAAATGCTGTTTCCTCCTCATCGGATAGAGTTGCCGATTCAATGGGTGAGCGGGATAGACAGTCGGCGTCCATGTGGCGCTTTTCTGACTTGTGTACGAGAGTCATGTCGTACTCCTGCAGCCTGAGACTCCAACGCGCTAATCTCCCGGTAGGATCTTTAAGATTTGTCAACCAACACAGTGAGTGGTGGTCGCTGATGACTTTGAAAGGGCGGCCGTATAAATACGGGCGAAATTTTGTGACCGCCCATACTACGGCGAGGCATTCCTTCTCGGTTGTGGAGTAATTAGTCTCGGCGCGTGTTAGTGTTCGGCTTGCATAGGCGATTACTTTTTCTGTGTCCTCTTGCAGCTGCACAAGCACAGCTCCCAAACCAATATTGCTGGCATCCGTGTGTAGTATCGTTGGGGCTTTCTCATCAAAGTGGGCAAGCACTGGAGGCGTCTGTAGTCGCTGGCGGAGGTTCTTAAAAGCAGCTTCCTCTTCGTTGCTCCATTGGAAAGCAACGTCTTCTCTCGTGAGGTGGGTCAACGGTGATGCGATGCGTGCGAAGTCCGCGATGAATCGCCTATAATACGCACATAGTCCGAGGAATCGTCGGACAGCCTTCTTATCAGTCGGCACCGGGAACTGTGCAACAGCTGCGATCTTTTCAGGATCAGGACGAACGCCTGCGTGACTGACAACGTGGCCAAGAAATTGCAGCTCTTCATAGCAAAAGTGGCATTTTTCAGGCTTCAACGTCAAGCCCGCAGACTGTATGGCTTGTAAAACTGCCTCAAGTCATTTAAGGTGCTGGTCAAATGTTGCGGCGAAAACTACGACATCATCAAGGTAGACCAAGCAGGTTTTCCACTTCAACCCAGAAAGTACGGTATCCATAAGTTTTTGAAAGGTAGCAGGCGCTGAACATAAACCAAAGGGCAAGACTTTAAATTCATATAAGCCATCTGGTGTCACAAAAGCAGTCTTCTCGTGGTCTCTTGGGTCTACCTCGATTTGCCAATACCCACTCCTTAAGTCCATCGATGAAAAGTAACGAGCATGTCGAAGTCTGTCGAGAGAGTCATCTATACGAGGAAGTGGATACACATCTCTCTTTGTCACCTGATTGAGTTTTCGGTAATCTACACAGAAGCGCAGGCTGCCATCTTTTTTTTAACGAGGACTACAGGTGACGCCCAGGGGCTTTTTGAGGGCTGAATGACGTCATCTTCTAGCATTTTGTCGACTTGCTCTTGTATCACTTCGCGTTCCTTTGCAGCCACGCGATGGGGGTTTTGGTGAATTGGTCTCGCCATGTCCTCCGTAATTATCCGATGCTTGGTTAGAGGCGTGCGGCCAACTCTTGATGTTGTCGAAAAGCAGTCTTTGAATTCGGCCAGTAGCTCAAGAAGCCTCCTTCGCTCGTTCTTAGGCAGAGTAGTGCTAACGTCAAGAACTGGTGTCGAATCAAGTTTTGGCGCCTCGTCGACTACTGCCAAGCAGCCTTCTGCGTCTGTGATATCGTCGAAGTAAGCGACGGCCATGCCTTTTGGAAGGTGCCAGCGCTCATCACTAAAATTTGTTAGAAGCAAGTCCGTGCGTCCAGCGGCGACACTGACGATACCTCTTGCGACGGAAATGCCGTGTGTGAAGAGGAGCGAGGTTATTCGGTCTGCTACTCCTTCGCCGTCAAACTCGACAGCGGCTGCCACAGAAACAAGCGTGCATGACCGTGGAGGGAGAACCACATCGTCATCAGTTAGACGCAATTGGTTTGGTCGCGCTTGTGTACAATCAGGTGCGCCCGAACTGTTGCGGAATGTAATAAAACTGTCTGGTATATTGATGACGGCGCCGTACTCTCGTAAGAAGTCCATACCAATAATTAGATCCTTGCAGCATGCGGCGAGAATGACGAACGACGCAACAAAAGAAGAACCTCCTATGTCAATTCTCGCTGTGCATCTTCCAGAGGGCATCAATAACTGACCACCTGCCGTCCTTATTTGAGGGCCTGTCCACGGTGTCCTCACTTTCTTGAGGCGCATGGCGAGGTCCTGACTGATGATAGAAAAGTCGGCACCGGTGTCGACTAAGGCTGTTACTTTCTGGCCGTCAAGAAAAACACTCAGGTCAGCGGTCACAATGTCGTCGCCCTCACGTCTTGTCGGATATACAGCGTCGTGTAATGGGGGCTTTTCGTCGTCATCTTCGTGGCCTGCAACCTTACCCCCGGAAGTCGCCGCCCTCAGTTTCCCCGTCGCGGGCTGGGTGACCTTCTTGCGTTAAGGTCCGCGGAGGTACGTCGGTGTGACGAAGGTGAATGAGCGGGAGAAGGAGAGCGGGGTTGACGTCCCAAACCTGGCTGGCGGGTAGGTATTGCCTCCTCGTCAGAAGTACGGTATTCGTAAAAGTGAGAACGGGCTCCATGGAAAGAGGCGTCCTCCCGGCGTGGTATGTATTCTTCGTTCGCACGTCGATCGTCAGACCATGTTCGAAGCGGGCGGAACGAATTATTGCGGTGCCAGCAATGACGGGCAATATGACCTGCACCTCCGCAGTTAAAGCATAGTGGACGTCGATCGATTGTGCGCCATGCGTCTGTTCTTCGGAGCGGTGGACGTCTGAGCCTCCCTTCTGGCGACGATGTCCATGGTGCTGCTGTGGACGCCTGGTGGTACGTCGGTTGGCTTGGCGGTCGGCTCAGGGTCTGCTCTTGCCGCGGTGACCAAGGTGCCGTCGGCACTGGGTGAAATGGCGGCGATGTACCAGATGGTGAACGTCGCAGAGCATCGGCATAGCTCATGGGACGGTGCTCGTCACCAGGACCAGCGGTAGAAAAGGCATGGCGGATTTCGTCACGTACCAGTTCAGCGACGGACGCAACGGGGGTTTGAGCAACTGGATTCCGGAACTTTTGAAGTTCTTCGCGAACTATCTCCCTAATGAGGTCTCGCAGGGAGCTTTGATCCTCAGGTATGGTGGCAGCATTGATTGGGGCGCTGCTAGACATTCGATGATACTGCCTGCATCGTTGATGGAGCGCCCGCTCGATAGCCGTAGCCTCCTTGATGAAGTCAACTACGGTACTTGGAGGGTGGCGCAGTAGCCCGGCGAAAATTTGCTCCTTAACACCGCGCATGAGGTAGCTCAACTTCCTATCTTCACTCATGTTCGGGTCAGCTCGACGAAAAAGACGAGTCATATTTTCAGCAAACATAGTAACGCTTTCATTGGGTTTTTGAACCCGTAGCTCCAACAGCTGCTGCGCACGGTCGCGTCGATCGACATTGGTGAACGTATCGACAAGCTGTTGTCGGAAGTCGCCCCAAGTTAACAGACTGGCTTCTCTGTTCTCATACCAAATGTTCGCACCGCCGTCAAGGTAGAAATAGGCGCGTGAAAGCTTTTCTTGTTCAGGCCACAGATTAATCTTGGCGACACGCTCGTAGTGCTCAAGCCAGTCGTCCACGTCCTCATGGGCGCCGCCACTAAAGTGATAGGGAACCAGTGGTTGAAAGATGGTTACCTATGAAGGCTGTGTTGGCGGGGGGCCTTGGGGCGCCGCTTGCGGACTGGCGTTGGCCATTTGGAGAGGTAATCGGCACTTGCGAGGTTCCGTGGAAGGCGTGAACTCTGGAGCGAGGCCTATCAGCCGCCGACTGAAGCGGTGCACGGGAGTTGCAATGGGTGACAATGCGTCCGAGCTAGATGAACGGCTCCCAGTGGGAGTATGGAGCATTAGGTAGGGTTGCGTCCCAGCACCTCCACCAGTGTCGCGGTGCAGCGCGAACCCAAGGCAGATGAACGTTGACACAGCGACTCTCAGCAGCCGAACAGCAAGATCGCCTTCTTTATCTTCAATCAGCCAGAGCTCCACTACCCAGTGTCCGCCAAATCCCCCTATTGTCGTTTTGGTCCACCAGTACACACGCGTCAATATGTACTCCTTCAATATAGCCGCCACGTTGGGTTAACGTTAATTACGGTTAGTTGCCCTGCGGTAAAGTTGATTTATGTAGCAGTGTCGAGGGCCAGCATCTTCGCGAGCATCAGCGCTTCATACGACCTTCTTGTGTTGCTAATACGCATGTTCCAGTTGGCATCGTTGCGCAAGTGAAAACAACTGGTTATATAAACAGCTTCAACTGTTGAACAAATGTCAGTGCGTGCAACATTGATAGTATAATTAGCGTCATTTCGTGACGTGTCGCTCAATAAAAAAATTGCAACATGGTCACCTTCCCTCCACATGCTTCGCATAACGTCGATTTCCTGGCACGTGGGATCTGCCGAATGTTTTACATTTGAACGCTGAATGACTTGTGAATCATTTAATTCGCGTGGGTGCCAGCGGCGGTGGCTGTGCTTACTGCAGTATGCATGTGTAGGAAGTTTGGGGACTAAGGTTTTCTCGAAGACAGCGCAGAATTTCTGCAGTGGCAAGTAGATAATTGTTGCCTAAGCGTCTCTTACTGGTGGTACTATATACAGCAAACAGCTGATGCTAAAAAAAAACAGAAAGTCATTCAAACGTACATAGCAAACAGAACAAGAAAATAAGTAAAGAAATAAATAATTAAATAAGGAAAGAAAGATAGAAACAGCTCGTGTGCCAATGGCCTCTATTTTCGAATCACGTGCGTCAAGATAAGCTAAATAAAAAAGAACTCATAGCAATGAGTTTGAAATGTAGCACGCACGGGTGGATATTAAGTAAGTATATACTCTGCACTGTTGTCATTTCGAATGGGGTGGGGCTGTTGGGACATGGGCGGCCACCAAACAGTGCAGTGCCTTGATATTTGACGTTTTTTTTTCTTCAGGCATGCTTATTACACTTACGCTTAATATATATATATATATATATATATATATATATATATCGCTACCGCCATTGTTTCGGTAGCAACATGGGAGCATGCCTTCGGCACATCGCCTTTATTACTAGAGCGCCGACAATGTAACGTGCTTTTGTGAAACTTTCCACTGAAGCTCTCATCAGTGCTTCTCATTGAATGGGCTTACGCTTATGCAGTTTTATTTGCCCCATCTGCGATGAGCATTTTGCTAGTGTGAAGCACATCTTGAATTATAGCAAGAGGGCGTTCCGCATGAGTTATGGCTCACCCTATCTTTGCTCGCGGCTTTTTGTTTGTGTTTACTTGCCACACGTGACGCCTTTGGTATCATGGAAGTCTGCGAATAGCACTACGTTGCAGTCGAGTGGTAATAATACCGAAACAAACATGCAAAAAGAAGTTAGCCAAGGAGCAGAGGTCACAATAATGAGGCTACCATTTGCAATGATGTTTTTTGCATATTCTTATTTTAGTATTCCTTTATTAAGAACACGAGGCTGCTCGGGAGTATAATGGTTATGTATAAGTACAAGGGGTGCTTAACTTTTCATGTTATTTCCAGCAGTTATCACTAAGAATCAAGCATCGCGTTTCCACGGTTGTCTTCTGGTGATGAGAGGAGCTCAAAATTTTGTCCTATTGCCATGCGTTCACAGATTATCATCATCGTCACAATCATAATCACCACCATCATCAACATCATGATGACGACAAGAACAACAGCAACGCTTAACAGTGGGCATAACCTGAGAACACTCATGGTTTGAAGTGTGAATTTTGCTAGAATGAAGTAAATACAAATCAATTGCAAGAACTGTACGGCCGCTCAGGCATAGGCTAGTGGATTGACGGCGATGCCTACCATATCGCCATCTTGGTGTCACCTTGCAGACAATTGTGTTTATCACAAGCATACCTACAGTAGGGTGAGGGAGAGGTAAGGTTTACCCCTGGTCATCTAATAGGGGGGGGGGATGAGGTGCAAAGTGAGCCTCGTGCTTTTACATAGTCGGACATGTACCATCATGTTTCAATGGGCCGGGTTAGGACATCGCAGGTTTTGACAATAATGGCGGCATTGCACGCACGGTTTACTTCGCACTTTTACTCCAGGAAAGCATTTTAATTTTCGCGTCCATTGTGATGCTTCTTTTCTTTCGGACTCGTCCAATGGGTGAGGGGGCACTGCGATGACAGTTTGTTACTCCTGAAGTAGAACTCTGCGTACGCCAATGGTGTGGATCATAAAATAGGGGTAACTAGGAATATCTGTATAAAGTAATGAAGATTAAGGCTTTAAATAATTGGATGATTTTTGCCCAAATATTTGAAAATACTTGTTCAAAAGTATGTGCTTATGCGTGGTTTCCTTAGTGGTCGTAGTTTAAAGCAGCGGGAAAAAAATGAATGGACTAGACTGGGAAGATCACGGGATAAGGCGCTGATATCCCGTGGCCTTCTTTGCCATGTGTTTCTATCTTTCGCACTCCCTAAGCATTATTTGCCCCTAATTTCATTCAGCAGTAAAACATGACTGGAACTTTTCATGTGTGCAGATCTACCAGGCAATGGGCGTCAAGACCCAGGCTGAGCACTACCGCCGGCAGCGGCTGACAGTTCGCCACTCTCAGGGTCTGACCATGGGCGCTGTCTACTGGCATCTCAACGACGTCTGGCAGGCACCTTCATGGTCGTCAATTGGTGCGTACTACTGCAGCAGTACATAACAGAGATACTTCAGACGCTCGCTGTGGTTCAAGGGCTCTGGCATACAATGGCAGGCTGTGGCTTCACGTACTACTCAAAGAGACCTCGGAAAGATAAGCGTTGGAATAGAATTACGCTCACTAGATTCAGTGGCGAAACACTACATTCATTGGAACTTGACCATTTCTGTTAGTCTCAAGATATTTAGGCGAGGCTCTGGGAGAGTCGAGATCTACAGCGCAAAGAAAAAATCACACGGCACCTTATGCATTTGCCGAAGACTGTATGAAGGTCTGCACCATTTTTTTTTTATTATTCTGAGTCGGTGTAATGAGACTGCCCTGCCACTGTTCGGACGCTTTCTCTACTTACCATGGTTTGGCACTGCCTCTGTGAGCAGTACGCCGAGAGCGAATGTCGTGTGACGACGCCATCATGTGACGCCACGGTACGCGGCCCGATTGTGAAGTCATGCACGATAATACCATACGATGTCCCTGCGTTCTCTTTGATTCGTAACAACGTCATCACATGACGGCGACTTTTGTATCACTCGTGTTGATGCCATCCTGTCGGGACGCTTCATGGCGCAACTGATGCCGATGGCCAAATATCCTGTGTTGGGAAACGTTAAGGTTTTCGTATTAAAAATGAAGCTCCCGGTTTACGAAAGCGAGATTTACGCTTGCGTAATAGCTACCAGATATCGGTCATCGTCACGGCGCCGTTGTTAGTAAGCTCGGCTCTCTATATTGAGTGACAGTTGGCCCAGTGTGTTTCAGTGAGGAGACAATGTAATGTAAATTTTCTGAAAACAGGTTTTTTTTTACTTGATTGGTGCATGTGCTACGATAGACAGCATTGAAGTTCTGTTGTTTGTTTACATGGAAGTGCTTTATATGCCGAACTCCACCAAGGCTCGGCTGACGTATTTCTGTTGTGGGCCCAAACGGCGCGTTCTTGTGTTTAGAAACAGTGGTTACTAATTTAGAGCACTTGGTACTGTGCTATGGGAGAGCATATAGCCGTACCGTAAGCCTCATGCTTTATGAGGGCCAACGTATTTCCACAGCGCAAGACTACGAATAGTTACGGCTTAAGTACGGAAGAAGAGACATGGACATAAAAGAGCGCTGAAAAGAGCACAGTGCTCTTTTCGGCCCTTGTTCCTTCTTCCGTAGTTACGCTGTAACTACTTGTAGTCTTGCACTGTGCAAATATTTTGATTTCCGATCACCAACTGGCCCAAGCATCTGTCTTATTAAGTTATGAGGCCTTCAGCAAAACTTAACATGGGCGATATCTATGTGTGTTTAGAAAAAGTGGATAACAATTTGAGTACTAGGTACTCTACCAAGGGAGGGCATATTGAGCCGTCCCGTAGGCCTCATGAAGTGAACGTTCTTCATCGTACGAACAGTGAGCTATTTATATACACATTTTACCGTTGGTGGTACTCGAACCTCGCTGGCATGTTATCATACTCTGGTTATCACTAGCGAGATGGCACGGAAGCCACGAAAGGTGTGCTTTAAAGATCGTCGCCCCGCGCGTTGCAATGCACGCGCAGTTTGTATGTTTTGTTCTTTTAGCGCAAATAGGCGTTGAGGGGTTGTGGGGGTGAGTTACAGAGAGTACGAAGGTCACTTTTCTCACTGCCGTGGCTGCGTTTGCGGAAGAACGCGCTGCTCACTCACAAAAGAGTAGATGTGACAGTTGTCAGTTCGCGCTTGTGCTGTTCGTTTGGAGCGTCGTTCTTTGGGCCTGAGCTGCGCGCTTAAATGTGGAGCTGTGACAGTGATTAGTTCGCGCTCGTCCTGTCTTTTATGTTCTTTTACTTCTTCGTTTCTGATTGAGCTGGGCGCGGCTAGTTTCGAGATGCTTGCCGTTCTTCTGACGACATTACAATTTGTCGCCACAGAAATAGCTGTTTCACCCTTGTGGCGAAACCATGCGCCGTAAGCGCTCGACTACCCCTGGGAAGACACGTTTCACTTTTGTGTTATACCGATTCTCATGATACCAATTTTTATGACGCCACAGTTGGCCTGACCTTAGGCAGACATGCCTGTGGTGTTCATTCTGATGCGGGACCTTGTAGATGCCTTTGTGTAGGCTTGAACGAACATTATTAAACTGGACGTGTCACCGACACTAGTTTTTTGATAACTTTGTCTTCTTCAAGGTAGCAGCTGTCTTGATTAGCACGTATATGTGTGCGCTTCATACTCCCTTCCCCAACCACAGAAGTTAAGGTATAGATTGGCTGGCTTTATAAAAACAAAATCAAAGCAAATTGGCTCCAGGGACACATCCTATTCAAGAATAATCATTCCTTTAGGCCTCCATATCCCCCTTATTTCGCTTTGTTTTAACCCCTTACTACTCAATATCTGACGTCCCTCTCATATTTTGTGTCCTATTCTGCCTTATGTGCAGGGTTGTTTGATTTGTCTGCTTGCGTTAGCTTAGGCTACAGTACGTAAGTGCGCGACGAAGTATGTTTGGTTAACACGTGGTGCCAGGAATCGACTTGCTCGGTCTAGGCTGTGTAACGAAGCGCGCCTCCGACGACGTTACGAAGGGCGCCTCGAAATCTCACCACTGCAACCACTGTTTCGAAAGACGGCGACGCCAACACGGTCCCGAAGGCGCCACTGCTTCGAACTCCGCCGGGAAGGTCATTAGCCGTTTGGTAGCGTAGGTTTCTCAGCTCGCGACTGCTTCTGCGCAGAGCTGATAGACGAGCGGACGAGACGACGGTGAGTTAAACAAGGTTTATGTACAGCATATATACAGAGGCGTTACAAGTTCGGCACTGGGGCCGACAGCTTAGAGACCCGAAGAGCCGAGCTCTCCTCTCTAACACATAGGTCTGCTCTCAAATGGGTCTGCTAACACATAGCGCAACTCTCTATCACATAGCTCTCTTCTCTGACACACATGCATGCTAACACATAGCTCAACTGCGACACACATGTCTGCTCTCACATAGGTCTGCTGCTAACACATAGCTCAGCTAACTCATAGCTCTCCTGCTCACATAGCTCAACTGCGACACACATGTCTGCTCTCACATAGGACTGCTGCTCGCGACGCGCCGCAGGGCTTCTTTTATATGCACCGGGTGGATTCTTAGAATAACAAAATGTCCAACCAGAAGCGCCGCTGGTCATGAGGTCAGACTCCTCCAATGGGGTCGCCGCTGGGCCGCGTCATTCTTTCTCATCGAATCTGGAGAGGCTGCGCTGCAGGTGGCTGCACCCAAGGACGAGTGACGTCGCAAGCATTGCGTCAGACCGGCCAGACAGGAAGGCCCCGGTTGTTTACTCGACGGGCTCGCGGGCTGAGGTGATTCACTGCACGTGCGCGCCAGAAAGGCGCCGTCGCGTGATGACGCCGTTAAGTTGTTGATCGCGTTAGGCGGGCTCGCGTGCTGGCCTTGACACAGATTTCCTTTTTCCGAGGCATGGACGTTCGCTGCAGACTCGCAGGCACAACAGCTGTCCAGCGATAAGAAACCTTGGCCTCGTTGATACGAAGAACCTAGTGTCTGCTTTTTGCGAACTTGCGACTGCAAGTTGTGTATTGTACGGCATGCATAATTCTTGTACAAATGCTGCAGTTGATAAAAGAAAATACTTGCTGCTGGTCTCCTTATGCCTCGACGTCACAACAGTGGAAAAGCTCTTGGTGCTTTAAAGAAATCCGCCCAACGCACGCGTCATAACGACCTTTTCTTCTAACCTGACGGCCCCCGCGCAGTGTACGTGATCGATCGTGGGTAACCGACTCATGTATTCCATGTTGATTCGGAATCGATCCGACAACGCCCCGCAAACGAGGCGTCACCGCGCAGTGCGTCAAGGCTGCGTCGCGTCGCGTTCAGGCACAGATTGGTACTTCATGAGAAACAGACCAGGCCGCAAACGAGATGAATATCAGTTTAGTCAGCAGAGAAAGCAAAAGTACTTTTCTCGCGGAGGCTCATATTGATTCGTGAATAGAGGTCATAAAAGGGACGTTTCACTTTAATGCACCATAGTGTTCTTCACGTGCAGTTTGTACCTCTATGTTTCATGCGGCGCTTCGATGCGTTTTTTTAATGAAATATCTTTGTTTTCACTATGCGTAAATAGTTTTAACGTGCCCTAATGTATAGCTGCCATTCAGTTAAGTATGGCACCGACAGAATGAACCACGAAACAAGCAATTCAACAAGCAAGAAATCAAGAAAGCAACGAAAGAAGAAATACAAATAGTATGTATACAAGTTGAGTTAGGTACAATACGCGAGGCTTTTTAATTCGTCGAAGTTCTTTTCATGGTAGTATCGAGAAAGAGAGGAATTGTGACATGACGAACTTGGCTTGCTTTTTTGTTTTGTGTTTTGGTGCTATAGTGTGAACGCGGAGTGTAGAAATGTGGTTGGCCGAGCGTTTTTTTAATTTTTAAAATTTTGATTAGGATAACGAATTGATTGTACCAGTATGTACACCTGGTTGCCCAAAAGCCTGGAGGTCTTATGACCCTTGTCACTTCTTTACGATGCATCGCCATCGCTTCCGTTAGAGGTTACTTCTTTTTTTCCCATAGTCTGCGTATACTATTGCAAAAAAAAAAAAAATCGTTGGTTTTCTGAAAAGCGAGTTCCTGACAAAAAAAAAATGGATGTAGGAAGAAGCAAGTGAGTAGGATGTAAGAAGATCAAATGCTAGCAGTGATCCTAAAACTTGATCTCGGAATCTTTTATGAAACGCAAGTGTTTTCTAAATTGCGACACGAAGTGTAAGAACCACTCGGTTGAGTAATGTAATTTCTGACGAGGATGTCGGCGTGCAGCTTTAAACAGGCACAACAGCAAATAAACATGGTTTGTAGGAAACAGCCATGCGAAAGGGTTTTCAGAAATGACACTTTAGATGGTCAGTCGCTGGCTTCCTCCTCCTGACTAGCGGATGCAGACGTTAAAATTGATCGTGTTGTTTTTATTGACCCAACGACACGTGAAGCGGAAATATTTATTTATGCTATGCAAATAAGAATAAAACATCGGATCTGTCTGATCTATCTCTGAGAGCTCATACAACTACAGTCTGCCACGTGTACACGTGATTAAGTGTAAACCGTTTGTCCACAATGAACATGGTGCGGCCATCAGCGACTTTACAGCCTTTTTATTCGAGCGAAAAAGGCGGAATACTCTGGTACGTTTGGACCAGATATCTGTCTTCGACCGACCCAAAACGATGAAGCATAAATACGTTGCTGAGCGCGCGTTTGTCCACTTATTGTGAGTGCAGATTTAACTATCGCATCCCTTGCAACGTATTCACTTATTAAATTGAATTTCACGAATGGTATACACAATAGTGTTGTTGTATGCATATTATTCTTCGCTCACCGGTGCAGACTACACGGGCGAATGGAAGATGCTGCACTACTTCGCGAAACGCTTCTTCGCACCTCTGCTTGTGTCTCCGTTCGAAGAAGCTGGCCGCCTGGTTGTCTACGTGCTGGACGACCTCTACCACAACGAGCCCTACGACCTGCTCCTGGAAATCAAGCTCTACCACTACGCCTCACCGGATCCCAGGATTTCACTCACGCACAACTTAACGGTGCGGACTTTCTGTAATCACTCGCGGCTCTGGCGCGTGTCGACTTTTGGTTGTCAATTTATGCTTAAATTATATTTTGAATCCCATAAAAACACATATTCTTGTTCTGTGGTGAGTTATGTCGCGAAGCCACTATTTGGGCAAGTGCCATAGATTTGTGTATGTCGGGTCCTCACGAAGACACCTCTTCTTGCCGAGGCGATAACTCCGGCGACATTCCTTTGGCCCAGCTGAAGAAGACAGTTTGTATTGCAGAAGCAACGGTGCCAGTAGTATTCTTAGTTGGATGAATTCTCATCACCTCAAACCTTCATCTTCACCTTAACTCGCGCCTAATGAAAATTGAGGCCACTGATAGAGTGAAAAAGAATGGTTCTGGCGGTTTGAAACCTTTTGATGTTTCTGGGTCCGCGCTCGTGTTCGTCAGTCTTCCACTTCTTCAGTAATTGTCTGCCTGTACTTCCGCACTTCTGGGCTTTGTGCTGCTCATCTTCACCATGAACTTGCGTAGGTTGCCTGATCACAACGAAATAGACCAATAGCGCCGTTATCGAGTTATGTATGCCGTGTATGAAGTGATGAGCTGCCATAAACGTGAAATACGGTTCTAGTGCTGTTTTATTTGCATATTTTAACTGTAAATTGGAAGCTGAGGGATCAGTTAGTTAGCGTTTTTACGGCATTTAAAATTGCTTTAAACACACCTGTTTATATAATGCACGCACAAATACATTAGCTTACTGTTCGTAAGTGTAGTTAAATACCGTTCATTGCATTAGTCGCAATGAGGGCGCACTTCAAACCAATTATTTCTGAATGCTTGCACACTTTTCATATTCTAATAGCGGCAATACTGAATTGGTGCTGTTTCGCAGGCTTGTGATTAGTGGATATGTCGTGAAATCTCAGCACTATCGGCGTCAATGAAACGCGAACAACAGCAAGCATTCACAATGGTTTGGTGCGCGCGTTGCAGCTATGACCAGGACAGGCGCACATATGTGCTGTGCTGCCAAACCGAATAAGCGTACCTGTCAATGGTGATGACTGGAGTGCGCACACTATACTACTGCGAATGCTTACCGCTGGACGAGTTTCATTTAACGTCGATATAACACAAGGAACACGCGTCTTTATAAAGAAACATGTAAATAAATAACGGGCAAACGTGTGGTTTTAGCATAGGTCGTGACTTGTCAGAGAAGCATAACGCTGACGTGCAAGAGCTGCGCAGCTGCAAGATAAAAAAGCATGCAAACCATACACTAAATTTCTTTCAAACTCGAGAAAAGAAAGATAATAGGACTCACAATTACGTGCTTCTATCGAACAATTCATGGGGCAGATACGTACGTAATGAAAACCGGTGTCTCTACATCATGATATCCACCAACGAAGTTTGTTGGTGTCACACCACGTCTGGCGACTGCCGGGAACTGTAAGAACATGCATATGTTTCTCACATGAGGTACACACAGAAAAGTAGAAAGAGACAGCTGCGTCGATGTATACGTGTTTTTATTATTGATTGAGTCTAATTTGGAACAAATGTATGGTGCATCATTTCTCGCTACATCACAGCTCTTGTATGAGGTGTGATATATGAATAGAGATATATGAGAAGGGAAGCGGGTTAGGGGAAGACAGAAGGTTAGGTGGGCAGATGAGATTAAGAAGTTTGCGGGTATAAATTGGCAGCAGCAAGCACAGGACCGGGTTAACTGGCGGAACATGGGAGAGGCCTTTGTCCTGCAGTGGACGTAGTCAGGCTGATGATGATGATGATGATGATATGAATAGATCTATCTACCTAATGATTGATTGATTGATCGTTCCATCGATCTTGGTCGGTCGGGTAGATTCTGCGACCTATATCCTTTGTTACACCTTATTTGAAGCTCCGAACCACACTTATATTTTCGATTACCTAATGATGATTGATTGATATGTAGGGTTTAACGTCCCAAAACCACCATATGATAATCAGAAACGCCGTAGTAGAAGGCTTCGGAAATTTCGGCCATCTGGGCTTCTTTGACGTGCACCCAAATCAGGGCACACGGGCCTACAGCATTTTCGCCTCCATCGAAAACACAGCCGCCGCAGCTGTGATTTGATTTCGCGACCTGCGGTTCAGCAGCCGAGCACCTTAGCCATTAGACCACCGCGGTGGGGCCCGCTGGACATTATTTAACAAACCAGAGCTTTTCTGCTTCAGTTTACAGCGGCTATACTTTTATATATGCTGGTCGTAGTTTTTTTTTTTTCGCACAATCCCCTAGATGGCCAGTGAGGTGTTACCTAAAAATGTAAATAGTGCAACTAGAACTCACGCAGAAAATATTCAGAATTCAGGATATAGAATACGGTTATGTCTTCAGACCAAACAAAGTGGGGAATACTCAAAGAAAGCGAGCTGCCTGTACCTGATGAGCAAAAAAAAAAAAAAATGGTGGGGATTGTTCTGGCTGAGAAAAGCTTGAAAAGCTCTGGGCGCAAGAACGTTTCCTATCTGCCGAAAATGTCGTGAAATAGGAATATCAAAACAGTAATATAACTAGAAAAACGAAGAAATGACATATTCTTTATACAAGAAAACAAAACTTAAATGCTCCCTAGCTAGCCAAGTAAAACCTTAAAAAAGTAATTATTTATGCTTAGCTTCAAAAACCGCGAAGATATGAAAATTGCTTAGCATGCCTGGCGTAGAGGTCTTTTTTTTTTTTTTGACTACGCACGTTTTGAGGCTCCGGCGCGTCTGGGTTAACGTAATAACGTGAAACTGCAGAGACGGTGGTGGATGTGAAGGCAGGTGGTTGGAGAAATATACGCGTGGTCATTATTTCTTTTTCTTGTGGTCATAGTTGGCGTAAAGAAAATTAATGACTTTTTACTGTCACTCTCAAAAACCATGCGCTGCAGCCTATTTCTCAATAATGAAATTTGCTGTGGCTCCTGCACAAGTTTGTGTTTTTTTTTAAATTAGCCACCATTTAATTTTTATTATTGAGTAACGTGTGCTCATTGTGAGCTCGTGCGCTTTCAGACCCACTACAGCGTGCTACCACACCACTTTGCTCTAAACCAAATTTCGCAAGCCAGCCATGCGCATCGTTTTATCTACCCTTTATTGTTTCTATACATTCTAAAAAATTCTTCGTGGGTAACAATAGGTGCGGCACAAAGTCACACATGCACGCGCACATGCACGCGCACATACACGCACACACAGCATCGTTCTATTTTTGATATGCCGTTATGTTGGCCATAGTGATTATATAATCATGGGAACGCCGTCGTGGCAGCCATATTGAGATGGTGTTAGTAATGCTGCAACACACAACACACTGCACTTTCATGGTAGTCGAACAGTTCGTCATGTAATATGTTCTAAATGGCCGAGAAAGAGAGAGAGAGAGCCGGAGTGAAGGCAAAAGGAGGTCTGTAGGGGACGTTCCTACACGATAGTAAACTTTGCGTCGTCGAGTTTGTGCACTGCGAACGTGAGCTGCTTCGCTACCAAGTACCATTCCCGCGCAAGTTATTTTATCTCGGCTACGAATATCACACACGCTTCACTGATAACTTTCTTCTTAAAGAGGTACCGCAACACTTTTACACGTAGTCAGTGAATTGCTACATTAATGGAGCTTATTGTCTCGCGGACCGACTGGCGCAAAAAAAATGTTGAAAATCAGTTAATTTCGATCGGAGTTACGGGATTTCGTCGCACGCTTCAAGCACTTTCTCTGTTTTTTCGTACCGGCGAACGATCAGAAAGCTAGCTACAAGAGGAGGGAAGAAGAGGGATGAGTTGGGGGCAAGTTATCCCTCCATTTGTTGGGTCACTTTATTTTCTTTCTTAGAACGCGCGGCTTACTTTCACTGTTATCGCGCATGCGCACGTGGGTGCGTGGCGGAATCTTGTGACAGCCGCGATAACTATGTATCTCACGATGCTCAATCAGCCAGTGGCCGTGTACATGGTTTATGACATGGCTATTTGAATTTATGCCATCGCTAGTCGAGTGTAGAGAGGGTGACTTATAGCTAGCTTTAAGAAATATTTGTAAATTTTAAGCTGCTTCTTGCAGCGTAATATTTGACTCGCGTGTTTTTACAGCTTCACCAGAATGGCGGCGTATTCTGGCCGTGCCATAAATAAGTGTTGAAGTGCTCTTTTAGGTTCTACAACAACAGCAGCAACAACAACAACAACAACAACAACAACAACAACAACAACAACAACAACAACAACAACAACAAGATAAGCTTACTGCACTACCTGAGATTGATCACTCACTGTAAATTACGTCAATAACATGTCTAGCGTTAAAAACACGAGGACAGATGTGTTTCCCACTTTCCCACAAAACGCCTAGCGCGTTGAACACTTGAAAATTACGTTCTTATTTGAAATGAATACGCTTGTTGAAGTTCTCAATGAAACACGTTTATCTGTGAAAACTCGCCCCTATACTTTAATTTTTAGCAGTTTATCTGCTTAAGATTTCGTAGGAAAGAACACTGTTTTTATGTCATTACCTAATTATTTTCGTACTAAGTTGGGGATCTCATGGGCTTGATTCTTATTGCGAAATTAAACAACGAGAGAAAGCTAAACCTCTATAGTTTTGCATTTATGTGTCCTTGTAATGCTCGTGATAACCGCGTCATCTCGCTGCAAATCAGGCTACGAAAGGTAACGGTGGCTCTCACGTATGTGGTAAAATTAATCAAGCTATCCCAGTATGACGAGAGCAGAGTTGCCGTTGGTTAGATTTGAAAACGAGCGGGAATTCGAGCTATAAGTAGCCAAAGTAGCCATTCATTTTAAATTTGTCACCAGATTTGTAGCGAATCGGAGAGAAATTGTATTATCACTTGAATGTTTACAAATAATGACTTTGAGTACGCAAAAACATAGATAAGATCATATTGCTTCCCACCTGGCTCTTGAAGCGACAGGTGAGTTGCAAATGAGGATTTATTTTACTGCGAAATCTGTTATGAGACCCCGACAACAGTTGCGTGCGCCGTAGTTGTCCGCCACCACCGGTGTCCATAACCACTATCGCACAAAATAAAAAAACACAGTGAAAAAATTTCACCAAGGACACACTGGAATTCGAACTCTAGTTTGCTGCGTGTCAGCCCGGTAGTCTACCACTGAGCCATGCTGGTGCTGAGCCGTACTGAGCCATATCGGTTGCAAGCTTGCCTTAGGCAGGCTTGATGTTGGCAAAGCAATCGCGTTAATGTGAATAAAAAAGCGTTTTAGAACATCAAATGAACGACCAGGCGTCACACAACACGAGTTGCGTAACGAGTGGGTCGTCGAATGCTCCAACCCATTACAAAAGCTTCAGGTATAATTCTTCGGTTTCGTCAGCCACAGCGTAAACGAATTACACAAAATTCCTTGCATTTGTGTAGCGGGTACCACGATTCTCAAAAAAACACAAAATATAACATAGTGAAAGCTCCCTACTACGCAAAAATTATGACGATTAATGGTGTATATAGTGGGTATCGTACAAGTATGCTTGTATTAGTTACCGAAAGAGTGTTTAAAGGAGGCTCTGGAAGTCTGCTTTTCAAGCTATCGCGATGCCTGTGCTGCGTGTTCCACGCAGGCCACGTGGTTTATTAAGCAGTAATATTATAAATAAATAAATAAACAAACAAAGAAACAAACATATAAATAAATAATTGAAAAAATAAATAAATAAATAAATAAATAAATAGTAGTTCTTGTGCTGCGAGCACAAGAGCATTGATGAGAGTGCATAAAGGGCAACAAAAAAATGAGCAGAATATATATGTAGTGAGTAATAAAGAACAAGCAGACTTCCAACAGACTACTAAGCACAGGGTTTTATAGAGCAGAATGGCCTCAGAGCGACAACCAAAGGGATGACCAACAGTGAGGTGATAAAAGAAATGGGTGCGGGAGCACGCCTCCTTAGTATATTCTATAGAAGTAAGCTCAAGCGGTGAAAATATAGGTGTGCTGCTAGAGATGGAGGGAAAAGGCGGCAATTCGTGGCTCTTATGTTGGCTGTGCGGTTGTACTCGTAAGGAACTTGGTATTCTCCCTGTTAATAATACGTGACAAATGTGAGTGAGGGGGACACAAAGTTAGGTGGCCAGACGACATTAAAAAGTCTGCAGAGATAACGCGGCAGCAAAAAGCACAGGACTGGGTTGATAGACAGAACTTGGGAGAGACCTTCGCCCTGAAGTGGGCGTGGCTGATGATGAAGAAGAAGAAGACGACGACGACGACGACGACGACGACGACAATGATGATGATGATGATGATGTGTGAGTGTATAAATATTCATAGCAAATCACACGTCATAAAATGCAACGCTGTTCAAGTGGTAGGCTGAATGTTGTTCCTTCGGAACGCAAATAACCTTGATTTTTCTTACAGTTAGTTCTATATAAGATATTTGCACCCGGTGCCACAGAAACTCTATAGTGTTAGTATCGTGTTATTTAGTGCGTCTGCATATATTTATTCATGATAGTTCTTCCAAGAGAAAAGGGCGTTTTGTAGCATTCTCGCCAACAATTAAGTCAGTAAGACCATTAAACTTCTAAGCAGTTTTCTTCAAGCCACATACTTAAATTGACTATTTGATTTACCATAACACCATACCTTTGGCTATCGCACTGAGGGCATTAGATTACGCGACAGAAGCTATAAACAGCGCCCGATCTTTCGGTCTTGTTCTTTATTACCTGCAAACAATAAGAAAATTGGTTACTAAATGCACCCAAACAGAAGTTTGATGTAGCCAAAAAGTAGCCATGGTGCCAACTTCAAACTTGCGTGTCCAGACAGGGTCCTAAAGTATCCAATTTGGCGTGAATGAGCTACCGAAAGCAACCCTGATGGCGAACTCCACACGTTTTAAATGAAGGTATACGTGCATTGCGGATCTGAATTTTAACGTTGAAATCCGTGAGAATTGTACAATTGGCACAATTTCGAGGCATGCTCCATTTAAGAAATGTCGCATATTGAATAATCGAGTTCACTAAGAATCGCTGTCTGGGTTTGCTTAATGATATCTACAGACAACTAAAGTGTAGAGCTTTAAGGGAAAGCGGACTCAGCCACGAATAATGGACGTAAGAAGCGTTGCGCTAAATTTGTATAGCGTACTTGATCGTCTTGAGCAAGGTTTTTTAAGAGACGTTACGTCAGTATTAATAACAACGCTGGTTCTTTTGTTTTCTTTTAACCTAAAAAAAATAAGATAAAGTTATTGCCCGAATTCTTGTGTCTTGAAAATTATGCGAAACAGTTGCTGCCAGATACAAAGATGCCACGAATTATTGATTCTCAAACTAAACGTAATATAGCTAAGTAAAAAATGGCTCAGGTCTCAGTTAGCGAATACCCTGAAGGTGTGCACGAGTTTTTATTTCTTGATAGTAAGGCTTGTACCGAACTATTATCAGCAAGCACAAACGGAATAACTACTCGAGCGGGGATTTCTATTATAAGCACAGACGGTAATTAAATGCGGCCCAGTATTTCCTCAATTGTACGTTCCCATGACAACATGTGAATTCACAAACTAAAAAAAAAAAACACATTAAGAATAACCTGCTGGCACCCTACATTCAGCACTGCTACACTGTAGCAGTGCTTGCAGTGTTGTTAACGCTATCGTGTCACGGTTTGGGCATCACGTGTACATCTACGACACTCACAAAAAAGAATGATAACAGAAGAGCGCAAGTTCTGGTTTTCATCTTTATAGATTACTTTTTTCGTCTTCCTTCGAGTTCAAGCCAGCTCTACTACCCCAATATGTGACTGATGCCAACGCGGCGTCCCCTCACTTTAATTACGAACCACAGGTGATGGCAGCACGTGGGTTAAAAGGCGTGATTTTCGCTGAATTGCGATATTAGTTTGACGTCCCTTGCAGCTAAGGACCGCGTGAGTTACGCAAGTGCTTTCATGCCCTAGCGAAACGTTTTTGTGTGTTTCGTATTCGGCTTTGGCCCTGTTCATGCAGGTGTCCAGTTACGTCCACGCTGCGTACGTGGCCAACGTGTCCAGGCTGCTGGCTTCGGCGTCGCGCCACCGCAACAACAGTTTCTTCACGTTCCGCCTGCTGAACGCGACCGACAACACGACGCTGTCCTCGAACTTCCTGCTTCTGCAAGTGCCTCGCTTCGCGAAGGACATCGCCTTCGTCACGCTGCAAGTGAGTACCAAAGTTAGGCCTGATTCGCGCAGCCGTAAAACGTCCATGATGGTACCTGAACCAGCGCCACCGGAGTCCGCCATGGTACAGTGGTCTCTAGCTCGTCATCATGAGGTATACCCTGATCAAAAAAGAATGGCTGATCCCTCCATCAATAGAGATAGTATAACGCGAAAGTGAAACGCGTCTTCACAAAGGTTGTTAAGCGTTTATTGTGCATTGTTTCGACAAAAGGGCTAAGCAATTAGTGCGACAGCAAAGAATAGTTATGTGCAGCCAAGAATGGCAAACAGCCCGAAAATTGCACCAGACTCGTCAAGTAGGAACGACGAACGAAAAAACACACACAGGACGAGCTCGAACTAACAACTCTCACAGCTCTACACTTAAAGCGTGCTGCAAAATGAAAAAGAAGGACGCATGAAATGAGCGCAAAAGTATACACATGACGAGCGCGAACTCACGATATCTGGGGTTTAAGGTCCCAAATCCACGATATGATTGTGAGAGACACCGTATTATATGCAGCGCGAGCACGAAAGTGCTAGAAGAAACGTGAAACGAAAGGCGAGGCAAGGAAAGCAAAGAGGACAACACGAGGGCTTCGGAAATATAGCCCACCCGCGGTTCTTAAACCTGCACCTAAATTAAAGTGAATGGGCGAGCGCGAACAACTGCATGCCACAATTGCCTCTGTATGTCTGAGCAGCGCGAATTTTTCGCAAACGCGGCCGTTGCAGCGAGCTAAGTGGCTTTCATGCTCTCTGGAACTTGAACGCCAGCACATGGCTTGCAAACTGCCCGATTACGCGATAAGCACGCTCGCATTGCAACGTATGGAGCGACGGCTCTGAAGCGCATCCTCGCACCCGTCGTGCCATTTCGCTGGCGCTGGTAGTAACACGAATACAGTAAATGATATATATATATATATATATATATATATATATATATATATATATATTGTCGCGAGCAAAAACAAGACCTGCAGCCAGGAGTTATCAATGGTGGCATTACTCCCTCTCCCAAGAAGCATCGTCTCGATGCTGTACATGAAGGCAAAAAAAGAAAAGAAAATGAGATGAAAATTACCATGCAAGCAAAATGAATGGCGTAAGGCGGAATAACATAGTTGGTTGTGGAGCCAAGAGTTAAATGAGAAATAAGAAAAATAGGAAAGAATGTAAGGGAGAGACGAATAAAGTCAGTCACTCACTGGCGATTCACAGCGCGAAAAGTATGGTTTCAGCCGTGAAACGTGAACGACTTCAGTTCGCGGGGAGAAACGGGAACGTCTCGAAGTGCCTTCTGGGAGAACCTCGTATGTGACGTCGCTGAGACGTCGTACGACCTTGTAAGGGCCGAAGTAGCGGCGAAGAAGCTTTTCTAAACGGCCACGTTGTCGGATAGGGGTCCACACCCAGACTTCATCACCGGGATTGAAAATAACTTCACGGTGACGAAGATTGTAGCGGCGTGCGTCTGCGGTTTGGTGATGTTGAATACGGTGACGAGCAATTTGACGGGCCTCTTCTGCACACTGCTCGAATTTGGCGGCATCGGTGCGGTATATTCCTAAGTTGTCGGGCAGGAGCATGGCGTCGAGCATCGTCGTGACCTCGCGACCGTGCACTAAGCGAAAAGGTGTGAAACCGGTACTTACTTGAACAGCAGTATTATACGCAAAAGTTACGTAGGGAAGTATGGCGTCCCAGTTATTGTGATTGATGTCCACATACATTGACAGCATGTCTGCAATTGTCTTATTGTGTCGTTCAGTCAGCCCGTTTGCTTGCGGGTGGTAAGCCGTTGTTTTACGATGTTCCGTGCCACTTAATCGCAAGACTTCCTGCAGCATCTCTGCGGTGAAAGCTGTCCCACGATCAGTTATGACGACAGCTGGAGCGCCGTGACGTAAGACGATGCTGTTCACGAAAAATTGGGCGACATCTGCTGCGGTTGCTTTTGGAAGCACCTTGGTTTCACAGTAGCGTGTTAAGTAGTCGGTAGCGACCACAATCCACCGGTTTCCAGACGAAGACGTGGGGAATGACCCCAGCAACTCCATGCCAATTTGATGAAAGGGCGCCTTTGGTGGGCCTATTGGTTGCAGTAGTCCCGCTGGTCGTAAAGGTGGAACCTTACGTCGCTGACAGTCACGACATGTGCGAACGTAGTGCTTCACAGTCTTTGCGAGACGTGGCCAGTAGTAGGAGCGTTGAATCCGTTGCAGCGTGCGCGTATAGCCGAGGTGTCCGGACGATGGCTCATCATGACACGCACGTAAAATGTCACTACGAAGCGTAGTTGGCGCAAGAAGCAGATACATAGCTTGTGTTGGATGAAAGTTCTTTTTGTAAAGCACTCCATCGCGGAAACAAAAGGAGGATAGTGAGCGTACAAAGCTTCGAGGAGGGTGGGAATTGCGTCCTTCCAGGTAGTCAATTAGCGGAATGAGCTCCGAGTCGTGACGCTGTTGCCCAGCCAAGTGGGTTGCTGATACGGCAGAAAGAAAAGTGTCGTCGTCTTCAAGGTCAGTGTTGGCATTTTCGACCGGTGCACGCGAGAGACAGTCGGCGTCGGGGTGTGTTTCCACCCAGATTTGTGGGCGATGGTGACATCGAAATCTTGTAGCCGAAGGCTCCATCGTGCTAGACGACCTGAGGGATCTTTGAGATTTGCGAGCCAACAAAGGGAATGGTGGTCACTAACTACCCTGAAAGGGCGGCCATACAAGTATGGGCGGAACTTTGTTATGGCCCAGACAACAGCGAGGCATTCCTTTTCGGTTGCAGAATAGTTTTTCTCCGGTGGGGATAACGTTCTGCTCGCATAAGCGATCACGCGCTCTCTGCCATTATGCCACTGAACTAATACCGCTCCTAGTCCAACGTTGCTGGCGTCAATGTGTAATTCCGTGTCAGCGCTTTCGTCAAAATGATCCAGTACAGGCGGAGCCTGGAGGAGGTTTCGGAGGGTGTCGAACGCATGTCACTGATCGGGACCCCAAACAAACGAGACACCGTCTTTTGTAAGCTTGTTGAGGGGTTCCGCAATCTTCGAAAATTTTTGGACAAAGCGCCTGTAATACGCACAGAGCACTAGAAATCGGCGTAGGTCGACCGCGCTTATTTGTGGGCACGGGAAAGCCGGCAACAGCACGGGTTTTCTCTGGATCTGGGCGGATGCCGGCATGGCTCACAACGGGACCAAGGAACTTCAGTTCTTCATATCCAAAATGACATTTCTCGGGTTTGAGAGAAAGCCCCGCTGTTCTGATTGCCTGAAGAACTGCATGAAGGCGTTGGACGTGTTGTTCAAACGTGTCTGCAAAGACCACGACGTCATCAAGGTAAACAAGACATGATTGCCATTTGAGCCCTGTGAGAACTGTATCCATCATTCTTTGGAAAGTAGCTGGCGCTGAGCATAGACCTAAAGGCAACACTTTAAACTCGTACAGGCCGTCGGGAGTAATGAACGCCATCTTTTCGCGGTCGCGCTCATCCACTGCGGTTTGCCAGTAGCCGCTACGTAAATCCATGGAAGAAAAATATTTAGCGTTGCGTATACGGTTCAACGAGTCATGTATCCGGGGTAAAGGATAAACGTCCTTTTTGGTGACCTTGTTCAGTTTACGGTAATAAACGCAAAAACGCAACGTACCGTCCTTCCTCTTTACTAGCACAACTGGCGAAGCCCAGGGACTGGTTGATGGCTGGATGACGTCGTCCTGAAGCATCTGCTGGACTTGGTCACGTATAGCGTCTTGCTCTTTTTGCGACACCCTATAGGCGTGTTGACGGATAGGTCTCTCGGTGGGTTCCGTGATGATACGGTGCTGAGCAAGTGGTGTCTGTTTAACCTTTGACGTAGTGGCAAAGCAGTCTTGAAATGAGCCGAGTTAACGCAAAAGGCTTTCTCGTTGAGCCGAAGGTAGTCTCTCGTTTACGTGGAGAGTGCTCGCGAAGGCCTCGTCAGGGTGGCCATTCGATGAAAATAAAGCTAACGTGGGCGAACCATCGGCATCGGCAAGTTGTTCACAATATGCAATGGCAGTGTGTCTCGTTAGGTGGCGATATTCGTCGCTGAAGTTCGTGACCAGCAGGTGAACATGCCTATTGCTAGGCTGAATGATCCCTCTGGCAACACAGATTTGTCGTGAAATAAGGAGAGACAAATTGGCCTCTGCAATTACCGCGTCAGACATGTCCTGTCCCAATTCTACTGCGACAAAGAGGCTGCTTCGAGGTGGGAGAGTCAGAGAATCATCGGTAACACGAAGCGCTCTTTTCCGGAATTGTGTACTGTCAGTTGCAGCGCAAAAAGGATCCTCGAACGACACAAGTAATTCACGGAGGTCAATGATGGCACCGTATTCACGAAGGAAGTCCATTCCTAGAATGACTGGCCGAGAGCACACGCGCAATACGAGGAAAGAGCCTGCGAATGTCGACGTACGTATACGAATGCGTGCCGTGCACATACTGGTAGGCATCACCAGATGGCCCCCTGCCATGCGCAACTGGGGTCCTTGCCATGGTGTGGTAACCTTCCTCAGTTCAGATGCCAGTGCGGCGCTCATTACGGAATAGTCGGCGCCGGTGTCGACGAGGGCGTTGACAGCATGATTGTCGACGAAGACGGAGATTTCGGCAGAAACGATCTTTCTGCTGTCAGAAAACACTGCAAAACCGGAATGGTCCTCGTCTGGTCATTGCGTCGAATGAGGGTCTTTTACAGTTCGCTGAGCCGCGACTTCACCCCCAGAAGTCGCCGTTCCTAGTTTCCCCTGCGGGGACTTGGTGACCGGCTCCTGAAAGGAGCGGTAGACGATGAGGGCAAACTGAGTGACGTAGACCGGCGAGGCGACGGTGATCTCGACTGGTGGTGCTGAACAGTCGAAGGTGTTCGCTGGCCCGTGAGATAGGCTTCGATTTCGCGGGGGCGCTCACCATAGCGCGGGCATCGAGCATCAGGATGGAAGCCACGGAGACCTAGTTGCCGGTATTGACAGTTCGTGTATACGTGACCCGCTTCGCCGCAGTGATAGCAGAGCGGACGGTTATCCGATGTGCGCCACGTGCTTGCCTTGCTACCACTTTGTCTTGAGGTAGACGGCAGATAGGTGGGTGTGCTCGGGAACCTTGAGCCGAGAGGCGGGCTCGAAGCAGTGGCGTTGAATGACTGCATAGCCTGGTACCTGGGCGGCATAGCAGGATCTGTAGCCGGTGGCGCAGGGGATCGCAATGCCGCTGCGTATGTCAGGACTGGGGCCTCGGGAATCGGTGGTGCGATTGGGGTCAGGGGTGTGACGGCCTGCCGGACTTCTTGTCTGATTACATCTTCGAGGGATGACACAGGTTGATGGGATCCCACTGCCTGAAGCTGTCGCAGTTCGCCCCGAACAATACTTCGAATGAAGTCTGCGAGGGCCTGTCTCTCGCTGTCAGAGCCGATAGAGCATGCGGTGGCCGGGATCTGGCGTTCGTATTGTGACGACCGCTGCTGCAGCATACGTTCCATAGTGGTCGCCTCACTGATGAACTGGGCGACTGTCGTTGGTGGATTGTGCACGAGCCCAGTGAAAAGCTGTTTTTTTACTCCGCGCATGAAATGCCGCACATTCTTTTCCTCGGGCATGGCAGGGTCCGCGCGCTTGAAGAGCCGAAGCATGTCCTCGACAAACATGAATACTCGTTCATGCGGCCGCTGGTTTCTGCAGGATATGACTTGTTCAGCCCTCTCATTTCTCTCGGTGTTCCGAAAGGCGTCACTGAGCTGACAGCTAAACTCTTGCCAGGTTGCAAAGGAGCCCTCGTGGTTCTCGTACCACGTCTTCGCAGAATCCTCCAAGTAGAAGTAAACTCGGCGCTGCTTGCGAACGTCGTCCCATTCGTTGATACTGGCAACCCGATCAAAGTGGTCGAGCCAGTCATCAACATCCTCGAAGATGTCTCCATGGAACGGCTTTGGTGTCTGTGGCGCATGAAAAACATGGGCGAGAAGAGAACCATGGGCATCGCTGGTTTGGACCGCCTGGCTTGTCATCGGAGTTGCCATCTTTCTTGGTGTCGATGTCAAGGGACCAAATTCAGGGGGTAACCCACGCAGGCGGCGGCCACTTCTTGCTCTGGGAGATGTAGCTGTCTCCACGATGGCCGACACAGCCGAAGTACACGTACCCAGCACCTCCACCAGTAAAGTCACGAGCAAAAACTAGACCTGCAGCCAGGAGTTCACTCGAACCAGAGCAACGAAAATGTTCTCTTCTTCGTAGCCCAAAACGGGTATGAGCCACAGCCTCGTTCATCAATGGTGGCATTATATATATATATATATATATATATATATATATATATATATATATATATATATATATATATATATATATATTAGCGAATATTCACGCCCGTGGGTATCGACTGCTATAAAGACCGCAGGATTGGGCGTGTCGGTACAGCATCACTATGAGAGCATGTCAGCACAACCGGCAGGAGGAGACAAAGGAGAGCACGCAGCGCGTTGGCTGTGTAGTCTATGTCCTCTCCTGTCAATTTTGCTGATCTGCACTCACTAATGTGTTCCAAAAAAGAAAAAAAACACTCATATGCACTTCGCGCAGGTTACCATCATCACAGCCGACGAGCCTGTGCTACGCGAATCTTCATTGGCGAAGGAGTCTGGAATCCTGATCCAGAAGATCTCCGCACCGACAACTGGTGACATCCTTCGGGGCGTATCTTCAACCGGACAGATGGTCCCAGAAAGCACACGGTCAACAACTGTTCACGATCTTTCATTGACTGTGGAATCCCTTGAAGGCGTTCACACCACATCACCTGAAGAGCAGTCTGAAAGAGATGCCACGAACACGACGGAAGAGAAGTCCAACGTCCACCACATCAAACTGACGACTGATGGCATCGCGCTGTTCGTTTGGCTCTCGGCCGGCAAAATTAGGGGTCTCTTCTCGGACAACGGCTTCGTCATGACAGAACGCCAGCAGAGCGTGACCTTTACGAGTGACCTGTCGGTGACCTCCGACCAGCTTCGCTCGAACCTCACGGCGACTTGTCTGAACTGCCTGTCGAAACACCACTACTCGCCAATGATCGAGACTAGAGCGTAAAAGCCAAGGAGCACAGTCTTTAGGTTACTCCTCATTAGCTTGTGCAGGGTTTGCAGTAAAATCATTGCCATCCCGGTACCTTCAGCGTATCTTTATTGTGGAAGCAGCTACGTTGGTGATGTCTGCTGAGGGAACATAGATGGAATAATTGTCACTATGGGCAAAACTAAAGAGAAGTACCATGTGTAATTGCACCGTTAAAGGGTACTCTGACATGAAAGCCTTCGATACTGACTTGGCAATTCATTAAGGAGCACCGGGACAGTGTAGTTGCGCTCTTTCTTGCAACGCACAACTTTGTTGAATGAAGCTCAATTCCTCACTTGCAATAGTGAATGCACTGGTATGAAGTTCTTCCGATAATCCGTTCGAAGAGAGCTGCTTCAAGAGCGTTTCATTAGTGCTCGATGAAGCAATGAGAGTAATATGAAAGAAACAAGAACAGCAAAAAGGAGGTATAGGATTTGTCATCGCTTGTTCATCGCTTGTGGATTCGTCCTGGGGCACCATAGTGACTTTTAGCGCACTAATGAGGGCACTAAAACATGATTCGAAGCAGACATGATCGCAGGGTTTTTACTTTCAGACTATATTCAGGCCTAAAGATCCTCTAAGCCCCCACGCAGACAGAGGCTGTAGGCTCTCTATGGTTCTATACGGGCAGACGGCATATGTCGGATTTAGTTTCGAGCGTTTCGGCACTACACTTTTGTGACGGCTGACGCTGGAGTACGTAGCGATCGATCTGTAGTCATTTAAAAGTTTTACAGAGTCTCTGTGCGTACACTTCAGTCGAATTGTACCAAAATCCATTGGAGAAAATGAATCCATCCGGGAAGCGCGCAATTGCCAGACGCTTGTTTGTAACGTGCACAAGCGTCGTCGAGGTGCTGCATGCTTTCTTGCTTTTACAGTCAATTTCTGTAATAAATTGAATGCTGATCAGTATATCAGTAATCAACATGACTATTCGAAATGGCCTTCATTCCAACAATTAGTGTGAACGCGTAAAAAGGACATAATTTGTCTGTGTTGATGCACCACCATAGCCTTCGCATGGTCGTGCAGTGTTGGAGCAAGCTAAGATGTTTCGCAATGCACTGCCAATACGTTAATATTTTCAGTATTTTAACAAGGACACTAAGCAAGAAAAAAACGCTTTTCTATTCTGACTACCTCTGATACTTGGCAACATCATGGCCCAGTTCCCACTAGCTGTACTAATATACTACTATACTGTCACAGATAAGCGCTTCTACCCGAAGGGGTATCATAGCTTTTGTTTCTTTATTTACCGATGGAAGCATATCGAAGTGTAGTAGGTTGAGCACATTACCATGTTGAGGGTAACGCGTTAACGTAGCATGCCCTCGTGAGTAAACCATGGTATTCAGAAACAAAGAATTATCTTTTGCTTTTCCATTGTACGGAAGCACCGCGTCGTATTATTACGCTCGTTTTGCCTGCCCGGTTAAGCGTCCACAAGAGGCGTAATGAAGAAATATAACCAACTTTGTAATGCTACTAGGACGTCTGGTGAGTGTACCGCATTACCTCCGACCCTCCGATCAACGTCGTGTGAAGAAGCAGAGTTGAACTCGCTCCACTGGGTTTGTTCGCTACAGCATTATTCGCTGCACTGAACAGTACTAATGGTGCAACATTACAGCACTAACGGCGTTAAGCAAGGCGTGAAGAGGTCGATGACAGTTAGCAGCGAGATAACTGGCTTTCCCCGTAGTGAATCCAATTGCCCTTTTTGAGTTACTTGCATGGAAAGGGACACGCTTACATTCTTCGCAAGACGCCGCTGGTGTGAGCCGATTGCGCGGGAGTTTCTCTCCGGGGATGTAGGGAAGGGAAAGGAGGCTACGGGGGGGGGGGGGGGGGGGCAATGCTATACGGCACCCGGGCGATTTCTTTACCGTTTACCTCGGCCGACGAAGCACGAAGCGAGATAAGAGAGTTCAGTCATGGTGTGTCGCTGGCTGGTGGGCCAAATGTCTCGATAAAGCCATTGGAAACTTTCGTACGTCGTTTTATCTCGTATAAGAGCGATGTCACATATAAGAACAAAGTAGGCCCAAAAATTCATCCAAAGGAATGGTGAATTTGCGTAAGAACTAATAAAATCGCTAGAAGAGCTGTCCAAGACGAGACGCAGCGTTGCAAAAGGCAGGAAGTTATTAGCGTGTCTTTTTTTGTGTGTGTGTGCGTGTGTGTGTGTGTGTTTTACTAGGCTTACCTTGAAAAGTGTAGAGAGAATTTGTGTTTAAGAAGACCAAAAATAAGGGGATGGTTGGCTTATCTTTTGACACTGCAGTATTTGCGCGTATTAGATACATGCCACTTACCCGCGCCTGATCGTACGCATGAAACCGAATTTCCTTTTAAATGCCAAGCATTTCTTAGTAAACTTACGTGTCTTTCAGCCTATATATCTGTCTATCTAGCCGCTTACATTTGGGTACTCTCGTGGTCACCCCTTTAACTTGGCGTGAACCAAAATTAGCATGGAAAGGTAAGATCATATGACGAATATGACGCACTGGTCAAGACATGAATAATGTCACAATCCCGTCACGTACGTCGTCAAACACTACCCACCAGACAGTGGCACGCACCCACTGGCGGGCATGTGCCGCTGGTATGCGCCGCAGGTGACTGACACTTAGCATCTACCCAGGGACCACGAGAACACACATGGGCAATTTTAACGCGCGAGCGTTAGGAAATACCCGACATTGGTAGCGTTGACCCGACGAATGCAAAGAATAAATGTCTGGGTCCCAGCTGGAATCGAACCCAAGAATTCTGCGTGGAAATGAAGCATTTTACCACAGAAGTATGCCAGGTCCCGTAGCTACGTTTGAAATAGACGCAAAATTTTGTGAAAAGTCCATAGTAGTTGCAGTCCTGCCTTTTCAATTTTATCAACATTACATATGTACTCCTTTGACACAGCCGTCACGTCGAGTTAACGTCAATTGTGGTTAATTGCTATACGCTGAGGTTGATTTATGTAGCAGTGTACAGGGCCAGCATTTTCGCGAGCATCAGCACTTCATATCAGCTTGTGGTGTTGCTAATACGCATGTTCCAGTCGATATAGTTGCGCAAGTGCAAACAACTGGTTATATAAACATCTGCAACTCTTCAACATATATCTGTGCGTGCCACATATGTGCATATATTTGGCATCAATTGATGACGTGTCACTCAATTAACTAAAAAATGCAACACGGTCACCTTCCCTCCACATGCTTCACATAACGTCGTTTTTCAGGTACGTGGGATCTGTCGAATTTTCTTAGTCTTTTTTTCATAAAACAACGCACGCAGTGCGTTTTGCGCCTATTTTTGCTTGGCCTTTTTAATACAAGTCCTATTTAGGTGTACCCTCTGGCCTGCCATAGACACACAACAGCGACGGTGGTTCAATACGACCTAAAAGAAAGTAGTCTTATAGTTTCAAAATAAAACAAGAAAAAATCGAAGCTTCTTCGTAACACTGTCAGCAGTCGCATTGACGTTCCCAAGTACAATTGATTTCACTCTAGGTAATTTTGTGAGAAAACCCATGGGTGCATGAGCTGTTGTAGAGAGTGAACGAACAGGCTGGCAGGTAAAAAAGGGCGCGTGTGCGCAGTTCGCGCTTCCGAGCTTTGCTAGCGGCCACCATAAGGCGCCGCGGTGCTCGTTGACAAGGTTTAAACGCGTTCCCGTGTTCCAAAAAAACTTTGACCGCCACTGTACATTACTAGATTTTTGGCCATTTACGCTGTAAAATTACTATGAGATTATGAGGCACGCTGTAGGCTGTCGAATAATTTTAACCACCCAAAGTCATTTAACGGGTACCTAAATCTAAGTACATGGATGCTCTTGCACATCGTAGCCATTCAATTGCGTCCACCGTGGTAGGAAATGACTGGGATCACTGTAGCTGAGCTGCACGACAAAGCTGCCACTTGATCCACCAGGCGAGTGCAATTGAAAAAGCAGTATAGTTACCATGCTATCATAAAAATTGCGTAATTAACTGCAGATATGTTTCAACGCATGCCTTTTGATTTGCAATGCATGTCTGTTCACAACGAAAGCGCTAAGATCCGACAGTGAGTACCGGTTGAGCTTATAAAAGAACAGTGACAGTGCTAACACTACTGTTGTCAAAGGGCACAGAAGAAACTTCATTGACTGATATGTGGGGTTTAACGTCCCAAAACTACCAGAAAAAACTTCAAAAAACGTTCAGAGTTCGAACTTCTTGCAGGGTATCATTTATTTTTCACTTGATTATATTTTGTATTCTCATCACCGGCTTATACTAGCGGTCGTGGTGATAAGGGTGAAGCGATGGTGTGCGAGTCAGTGAGACGTATTGCCAGATCGGGATAGTGATCGAAAAGCAAAGATGTCCTGACCTATCAGCGCATGCGCTAGAGGTCTAGGCTTTGTGATCGTAGTCATCCGGCCAGTATTCGAGAGCTATGACCACCATTTTGCATTTGCTGTCGACCGTGGATTGTGTTGGAAAGTTGTTTATAATGTATTTTTGAAAGAAATACACCTTCTAAAGGCACATATAGCACGTTTCAGAAAAAAAATGCAGATAGAACAGAGCGCTCTGTCTTATCTGTGTTCTTTCTGAAACGTTCTCTGCGCACCGAGAGAGCATATTTCTTCCAAAAATGCAATACCAATCAGCCCAAGTAGCCACTCTTTGAATATAATGAGCGCGTGTCATACCCCGCGGTCCTGCATACCCTTCAAATATTTTTAATATTATGGCGTGAGTGTCGACCCAGGATATGGTAGCTTTTTATAACGGCAAGATGCAACGAGATCAGCGATACAACGATCAGTGTCACACCAGCTTTCTGAACAGGCCATTACAGCGATAAGGATCAGCAGCAACAGCTAGCGGTACAATGGGTGTCGATGCTGCAAGATAAGTGTGTTTCCGCTCGCACGTTGATGCGGCCAATAGAACCGACCCTTACCTTCGGAGATGGGAAGTGTGAGGCATATAGCAACAGATTTCATACTCGGCGCGCCGTCCTACATCGCAGCAGTGCGTGAATTCTGGGCGTTCTCAAGAAGTGGTATCAACGCTCGACTTGCACAGAAGCGATTGCCGTGGACATTTTGAAGCTCAAGCTATTATTTATTGGTAGTAATCATCCAAATGCATGTGGCAATTGACATGTGCTATTTCAACCCTTGTGACCTATTGTGTCTTACGGCATGACGGAAGATTGCTCTCCGGTTAATCAAGCGTCGAAAATGGTCTGCAGACGGAGCCCCGACGCGGTGGTCTAGTGGCTAAGGTACTCGGCTGCTGACCCGCAGGTCGCGGGTTCGAATCCAGGCGGCGGCGGCTACATTTCCGATGGAGGCGGAAATGTTGATTGATTGATTTGTGGGGTTTAACGTCCCAAAACCACTATATGATTATGAGAGACGCCGTAGTGGAGGGCTCCGGAAATTTTGACCACCTGGGGTTCTTTAACGTGCGCCCAAATCTGAGCACATGGGCCTACAACATTTCCGCCTCCATCGGAAATGCAGCCGCCGCAGCCGGGAATCGAACCCGCGACCTGCGGGTCAGCAGCCGAGTACCTTAGCCACTAGACCACCGCGGCAGGGCGGAGGCGGAAATGTTGTAGGCCCGTGTGCTCAGATTTGGGTGCACGTTAAAGAACCACAGGTGGTCTAAATTTCCGGAGCCCTCCACTACGGCGTCTCTCATAATCATATAGTGGTTTTGGGACGTTAAACCCCACATATCAATCTGCAGACGGAGACCTTCGGTCGGCAGCGGAGCGCAGCTATCTGCAGGTAAATTGGCCCATATTTTTGGCACAGTTGCGACTGGTTCAGGTGTTCTGGTGTCGGCGTAACATTCACCCATTTCAGTAAACGGTGCGTTTGTTTGTTGCACATGTAGAACTTCGATGTTACGATTCGTTCGACACACCGCTTTTCTAGATCGATTCATAGAGCACAGCTCGCTCAAGCACGAATGTCTTTCAAGGTTAATAGGTTATTTCTTTTAGCCTACATAGATTACAGGGGGCTTTTCATTATTTCAGATGAGCGAGAAGCTCTCTGTATTCGTACAACATGTGCATAGATGTCCCATTCATCAGCCAGCCATACATCCACGACTTTTTTGTCAGAGTCCAGGGATTCCTTTTGTCACCAAGTGTGGAAGTCGGAATCTGAGGGTGGCGACCTATATGACGGTGTAGCAGGTAATACCATTAGTTGACTCGAAGCTGGTGCCAGTAGCATGCATTTTTGTACTTGCAGTAATCTGCTCGCGAGATTTCAATTATCACTTTTCGTAGTTCGTTCTGGCGCTCAAATTGTAAGACCAGGGGGATAGAATCGAATAGGACCGGCAGACCAGAGTCACTGGCAGGTAGCTAACACTGGGCGGGATAGTTGAAAATCGCAGCCTCTTTTGGCTGCATCACGCGCATTAACCCATTCAGAATTCTCCTGTGTCGGGAACATTATCTCATGACAAGGCAGCCCCGGTGCCAAAGGTCAATAAGAGAAGTGTATTTTCACGGTGATTGCGCCCGAAATGCATATCGTTGCGGGTGCTGCTGCCAGTTTTTCACCTATTACTTTCATCTGATTATCCATATCCATGGAGCCGAGCTTGCTACATATATTTCAAAATTTTCAGATGAAGTTCTTCCAGGCGGCGCCCACCATGCGCATCAGCGCAACATTAAAACCCCCGAATAAAATGATAATACCACTAACTCATCTTTACTCTTGAGCCAGCGTTCAATCTCTTGATGAAATGTGAATCACGTAACGAGAGAGTGGTGTAAAGCTTCCCATTCATTACGAACGGCTCAATAATTATTAATTTTTCATACACAGCGTCAACAAAGTGCGCGTCTACATAAGGGCACATGATGTCTTTTAGATGAGTAGAAGGTACCTCGCTTCTCCGCAGAATGACGAATGATGCCACAGTAGTTTCTTTCTCGCTTCTCCGCAGGATGACGAGTAATGTGATAGTAGTATCTTCCTCGCTTTTCCCTAGAATGATGAGTAATGGCATAATAGTTGCTTCCGCGCATCTTCAAACTTATGATAACTTATGGCGTGGTGGGTACCTCGCAAGTCTACTTCTTAAGGAAGCTTACAACAGGCTTTTGAAGGGTGACTCCTACAGCTTTTGCCGGGACTGTTCCGAGTGTTCCGAGCACAAGTAGCGTATCAAGTGCATTGAAATTTAGCTACCCAGCTTGTCGTCAATCCGTAGATTTCATTTGTCGAGAACACGCTCACAAAATGTGGGCAGTGCAGACCAGGGCTCGAAATACACTCAAAACAGTGTTAAAATAAACGAACATGGTCGAGAACAATATAATTACCAAATAACCAGGAAGGTATAGAAATAACTAACTTGAAATTGCTAAAAGCACTTTGAGAACGTGTAGTTGACGCCCACGTGGTGCGTTATAAAGGGCATCACCGCATTGTTAAGAGCGCGCGTTCTTCTCCCACCGGAGATCTTCCGGCGCGTTTGTCGCTACGTCAGGAAGGGGAAATCACCTGATAGAACTCACCGCAGACGCCACACATCTCAAGTGTAACAACCGGGAAGTCTGTAAAGCATGCCTAAGAGAGGCCAGCATGTCACGCACCGAGTTTCCAATTCGTCCTTACAAGATTTTACTGCTGCTTTTAAAGGAGCCTTAGCGCACGCAAGCAAAAAGGGAGGGACTATTTAGGCGACCTAAGCTTTGCTGAAACTAAACGAGCGCATGTTTTGACATGCAATCTATGCGTTGGTTTGATTGATTGCTATGTGGGGTTTAACATCCCAAAGCTATCATATGATTATGAGAGACGCCGTAGTGGAGGGCTGCGGAAATTTCGACCATTTGGGGTTCTTCAACGTGCACCTAAATTTGAACACAAAGGTGTACAGCATTTTCATTTCCATCGAAAATGCAGCCACCGCAGCCAGGATTCGATTTCGCGACCTGCGGGTCAGGAGCCGAGTGACCACCGCGGCGGGGCAAAGCAAGTACTGTGTCATAAGGTCCACTGAACACAGCTCTCCCATAGTGCAGTACGCAGTACTGTGAATCATCTACTATTTGTTGTGTTTAGAGAAAGTGGTTAGTGGTACTCCACTATGAGAGAGCATAAAGCCGTCCCGTGTGCCTCACGCTTGCCGAGTCTGAACACAAAATAGAGCGTCACAATAACGCTCGACTCTGTCCCCTTCTGTCTTGGTTTACGTGGGTTGCGTCCTTAACCATTCTTAAGCAGAGTAATGGTTGAGCCTCGTTAGCGGACGCCCACTTTTCCAGCTGCGGACTCGCAGCCACTCGCGTGGCCCGTGCTGAGCAAGCAAAACATAAAAAAAAAATAAAACAAAATGTTAGTCAACAGCGTTTAGGTCGCATACCCTTGGGACCATTTGTCGACCGTTCTCGGCCAGCTGCCGTGACCAGAAACGCACGCTCAGACCTCCCACCATTGTTCGTCGCGGGCATCACTTATGCGCAGTACGCTGTGTGCACGCACTGCATGATCTCAACAATGGTGTTTTTTTTTTGTTTTTTGTTGGTAGTAAGACTCGCCCAAACTTACGCGTTCGCTACGCTCTCAAAATAGTGTAACTGCCTCGCTGGAATGTTCTAGCAGTTATGGTACTGGACTGCTAACCCGTAGGTCGCGGGAATGAATGCCGCCGGCGGCAGCTACATTTTCGATGGAGGAGAAAATGTTTAAGGCCCGTGTGCTTAGATCAGGTGCACGTTAAAGAACCCCAGGTGGTCGAAATTTTCTGAGCCCTCCACTCTGGCGTCACTGACAATCATACCGTTGTTTCGTGATGGTAAAATTATTTATTATTATTATTATTATTATTATTATTATTATTATTATTATTATTATTATTATTATTATTATTATTATCCAACCAACAGTGTCACTGCATGTGCACACGTCTTTCGCTCAAAACTGTGCTGTTGGGGAAGATGCGGTTAATGTCCGCATCGGTCTCATGAGTTGAATCAACGAGCCCTAAATCACCACTAATTCGAACATTCGTTCTCGAATCAGAGCAGATTCCAAAGCACTGTGCCTCAGTGAAGAAGTGATTGGTTTGCCGATTGGCCACGAGATCGAGCGCAGTCGCCGCCTGGCGGCAACTGGCTGAAGAGCGCAAGTGTGGATTGCTCCATGCGTCGTCTGCTAGCCACACCGTGTTTCTAGGTGCGCGTACGTCATGCACGTTTTCAAAGGGTGGATTTTACCCCGTCATGTCAGCGCGAGTGGAACTGCTTGTACGGATGCCTGAAATGACACACGAAAGAATTCGGTAGTGCCCGGCTGCTAATGCATTGCAAAAAAGATCCCGAAGTGCAAGTTTCCAGAGCGCTGTTTACGGTCGTCGTATCCTCCATTCACCAGAATAATTTCAGAGTGAGTTCCGCTTTCTGCTTCAAGCAGATCGTAAAAGCTGTTGGCATCCTCCCAAACATGAGGAATATAAAATGATGTGTGAATGTAGGTAGTGAAGTGTGTGAAGTAGTGTAGGTAGTGAAGTGTATGAACGTAAACAGTGAAGTGATGTGTGAAGGTAGTGAAGCACAACTACTGAACATTTGCCAATTTTTGTTTCGTGACAAAGCAGCTTCAAGCTAGGCAAAATCAAATGGAGCCAGAAGTATGAAGATTAGACAAATCCGTGTACTACCCATCATTCACGTGCTCACTAAAGTGCCATGCGTTGTAGCTCCTATAGACACTAGCGTCTGAGTTCCCTCTAGTGTATATATGAATAATTATTTCCACCCGCTGTGTACATCACACAGAGTCGGTGGAGGCAACAGAGCGCTCAGTAGAATAGTTGGTTATATTAGTAGTGTCTAATTTTATAAAGTTCATAAATATCCCAGAAAGGAAAAGGTCATAATTGTGCATGAGTGTAATGCAGGTGACAAAAACGCACACAAAATAAGGTACAAAAATAACAGTCGTAAATGAAATTTTTTCAACACAGGTTTCGATGAAGTAGTCACGATAAAGCATTGAAAAGGTTGGTTTACATATATGTAGGCGTTTTTAAAAGGGTCTAAATCTGCATGGTCGAAAAATAATTGGCGTAAGTGATGTAGTGCGATGTGTATGACTTACACGTCCGCAAAATTTATTCAGGTGGAAATATGATCCATAAATCGGAGGAAAGTTGTGAATGCTTTGAATAAGACAACTATTGCAGGGACACAAGGGAAACGCTTTCGTTGAATGTTTCCTCAGAACATCAGCCAGGTGTTAGACGATTAGACGAACCGAGTGCAAAAAAAAAAAAAAAATCTTCCTTCGTAATACAAGTGCACAGATATCAAGATTAGTTATATATTCGCTGATGCAAGCTTTCTTGGTGAGCGCAGGGTATATCTGCACGGCGAGTCTCCCTTCAGAATTTCGGTTGCCTAGGTGCGTATTACGCTATGTTTCACCACGCTCTGGGAAGTGTTGTAGGGGTATTTGTCAAGGGCCACTTTAATTAGCGCTTGCCCCGCATTTTCAGACCCTGTCTCCTGTCTTCAGTATTACAGCCCAGTTTCCTAGTAAGAATGCTTACGAAAATTCCGCATTGCAATTCGCAGGCCAAGACCATTGCGCCGCATGAGCTGTATACATCCGCATCCATGGCACTCTGGGTATGTGGCCTGTTACTGGGAAAAGTGCAGGCCACACTTTTATATTGTTGCTCGTAGTGTTTATCGTGTGACATTGTACTGTGGGTCAAGTTTTCACGCGATCGCGTTAAAGAGCTCGTGTCGCCGAAATTCTGGCATCGGTGTCAGCGTGGCCGTCGTTTGTTGTGAGAGAAAAATCACCATCTTCTCCGTGACAAAAAATAAATAAATCGAGAAATGTGCAAATTAGGTAAATAGTATAAATTTCCTGATCCTAGTTAGGATCGAACCCAGGCCATTTGAACGCGTCTTCAACCTCGCAGCCCGCGTCTGCTTGCGAATATTGTGAAAATAACTTTCTTGCTTTATAAGCACTTGGGTGCTCTACAATATAACGTTTAATATCGCTGTAATATTGCGTCGTACCAGCGTACACTTAGGTCGGGCGTCACAATATGTGATTACCCTAAGGACTCTGTGGTTGAAAGCAGGCAATCGACCCACTGCAAAATGCACGCACGGTAGTGCATGCAATCCCGTGCATTCACTTAAGACCACGCAAAGGGCGCATAGCAAGTTCGAAAATATTTCACACGTATAATTGCTCGTGGCTTAAGGCATGATACCTATTACGCTCAATGCAGCCATATGCAGAAGCTTCACTGACACAAACCTAAGTATTACTTCTCATAAAGCGTAAACCAATTAGCTGGTGAGCTTCCATGGCATTTTGAGCTCCCATTTCAGTGCAGCTGAGGACTTCATCCGGAGAAAGTGGCACGGGTCGCACATCCGCACGTCCCTTATGCTCCTATATGCTAACAAGCAGGTTGACCCTCCTCTAGGCGCCACCTTGGACCGTACCTATAGTTTGTTGGGATTGCGAAAACAAAATGGTTAAAAAAGAAGTCGAAGTGGGGGAGGGTATTAGTGAATGCATGATTGGTGCTAAAAATGGTCGTGCTATGATGTTTATCTGCATGAGATGGGGTAATTACAGATTGGCGTCAATGTAGCAATGATTCTTCAATCAGTAACAATCTGTGTCGTATCAGCCATGGTCCCAAAGGCATCATATGTAACCTGAATGCATGGCTGTGGCTTAGCGAGCTTCTTCGCTCTACTTACGCTGGCGATTAAGATAAAATCCTAATGTACACCACGGGTAAGAAGCTCGGCTAAGGTATATCTCCCCGGTGGGTAGCAGGAACCATGTTGGTGTAAGTTGATGGCGAGCGTAACTACGACAGATGTTTTTTCACGCGGACGTGCTGAACAGCGTCACGTTCGTGCCGCAGTCTTCGAGCGAACAACGCCGACTTGACAATGATGCACGGTAACACAATGAGGAGAAGTCGGGGCGGACGATCCTTTCAACGGAGCCCACGCCATGGAGCCCGAAGAGAGCGCCGGTTACATTCATTGTCACAAGCTTCGCTTTGCATTGTGTAGCTTCGATTTCCTGCAAACACTCCGTCCTATGTGTAGATGTGTAGAAACTGGCACTTTCTTTATGCTTACCCCGATAACGTACCTAGAGCTGAATGATTAACTATCTTGACTATACTAACAATACACCGTAATTGTTGTAAGCTGTAAAGTGCAGGACTCCAGATAAGTTCTGACCACACGCGAATTAAAGCACGGTCACACGATGGTTTTGTGCATATTGCCAATAGTGGCCATACTGATCGGGAATCGAACCCACGTCCTCGAGCTTGCAATGCATGAGTACAGGTTTTTCTAACATTTACATGGCACTTGTGTAGCTGACTTATGGATCATTATCAGCCTGACTACGTCCACTGCAGGACAGAGGCTTCTTCCATGTTCCACCAGTCAACTCGGTCCTGTTCTTGCTGCTGCCACTTCATACCCGCAAACTTCCTAATCTCCTCTGCCCACCTAACTTTGTCTTCTTCTAACTCGCTTGCCTTCTCTGGGAATCCAGAAAACTACACATACGAACACCAACTGAACCAATATTGTTTACCGTTAGCTTATTGTGAAAATTATTTCAGAACTCTACATTTCGTTCATTCCGCACCACCTGCTGGGCCTTCCCGTCCATGCGTGGCAGTGGCCTGCGACGCTGTCTAATATAGAGCAGTGTTGCTCAGGACAACCTTAATGTGATAGCGGCTGAAATACTGCTGTCGGGGTCAGTGGCGTCGGCTGCAGCGTCTTTGGTTGTGAGCGATGAAGCAGCGTTAGCTCGCGCAATTAAGATAACATCCAGACGGTGTTAGCACTCCGGCTTTCTTTGCGGCGAAGCTTAAGCCTCCATGATAAACAATAGCCAACGAGTGATTAGGTGTACGGGCGTGTGTGTGCGTGCGATTTGAGTGTGTGCACGTGCGCGCGCGTGAGAATATTGTTACCAAGTTCAGCTTTCAAAGACGAAGCTTATGGATCCCGAAATTTCATTTCGATGCAGTTCTTCCGACCAAACCATACGCAGAAACTTGACCTTTTTTTTTTAGTGTTGTTGGTAAAAATACAAGTTTTCGTTGTATTTGGCTACCAGCGCCAGCAAAACAATAAATGTAAATGATTATAACAAATTTTCTCATTGAGTATAACAGAAGGCAGTCATTGTGCCTGCCTGCAGCAGTGAATTTTTTTTTTGCTATTTTCTTGTGGCTTTGAGTCTGTGGGCGCACAAATAAATTAAAATTACTTGTAACAACAATGCACATAAGCTTTCACTTCATATGAAAAGTTCCTAATACTTGCCATATGTTCAGTCTTGAGTTGACATTAGTCGCAATTTAATTATTATGGTTCCACATGAAGAAATGATTTCATGAAAATTTATGGCGCGGCTGCAAGCTGCCACGTGTAAATCATGCACGTCTCTCTACGCGCTTTAATTATTTATTATTACTATACATAACATAACCAGCACCGTTATATATTATTGCCAGTGGTGTTAAAATTAGCGGCACTATTATATTTCTGCTTCCGCGAATGCGCCTGATAATCAGACAAGGTTTTGACGATCATCCATTGCGTGCATACGCTCTATTAGACTTGGTAATAATGAAAAAATTATGCTCGCTCACAGAATGCATAGCTCGAATGCGTAGCTCACAGAATTGCGTAGCTCGCTCACAGAATGCACAGTAATTACCGAGGAAGGTCTGTTTACGTTTGACGACATCTCGAGAAGCGGGACTATCTGTATAACGAGAGATTTTCAGGCTCTATATTATTGGACATCGACCGCACCCACACGTCGCTCCAAAGCGGAAGCGGGTGACTTTTGCTAGAACATCTCGCTAGTCCGGGTGAGATGTAAATTACCACATAAGTTTCATTCATCATCGCTACGTGAAATTCTAGAAAAAAATGTTTGTACGAGACAGGTTTTGTGATTCTGGCGCATTAGCTTTGTGTTTCGTTTAAAAATAAACGTTTCATGCCTTTCGCTGTGAACCTGTGACGGACACCAAACTTCCATTTTTTGTATGTCATCTCCAAAGTTAGTTTTTGACTTTCGGCTGAACCAGATGAAATCAACAGGCGATTAGGGCAAAATAAGCGTACGGCGCATTCTTTGTAGTTGTTTGAACTGTAATGTAGAAATAACAACATAAATTTAAATGAATTAAATTTGGAAATAAAACACCCCATACAGTGGTAATGGCCTAAACCACAATCTTCGTGTTTCTAATTTTGTGCCGTGTTTTAATTATTAATACTCGTTTTTCAATGAAGATAATACATGGAGTATCACGTCCTAAATGACGACACAATTATGAGACATGCTGCAGTGCAGGGCTCCGGAAATACCGACCATCTTATGTTCTTAAACGGGCAGCAACATCACAAAGTACAACGGACCTCTAGCTTCTCGCCTCCATCGAAATAAGACCGCCGAGATCAAACTCCCGACTTTCGGATCAGCAGCCGCGCACCATAACAGCTACTACACCTCATGATCATTGCTCTAAGATTACGGTTCAGTCTAATTCGCCACGCGTGGATGTAGCTACGCATCATTCACTCAGTGTTAACGAGCGAGCTCCTTGGGAGCGTCATACTGTTCATTTCCGCCCTTAGTCTCGAGGAGAGTTTTTTTATTTATTTATTTTTCTTGATTGCCTCACCATTAGGGACAAATAAAGCTTAGTCTAGCTCAACTGAACACCGTGAAACAAGTTTTCCGTACGTTATAACGCTGAATAGAACACAGAATTCATCAATTAGCGCATGCACAACTTGGAGGTTTGTACAAAGCTTAAGCGCATGCTCCGGCGGCTGAACTAGTATTGATACTGTGAAGAAGAAAGAGCATCGTTGGCAAGCAACATCGCCACCGCTTGGGTACTGGGTGCTGGGCTTCACTCGCTCGGCTCGTGCTGATCATCGCCGGCATCTGCTTGACCGTTGATCTTGCACGATCGTGTTTCTTCGTAGGACCACCGTCGCAACAGTCGCCAATAAACGCTTTTTCAATTGGTGGAGGGTGCTGACATTCCCCGTCGCCTCAACCTGGGTGCTGCCATTCGCCGTCGCCTGAACCTGGAGCTGCGCAACCGAACGCTACCTCCCATCATGGCTACCAACAACGCGCAACCTGGCTCTTCCTCTCCATCCCCCAGCAACCCCGGCGTTCTTCGTTTGCGAGAGCCCAAGGTCTTTAGCGGAGCTGATGAGACCGACGTGGAAGACTGGTTCACTAACTACGAACTGGTGAGCGTAAACAACAAGTGGGATGACGCGGACAAATTGACTAACGTCATCTTTTACCTCACTGACGTGGCCGAAATGTGGTATAACAACTACAAAAACGACATTACGACGTGGTCCATCTTTAAAACCTTGTTTGCTGACCTTTTTGGCCGACCCGCAGTCCGCAAGTCCAGAGCCGAACAACGCTTGCGGACTCGCGCACAAAAGCCAACGGAATCTTTCACCAGCTACATCGAAGACATTATTGGTCTTTGCAACCGTGTGAACACCACCATGCCCGAGTCGGAGAAGATTCAACACATCCTAAAAGGGATAAATAACGGTGCATATCAGCTGCTCCTGGCCCGTAATCCTGCCACCGTTGCGGAACTTGTCACTTTGTGTCAAAGTTTCGACGAGTTGAGCAAGCAGCGCGCCCTGACTCGGCCATTTTCCTCACACGCCGACTCACTCTCCAGTCTCACTTCTGTTCCCGACCGCTCACCAACCCTGCAAGAGATTAAAGACTTCGTGCGTGAAGAAGTAGCTCGGCAACTGTCGTTGATTCCCTTCACGCAGCAGCCGCCGTCGTCTCGTCTGCCCTCACCACTCCGCGACGTTATTGCCGAAGAGGTAGCTCAGGCTGTTCCCGTCGCTGCCCACCAGCAGCCTGTGGCCATGCCTGTTGCCCATGCGCCGGCTATGCAGCCCGTGGCCGCGCCTCTTACGTATGCCCAGGTGGTACGTTGCAGACCCCGCCAGCAGCATTTGCCACCCATGTCTTCAGTCGCTCCCCACTCCGCCCCTTTTTCGACACGTTGTGCCGCACCACGAGTCAGCAATTCCTGGCGCACTCCTGACAATCGACCGATCTGCTACGCCTGCGGTACTCCAGGACACGTGGCACGATATTGTTGCCATCGCTTCCAACCACTCCACGATGCTACTCGGCCGTTACCGTATGACCCACAGCCCATGCACATACCTGCTCCCTATCCCTCACCGCAGTATGGATACACTAACCTTCCTGAGTCTCGGTCACCCCAGCCTCAAACTCACTCTCCCCGCTCCCCATCTCCTCGCAGGCGATCACTGTCCCCAATGCGTCCTAGACCCGCTTCCTCCAACCGGGAAAACTGAACGCCGCAGTTCCAGAGGCAAGAACTGCGCCGTCGTCGAAATGCTCAAGTCCTCGCACTTCACCAGCTAACGTCGTCGCTATATCTGTCGATGGTGTTTCTACCTTTGCCCTCGTCGACACAGGTGCTGCCGTTTCTGTTATAGCCGCCCAGCTCTGCCGCTCCCTACGCAAAGTGACCACGCCGCTCTCTGGACTATCGCTTCGTACAGCTAGCGCACAACAAGTTCGACCTCTCGGCACCTGTACGGCCCGCATATTCATCCAAGGCTCTATGTACGTTGTCGAGTTCATCGTCCTTTCGGTGTGCTCGCATGACGTTATCCTCGGGTGGGACTTTCTGTCAAATCATCATGCCATCATCGACTGCGCACGCGCTGAAGTTCAATTTTCGCACCTGTGTGACGAACCTTTGCACGAAACCCTTGAGCGGTCGCCAAAACTTGTCGTGCGTGAGGACACTGAAATTCCGCCAGCCTCTCTTGCCGTTGTCCCGGTTTGCTGCGATGACTATAATGATGCTACAGTAATGTTTACACCTTCCGACATTTTCATGAGCCGCAGAGACGTTTCCTTGCCTTTCACTACACTCGACGTCACTGCGGGCCGAAGCAATATTTTCGTCCACAACCCCCTTTCTGCACCGCTTACGCTACTTGCCGGCGAATGTCTCGGTCGAGTGGAGTACCTCGATTCCTCTTTATTCCTTAACATGCCAGACGAATCGTGCAGTAGCGCCTCGACCGAACTTCATGCCCTTTCCCCACTGGAATGCTCATCGAGTGACACCTTCTCGAGTTTTATCGCCGACACCTTAAGTGCCCATGAACGCGCCGAGCTTCTTAATCTCCTCCAGCACTTCGCGAATTCATTCGACGTTTCTCAGCCGCAATTGGGTCGGACTTCCGCAGTTCACCACTACATTGGCACCGGTTCGCACCAGCCATTGCGTCAAAGACCGTACCGTGTCTCTGCTGCAGAACGTCACGTCATCAACGACCAGGTCGAAGAGATGCTACGCCGTCGCATTATTCAACCATCGCACAGTCCTTGGGCATCTCCTGTCGTTCTAGTTCGAAAGAAAGATGGATTGATTTGATTTTGCGTCGACTACCGGTGATTAAACAAGGTGACGCGGAAAGACGTCTATCTATTACCGCGCATAGACGACGCCCTTGACAGCCTCCAAGGAGCCGAATTCTTCTCCTCCTTAGACTTACGATCTGGATACTGGCAGGTTCCTATGGCAGAAGCTGATCGCCAGAAAACTGCGTTCATTACACCAGATGGCCTGTACGAATTTAACGTAATGCCATTTGGTCTTTGTAATGCTCCTGCCACGTTTGAACGACTCATGGACAACACACTGCGTGGACTGAAGTGGTCTGTGTGTCTATGCTACCTCGACGACATTGTCGTTTTCTCTCCCGATTTTCCTACGCATCTGCTTCGGCTCCAACTGGTTCTGACGTGTTTAACCAACGCTGGACTCCAACTGAACCTTAAAAAGTGCCGCTTCGCCGCGCGAGAGCTGTCCATCTTAGGGCACATCGTCTCCAAGCATGGTGTTCGACCCGACCCTGCAAAACTGCGAGCAGTCGCTGAGTTCCCGAAACCTACTACACTGAAAGAATTACGCAGTTTTGTCGGACTATGCTCGTACTTCCGGCGTTTCGTGCGAAATTTTGCATCGATCATGTCACCACTGACCAACCTCCTACGCGGTGATGCAGACCTTTCATCCTGGTCTTCTGACTGCGACGTCGCGTTTGCCACGCTCCGTAGTCTGCTAACATCTCCTCCAATTCTTCGGCATTTCGACCCAACAGCTGCAACGGAAGTTCACACAGGCGCTAGTGGGGTTGGTCTAGGCGCCGTCCTCGCCCAACGCAAGCCGGGCTACTCCGAATACGTCGTCGCTTATGCGAGTCGCACACTTACTAAAGCTGAGGCCAATTACAGCGTCACTGAAAAATAGTGCTTGGCGCTAGTGTGGGCGCTTCGCAAGTTCCGCCCTTATTTGTACGGTCGCCCATTCGACCTGGTAACGGACCACCATGCACTTTGTTGGCTCGCCACATTGAAAGACCCTTCTGGCCGCCTAGCTCGGTGGGCACTGCAAATCCAGGAGTACGACATTCGTGTCATCTATCGCAGCGGACGCAAGCATTCTGACGCCGACGCCCTGTCGCGTTCGCCTTTACCTCCCGACTCGGCCTGCGGGACCACTGGTACCAACTCCATCGCATCTCTCGACCTCGACTCCTTTACCAGTGAACAACACAAGGACCCGTGGATCGCTTCCCTTTTTAACGTCAACCACTGCGGTAACGTCAACCACTGCGATCCAGAAAAAGAAGCGTGGATCGCTTCTCTTTCTGGATCGTCAACCACTGCGGTACCACGATCTCTCCGGCGTCAAGCTGCTCATTTCGCCATTCGTGATCGGCTGCTACACTGACGCAACTACGCCCCCGAAGGTCGTAAGTGGCTCTTGGTTGTCCCGCGCAGCTTGCGATCACAAATCTGCGCCTCCTTTCACGACGATCCCCAATGTGGTCATGCCGGAGTTTTCAAAACTTACGAACGCATTCGCCATCGCTTCTACTGGCGCGGAATGTATAATTTCGTTCGAAAATTCGTTATGGGCTGTCCTGACTGTCAACGCCGCAAATCACCGCCTTTCCACTCGTCCGGTGCGCTTCAACCGCTTCCGTGCCCTGCCAAACCTTTCGATCGGATCGGAATTGATCTCTATGGCCCTCGACCGACAACATCAGATGAAAATCTGTGGATCATAGTCGCTGTGGACCATTTAACACGCTACGCTGAGACCGCCGCCCTTCCAAGTGCCACTGCGCGGGACGTAGCATCCTTCATCCTTCATCGCTTCATACTACGACATGGTGCACCTCGAGAACTACCAAGCGACCGAGGTCGAGCCTTCCTATCAGAAGTCGTCACGTCTCTGCTTTCTGAATGCCATGTTGTTCATCGCAAGACCACGGCATACCACCCACAGACTAACGGGCTCACGGAAAGATTTAACCGCACCCTTGGCGATATGCTCGCCATGTATGTGACATCCGACCATACTAACTGGGATCGCATTCTTCCATTCATCACGTTCGCCTATAACACCGCGGCACAGTCTACCACTGGATTTTCACCTTTCTTTCTTCTTTATGGACGCGAACCATCCCACACCATCGATACTCTTCTTCCATACCGTCCTGACGCATCCGAATGCCCATCTGTGTCCGAAGCTGCCCGAAATGCGGAAGAGTGCTGTGAACTCGCACGCACCTTTACGTCACAAGAACAACAGCGCCAGAAAGAAAACAACGCCGACTCTTCACAAAGCCCCAGCTATTCCCCGGGATCACTTGTATGGCTGGCTGTTCCTTACCAAACCCCCGGCATTTCCTCAAAACTTGTTCCAAAGTACGAGGGCCCATACCGCATTTTGGAGCAAACCTCGCCGGTGAACTTTCTCATCGAGCCACTTTCCCCATCTGACGACATACGCCGGCGTGTACGTGACATCGTCCACGTCACCCGCCTTAAGCCATATCATAGCACTCTGCCTCCAGACTCTTAGGTCGCCAGGATGGCTCTTTTTCGGCGGGGGCAAATTGTGAAGAAGAAAGAGCATCGTTGGCAAGCAACATCGCCACCGCTTGGGTACTGGGGGCTGGGCTTCGCTCGCTCGGCTCGTGCTGATCATCGCCGGCATCTGCTTGACCGTTGCTCTTGCACGATCGTGTTTCTTCGTAGGACCACCGTCGCAACAGTCGCCAATTAACCCTTTTTCAATACTTTCAGATTTTCCTGAGGACATTGCTTGCGGTGATTGCTGCACGCTACTTTTTAGGCCAGTACGCTGCCGCAGGTGGGGCGCGTGTGTTCTTTCTCTTTGATTTCTTTTAGGGGCGAAGCTCCTTATGGCGTGGCTTGGGCGTCCCTCGTATGTAACCACCAGTGGCACATACCCGAAATAGGTATAACACTTCACCTCCAAGGTGGTGCCAGTGAGAGATTTCTTCTGTGCGTTGTTGAACAATAAAAAATAGTGCTCAATGTACATGTCGATGGCTGCTAATGGGGAGTGAGAGACAGGAGCATTCGGCTTTTAGTTAACGCGCAGGCTGCGATCACCATTAGGAGCCATTGGCATGTACATTGAGCACTATCTGACAAAAAAGGGTTGCTACGTTATACTCGCTGGGTGTAACCTCCTTAGCTTTAGAAAGGATTAGCGAGCGTTGAGCCGCAGTGCCATGAATACAATGAACTTGTATATACCGTGAATGAACTCGAGGTGGTTAAAAATGGGAAGTAGGTACGAAGCGCAAGCCGTAAGAAAGTAAAAGCCGAATTCTCCGCCTCTCATGTCCCATTAGCAGCCATTGGCATGTACATTGAGCACTATCTGACTGAAAAAGTTTGCTACGTCATACTCGCTAAGCGCAACCTCCTTGGTTTTCGAAAGGTTTAGCGAGCGTTCGGCCGCAGTGCCATGAATACAGTGAACTAGTATATACGATGAATTCGAGGTGGTTAAAGGTGGGAAGTGGACCCGAAGCGCAAGCCGTAAGAAAGTGTGCATGTGCCACCTCCCGTTTAGTCCTTGAAATGTCCGCTGGATGGCGGTGCTTCTATATGGAGAATATATGATGAATAGATGCGAGATCGTGGTACTTGGAGTGCTGAATAGATGTACGAACGGACACACAGACAGATGCATGGATGGACGCATGAACGGACACAGGCGCGGATGCATGGACGGACGCAGTGACGGACGCACGAACAGACGCACGCACGGACGGGTGGATGGACGCATGGACGGTTACACAGACGTACGCAGGAACGGACGGAAGCAAGAACGAATGGACGGACGAATGCTTCGCCCCACTCCCCATCATTCACTCCGTGTATATGCTGCCATTTTTTAAACTTTATTCTCTGTGAGTAGCTGTACTGCATGCACAGCTTGTATTATGAAGCATATATGCCTCACATTGATATTCCAAATATAGCCTGAGCGTTTTACTTCAAGTTAGCTATTAGGTCCTAACGTCTCTTGATTGAAGTCTGTCGCGTGACAAGCGTTCAGAATAACGTGAAGAGAAAATAACAAAAGATCAGAAAAGAAGTATACACCAAAGTGTCTTACATATATAGCGTAGGATAATGCTGGTCTATGTTCTAATACCCAGCAAGGAGGACACAGTCCCAGAGCCACGGCTATTTACATATCATACAGGCAAGCAAGGAAACCGCATGGCGATGGGTCTATTAAAAAAAAATCCTTCTGTAAAAAATGTCATATCTTACATTGCAGTCTTAGCTTATTGAACGCTGCATATTCTAGCATATACCTTTTATTTCCCAGTGCCGCGCTAATGTGGCGAGCACATTGCTATTGCGCGATATTTTCAAGGAAGGCACATCGTACAAGCCCTCCGCAAGTTCGTCTCGACTCAAGGAGCTATTCACGAGTGAGAGCGTGTTTCACAGTGCACAGTCTGCAACAGATAGCCAAACTTGCTATCGCAAGTTTTCTAGGTGTGTTATACACAAGAACTTTCTACATCTCCTCTGTTTTGCTGTCTTTATTTTGTTCCGGTGGTAGGCTAGGTAACGATACTGTCGGCTTCCTTTTTTTTTCTTCCCTGCAGTACACTGCAAATACGCGTTTCCGCGAAATCGGGGCTACCACCAATCTAGGAGGGTGGTGCGGCCGTAAATGCGATAAACAATGTGTGGCACCCTGGAGTTGCACGCCAAAACGGTGGGACAAAAGGAGTGATGCGGACGGGGTGGGGGGTGACTCTGGAGATATCTTTAAGTGCACGCGACTTTTAAACCGCTCACGAGAAACCCGCCATGTTACCGCGATGGCCGACACGTTCATTCTGTGTAATTTCATTGCACGTTTGCCCTGCTTTTATTTGTATGGTCCTTTCGGCGTACCTCGATGACCAGTCGGGCGAAATGCGCACCGACGCCCAAAGTTTTCCGTATACTTGCAAGAAAGGTAGGCGGCGGGCGTCAAGTGATCGATGAGGCCTTGAGGTTGCCGGACGCGCTCTAAGCGGACGACGTGACCACTTCATCCCCTGTCAGGGAAAGAAAAAGGGCGGGATTTTCGTTCCCTGCTTTATATGCTGCCGTGTTTTGCGAGAATGTTGGAAAGGGCTAGCTGTAATACGTCCACCCCAGATTTTGCTTTAGTATTACAATTTAACTTTGCTTTCCTGTAGAACTTCTCTTTTTTTCGAGAGTTGTCTGGCTCTGCTACAGTATCCACGAAGTCATCCATCATTCCCCCGCTTCCCTCTTTTTTTGACGCACTTCTATGTGTTCAGTGTCTTCCTTATATGAAACTACTTCTTCGGTGCGCCTACGGTGTCATACGGCCAGGCATTTTCTTCTTTCTTCTTTTTTATGCTGCGAAAGTTCGGACAAGTTCCTCCTCATGTCAGCCCTTCAAAAGGCACTCATCGACCAAATAACCGAGCACATGTTACGTGCAAATCCTTCCATAAAGCATGCAGTAAAGCCGTAAAGTCGGGTCTTGTGTTAACGTCCACACAATCGCACATTGATTTTTACCGTGGTAACCTCGGCTGTGCGCTGTGACACGTGCATTAGTGGAATTTCCTCCACACTGCGACAATTGATTTTACTTTTAGACCACAACGGGGACGTGATTTGATACTGTCGAAAGTTTTCACTAACACATCGTGAACCACTCAGGACTTATTTATTACCCTTCGAAACAGCTGTATACTTTGAATTTACGATTATGGAACTTACGACGAATTCCTGTCCTGAGAAGGCTTTTAAAAGGCGTTATTTCATGAAATTCTTAAATTTGAATTGACCTTAAGTCGCGTTTCCTAATATTGTCAGGTTTACTCTCTCCTTTGAAAACACCTACTACTTTTTCATGATATTTTGTACTTGAATGTTTCACCGCCTTGTCGTTACACATGAAAAGTAGAGCATGTTAACACACACACACACACACACACACACACGTACACGCGCAGACACACACGCACGCACACACGCACGCACGCACACACACGCACACACACACACACACACACACACACACACACACACACACACACACACACACACACACACACACACACACACACACACACACACACACACGCACACGCGCACACGCACACGCGCGCGCGGTGGGATTAGTACAAACAGATACCTGTCTTGTCTCCGGTCTTGTTTCCGCAAATCAGGCTATGCTGCACATTTGTGGCAGGTGATTTCATGAATTAAGCACATGATCCAACAGCGAGCAGAATTTGTTGATGATGCAGTGATGTGCCAGAAACAAGCGACTTGCATTCGCCGGAGCAGTGAGCCTTAGTGCCAAAATATACGAAGCTACTTGTGCTCCAAAACACGTTCACTTACGTAGCAGAGTTAACGTCGTCAGAATTTAAAGTCTTTCTTTCGTAGTTTATTTAGAAAAATGATTAAGTTGACCAACAGGACACGGATAAAGGCAAACATTGCCTTACTGGCCCGTGCCACCCGTATACATCAGTAGGAGAGGGCAGAACACATTTACAACCGGCAAAGCATTCATGAAAATCAATCAGTACATTTGTTTTACACAGATGAAAGCTATGAGTGATTTGAGTGATCATTAACGGGTGAGTGTGGTGAGATGGATGAAATTCAGGGGACTTGCAGTTCAAACTAGCCGTTGTAGTTAGCGACACGTTGAAATTATTGTGTGTTTTTTTCACATAAAAATACCTATATAGGGCTGTGCGGGGACCAGGGCGTTAGTTCAAATTAACTGTGAGTTTGAATTAACTGAGTGCAAACTAACTAGCTTTTACTTTATAAATAGGTTCAATTGTGCCACTCCTAATCTCATTTACTATCCTGGTGATTTGGTCTCAACCACTTATCAAAAACGAACAGAATCGCCTCCGATGGCACTTAAATAATTTCGTGGCTACTTGAAGGCTTGGACGATGATTGCAGTACATTAACTATCAGCCTAATGCACTATGCTTTCTTCACAACTCTATGTAATGTTTAACGCACAGAAAACTGTACAACTGTAACCATTTTTTCGATGTTAGATGCGCTTCCGTCGTCTGGCATACATGTCAACCTATAAAGCGAGACTTGAACGCCGTAGATCGCTGTCAGTGTTTCTAGTAGCAGGCTGCCTCTAAGAGAATATCAAAAAAACAAAGTAGATTGAAAAATGATCCTTAGAAAACACTAAGGATTGCTGGTTTCCGGTGATGGCGAGTCGTAAAGCCAAAAAAATGCGAACGCCAGTGATCTGATTTGTGTGTAGGTATAAACAAAAACATCCTGTCTTCATTCTGCGAAACGTTTTAGGCTTTTTACTCGACAATAATAGCCTACGTTGGATAAATGCCACAAAATTGGTCTTACAAGTTCTCATAAGCAAAAAGACCACATTCATTCTTAGTCTTTCCAGACATCAACATCTGCCAGCGCTCTTCGTCTGCCATTCAGTATAAATGGGCTTTAGGTTGTCTCTGGGTGCTAGTTCGTGAATTTTCGTATCGACAACGATGAAGAAAAAGGAAATGCATACAACGGGCTTCACCTAAGGAGCACCGTCAGCGTCTCAGTTTTTCTTGCTCCTTTGCGTTCTGAAGGAGAGCGTGTTGAGGAAAACGAGCACCCTTTTTAAATGGTCTGGCTTGGTGGCTGCCAATTTTTTCTAGCTTTTTTCTCTTCATAACTAGGGTAAGCACACCACTGCTCTGGCAGGTTCATTGCCTTGTATTTCATTCACCTTGATTTTCTTAGAAGCCATTCTTTCTAAATAAACTGCGCAGCGCAGCACTGTTATAGTTTATTTTCAATTACTCACTTGTCGAGTGTAACGTTAAACGAGCTTACTAGTTTAACAGTTAAAGTTCCAACTTCTAAAACAACCTTGCGGACTTCGTTATGCTAACTTGAGATAATTCGCCGTGCCACCGCGCTATTCACCTGAACTAGCAGCAAACCTAGTTTTGTTACGGTCTTCTTCACCGCACAACGGCCTATGTGTTTTTCCTCGTTCAGCACATTACATGATTAAACACCCAATGGTACTGGCGTAGCCCTTTCGGTGCATATGAATGAGCGAGATATACTAGTTCAAGCACAAGGCATGTTTATTACCGCTGTAGCAATGATACTGGCACTTCAAGCGCATTTTTTTTTTCCGACGCCTTCGCCGTGAGATTCTAATATATTGCTCCCTAGCGAAGCAACAAAGATCGCTTCACTAACTGTTGCCGCTGCGTTTCCTTGCGGCAACATTTTCTTGAGGCACACCAAGTCGGATGCTAAGGAGTTAGCTGCGCATTCTATAGCCTTAGACCTCGTATTCTTTTCATTCGTTGTTTTCACATTCGCTGCATCACCCTTTCGGTGGTACTGCACCTTTTTGTTCTGTTCGGGTGAACGGCGGCACGTATAAAAGAAAAAGAAAACTTAAAATTGAAGTATTATTTGCTCACAAAATTTCGTGAAAGTTATGTGGCATCATACCGTAGTTCGTAATTAGGTTAGTTCATTTTAGTTCATTTCAGTTTACTTAGCATTCTTTTTTCAACATTAGTGTTAAAGCAGAAAGATTTTTTCACACATTGATAATAGACGACACAAAAAATGCAAACCTTTTTTTTTTTAAAGAGTGAAAAAGATGCAAGGATCCAATTAAAACTGCTAGGCAGCTTGACAGAATTCCTGACCATAACATGTTTGGCCGCAAGCACGCAAACACCAGAAACGCAGACATCAGAAAACTTGGCGGCCAAATACAGCTGCGGAAGACATGATAATCGGCTAACAATAAAAAAGGCGTACATACGAGATAAAAGAAAAACATGAGAAACGAACAAAGTTATGCAGAGAAGAAAAGAGCGCTACATATAAACGTTTCGGACACTTAAATAGCACATACAGGTAATAAGGGCATGCCAGCAGAGAGCAGGTTGACTGAATATGCTTGAGGCAAAAAACGAAGAGTGAACTGATTCCAAGTGTTCTTGGTATTGCAAAGCGAAAGGCTGCGTTTTCTCGATGAAGACCACTGTGTGTAAATTATAGGTTACCTTCGAATGGCTCTTATTTCTATCATGCATGATCCGCCTCGTCTGTGTGAATTTTATTCTCAGAAATAATTCATAGTCCAGCACCCTTTTTGTTTCTTTCTCTGTTGCCTAAAGTTACTTCCTCTGTTTTCTCAAGCTTTCAAAGTTATTCTCTTCACTACTAACTTACCCATACCAAACACCTTCACCAACTCGCCGAAGAAGCCACCCTTTTGCAGAATGTCAGGTAAGGTTTCTTTGTTGCTTTTGCATGAGACGTTACACGCACAGAACGATCAGTTCAAAATCACTTACTCATAACCAGGAAGGAATTTTCCGAAGTAACACATGCTAAAACAGCATGGAAACGGCTCGTGCTAACTGGTATGTATTTCTTGGTAAACCGCTGTTGATTTACTGGAATATTCAAAGCTTACATGGACAAAAACAGGAACAACAGCAAAATTGTGGTTGCTTCAAGAGAAGGCAGAAATGAAATTCGGATGACCGGTCGGCCCTGTTCCCCCGCCAGTGAGCATGTGTATAATGGTTGAGCTGAAGCTTGGTACAAAACGGCACTCATGAATGCAGCGGAGAAAATCTGTAATGTTGATTCTATTAACTTCTTGTTTCAACGAAAGTCGCACATCTTGCATATATATTCACAAATGCTCAGTATGGTACGTTACTCAGGATGTCGAAGGCGTGAATAAAGAGCGCAGCAGAGCTGAGCACGGGTGTGCAATCGATGGTTGATAATCAAATATTTTTACTTGTTGCCACTGATGACCGCCGAAGGATGAACTGCACGTAGATAAGGCCGATAGACAATAGCCTGTAATAGTTTATCCCAGCCGGTACAGTCTTCTTACGCATGGTGTGCGGAGCCTGTTTTTATAAGGAGCGCTACCGACGGTCTGTTTTGTTTGAGCTGGTTCCTGTCAACAAACACGCAGGCGCCAAAGCTCACGCTGCGGATCGACCCTATTTTAAGCTGCCATACGTGCTCCATGTCCAGGTTTTTGTTGTCCGGCAGCGGCCAACTCAAGCGGACGTCACGCATTGCGTGGAAGCACAATTTGTTCACTTTCAGCCACATAGATTTACTCAGTAATACGCAGATATAGATGTGCATGTAGATTCGCTCATCAAACATCTCCACAAATTTCACTCCGTATCACATCACAGACGACATTGAAGAACTGTTCTAGAGGTACAAGTTGGTCTTCAATATTTGAATAAGCTGCGGACGCCATGCATTTTCCTCGGTATCGTTTATTAGTAATCAAAGTTAAGCAACTCCCTTAACTTAGGGCTTATTAAAGTAGATAAGAGCCTCTGAAGATCACCTTGGCTAATACCATACACCATTCAGTTAATTCTAGCACATACGCCTGACAGTGAAGTGTCTGACAATAGCGTATTCGAAAAGGAAAATCTACCTCACCCTCCGCTCACAACCTTGAACTTTATCACGAGGATATATACAGACGCACACTCGAGGAGACGAACGTACATAAATGCTATAGTTGACCCCCCTCTTTTTCTACAAAAACTTCTGGCTACGCTCCATGATTTCTGAATTTTGAAACATTATTTTGAAAAAAAAAATGAAAGAAAGACATAAAGAAAGCCATGTTTTAGCCATTCCTCGAGGTACTTCCTGACTTAGTTAATAGAAGTGCTACTTTAGGATGCGTTTGCGCCTACGAGAAGCCTGATTCGAGAAATGTTTCCTGTTGACGTCTCCGTAAAACATTGCAAGCAGAATCTAAGAAAAAGTGGACATGTTTTTGAAATTTGTCCAAGTGATATATGTGTGAATCAAAGCGCCTGTCAGTATTCGTGCTTTCGACAGCTGAAGACACCAATGTGTAGGCGACGGAAATGGATGCCTTGACAGCTTTCTCAGCGGACAAAATCTGCTTCTGGAGCAAAGAAAAAAGAAAACCTTCCACAACCTATAGCAAGACACCCGGAAGTATTTTTCACTCCAGAGACAAAGGGCAACGCACTTTTTGTGCATCTCCGGCAGCCGTCTGCGGTGCTTCATCGAATACAAGTGAGCGAATGCTTCTCGAAGCTCGTTCAGCTTCTCAACTGCTTGCTGTAGGAGTAGTCAGAAGAGACACTATGACGGTAAGGGAAAACAAATGTGTATGAATAATGCTGGACTGGGCTTCTTCGAGACATATTCCTCTCACTTTGTTTTTCTAATATGCGAGGGTGGTTCTTCGGCCATACAGAGGAAAAAAAGACGCAACGCACCCTTCTAACAGGGTCTGCGCCAAAACAGATTGGAGGCCATAAGAGACCACACACGAAGCCGATGAACGTTCGCTTTTCTTCTCGCTAAATTATGGAATCAAGAATAAGTACAGCTGATATAGACTGATCCCAACAATCTAACTTCTGTGATTCACGCTTTAGCTTCGAGTGCATGGGCTTAAGCGAGTTCGCAAATGTCGACTGTCTTAGATCACGAGAAAGAGACACAAATACAGGGAAGGAAGTTAGATAGGAAACGAGCAGGTAGGTTAATAATGCTCTTGAGTAGACGATTACCACGAGTGCTTACCTTATGCTTAAGTTTCCACCAGAACGTGTTGATGTGACTGAAACATTTTTTTTAGATTTAAAACATGCGAAGTGCAGGTCGGAATGCTAGTCCTTCCTGTTTTCCTTTTTTATTTTCTCACAGGTTCCGGGCGACAATATCTTTTCTATTTTTTCGTAGTTTTAGACCCACCAGTAGAAGGCGCACTTTACGTGAAATTCAGTGCGTCTGTCCTCTTTCTCAATTCACCTAGATCATGTAGGCACCAGCGTATACTGGTGCGTCCGCCAGCAAACTCCCAGCAAATCCCAGCAAAATTTAGGTTGACGGACAGCTCCCCACGTCGCGTAGTGGTGACAATGTTTTTTAAGTGCCTTAAGAGGTTCAAGCTCCCTTAAAGTTACGCTTAGAAAGAGGCTAGGTGATGGTTAAGGTGCTTGTTTTAACCACAGCTCTCAGAGCTTTACCTGTCCTGAATAGCTTGTCGACCTATTTGCTGCGGTGTTGATCCCTAATTCAGTATATGGAGTTTAAATTTGCTATTGTGCTTTCCGGGCTGGCCATGAAGTAAGCTTCTTTGGGCAGCCTACAGACACTGCATTGAGGGTAATGTGTAGCGTAAGCATAACGACACAGAACGCGTAGTGCAGGCATTGCCCCGGTTACGCCGTCCTTTCAAGTTTAACCTCTTTATATTCGTAATTAGGTTTTTCGATTGAAGTACTCATGATTTCACTGCAGTGGAATTCTCCGAATCGGCAGGAAGGCCACACATGCCGTTCCTCTCTTGTAGAGATGCTTCGAAAGAAGCCATCCCAAACTTTTCTTATGATGCGCTAGCATTCAGGGACGCTGCTAGTGCATGCATGCCCTTTCTCCATGCTTCCATGGTGAAGTTGAAGATGTTACTCCAAGCACACTGAGCCCTAACATGGTTAAGCGGGGATATGACTGGCATTGAAAAAAACGTCAATATAATTAGGGATTAGGAGGGTACTGTGTTCCAGGAGGCTAACATAATTAGCAAGTTTTATTACTAGGTATGCCACATATGGGTAGAATGGCTACTTTTTTGGGGACATTTTAAGACACATGACAACTTTTGGCGGCTTCGCTCGCCGTTTGGTAAATTTCGCTGGAAAGACGGTGGCAACCATGGCCACTAGGGCAGCAAAAAAAAAAAAAGTCAAACGACGTCTTTTTTTTAATTTTTTAAGAGTGTTGGCATAGCTGTCATTGCGTGTAACATAGCCGACCATCCGCTCTTCTTCGAAAGCTGACGCAACCACACAAGTCTTGTGCTGGGAGCCGGATAAACGGGACCGCACACTTTTACCTCCAGCAGATTACGGTATAAGTTTAGGGCAGCCATTGAATATGGCTAGCGCACCCCAGACCTATGCGCTAATTACAAAGGACTCACCTTAGAGGAATATTATTTTCATCTCGCATGCTTCTTCTACCGGGACATCTGCTCTCCTGCGACCCCACTAACTTCGTCATAAATACGGCGAACTGCTCAACTTTATTGGCCATAGCTTTACTGAATGTTATCGAATAATGTGGTTTTTATGTAGTTATATTTAGCAGTTACCTGTGGTTCCTAGGTTACGTGGGCCATGGACATTTCGAGATTGCAAGTGACAGCATATCTTGGAGTCTTTCAGAATCTTAAAAACGCTTGCAATGAAGGGAACCACGTGAACCTTGGTACTGCTATCAAGGATAAATGACATTTAAAACACGCTTTATACTTATTACCCAAATGGCAAAATTACAGGCCTTTACGTTTGAATTATCGTTTTTATTCTTTCTTCATATAAGTATGATAAGACTATCTTCATAGATGTTAGGTTATATTTCAATTGTCATAAAATAAGTGAAATCAACAAAAATGAATAAAGTAAAAGTCCGTGCGATTTGCGGTAACACTTCCTCCGTAACTTTCAACATGCTTCTTGATCGGCTCATCCGTTGAGATGTAGCTCACAATAACAGAGAGGAGACAGGTTGTATACAATATTCAAACATTTCCACAGCTTCAGTGAGCTGTTCTATTCAGGCCAAAATTTTGACGACGCGTGTAAACGCCGCTATCTTAGGCTGATAACGTTGCAGTTTTGTATGCATATAAAATACACAAACAGTGCTACAAGAAACTCGCACGCATGAAAACGTTTAAGCCGGTGCCTTCAACATTTCACGACCATGATTATTTTCATATCACAATACAGGAAACTGGCAAAACAATTGTTCATCAGTCCGAAATGGCGGCGCCCATTTATTCAAAATAAATTGTATACGGCTATAATATGCTAGTTAATTTCAAATCGTGAAGTACAACGTTCGCCTTAGAGTAATTAGTTAAGAGATAAGGTGTACAATTAATATATTTGTTTTACATTTCTGGCAAGAAAGGTACACATGTTTCAGTAATCGAATTACGTAGGGACCGGCAGGGAAACGTAGGGACTGACAGAGAAAACCTGGCGACCACTTCGTGGGCGGGCTGGACAGCCCATGGCTGGTCGGCGAAAAGTGATCTTCTGAGAAGTGTGGCAGCTCGGGCTAGTTGGTATGGCATCACGATAGTTATAGCGCGAGAACAAAACGATGACACAGAGACAAAAAGGACACGAAAGACATAGCGCTCGTGTCTTTCGTGTCCTTCTTGTCTCTGTGTCGTCGTTTTGTTCTCGCGCTATAACTATCGTCATGATCTTCTGAGTCACGGCGACACTCACACACATGCTCTGGGAGTGTATTTCCACTCATCCCTACTCTACCTCGAAAAAGTCGAAAAATTCTGAAGATTTCGCATTTTTGTACACCTAACTCACGCAACCGCTGGAAAAACCTTTGAAGTATCGAAAATATACGCATGAAGCTTTAAAAGTGCTTATGTCACTTACCCAAGCATTTTACATATGCGAAGGACTACACTGCAATCTTACATAGTTGATTCCAAGTGCTAGATTTAAGTGGATGCACATTACCAAGGGTGGAGGCGCAATACATATATATAAAGCTTTTGGACGTTAGAAACCTCAAATACGACTCGTCATTCGGACAAATTTTGGAGTCGTTTAGAAAAAAGTGTTAACAATTCCTAGTACTCATTACTTGACTGGGAGGGCAGTGAGTCGTGGGAAGTCGCTTGCTGGATTCCGTGCCGACCGGTTGTGCGCGCGCGATCTCCGGCGTCAGCGTAGCTCTGGCCGACTGGGCTCGCCCTACGTCACCTCCTGACGCCGACGACCTTCGGCGACAGTGTAGCTCTGACCGACTGGACTTGCTCTACACCATCTACCGACGCCTACAAGAGCTCTCGCAGGTGTGCCCCGTCCTCGGACTTCAGTGACCGTGCTCCCATCTTTCCTATCTCTTCTATCCCCTCAGTTTGTTGTCGCTCGCTCTGGCTTACCACCTCACGTCTCTTTCTCTTTTCTACACCTTTACTCCTACTCTTTTATCCCTCCTCACCCCCATCCCTTGTCAGCTACTGTTGAAGTGTCGCTCACGGAAGCAGACAGTTACGGGGCTCACTTTTCTCTTCCTTTCTCTCTTAAGAATCACTTCACAGCAGTGAGCTGTCTCTATACAAGCTGCTGACAAGTGCAGACCGTTACGATTTAATCTACAATGTATTCTACTATGGGAGAGCGCTAAGCTATGCTAAGTCATTTAAGCCCAAACTCCATAAGCGCGAAAATGCACGCGACAGCGACGAGCGACGCGACGTAGACCGGCGTCGTGCGATCAGTCGCTAGCGCAGGCAAACCTCATTCACGCGACGGCTTCGGCGAGCGAATTCCACTGTTGCTGGCATGAGGCCGTCAACTCGCACCAAGAAAACCGCGTAGCGAGCGGTTTCCAATTTAAAAATAAAATATATTGTTGTGTAATGGAACGGAAAGTGTTTATTATTGCCATGCAGCATTTTTTATATGCGCATGCGTAATAAACATTGCGTTATTTCTTGTTGCGCATACGTGACTCGGGCAGGGTCACGTGCACCTATGTAGTCTTCGTCTTTTCCGGTTTTTCGCTATTGGCTGCTTGAGCCCAGCACTTCCGGGCGATGAGCGACGGTTTCCAAATCTGGAGAACCGAGCGATCGCGCGAAAACTACCCCGCGACACGTCGCGCGAACGCCATGTTTCGTCGCTCATAGCGTCGCTCGTCGCTGTCGCGTGCATTTTCGCGCTTATGGAGTTTGTCCCTTATTCTCCGCGACTATAGTCGATGAACGGCTTACAATATGCTAAGAAAAATCACAGCATATCCTCAGGGTGAGTGATGATAAGTATGGTGAGTCATCCGTCCTCTTGTGCGTCCATCTGTCTGTCTGTCTGTCTGTCTGTCTGTCTGTCTGTCTGTCTGTCTGTCTGTCTGTCTGTCTGTCTGTCTGTCTGTCTGTCTGTCTGTCTGTCTGTCTGACTGTATGTCTGTCCGTCCGTCCGTTCGTTCATCTAATGAACACATATATTCATAATATACGAGTACCGTCACCCAGCGGACATTTTAATAACTGAACGAGATGTGGATATCTACTACCACTACTACTACTACATACAACGAGGACGCACGACCCACGGCTTAAAAAGTTCTCCCCCGAAAAAGTGGTGAACGATTTAGAGTATTTAGTACTCTACAATAGAAGAGCATAAAGCCGTCCCGTGAGCCTCAGAAATGGTGAAGCCGGGTTGAGAAAATTACGCCGTGAAAGAGTTCACGTCGACGTGCCAGCAGCCGCTAACAGCATGGGAACAACAAGGCGAACCCACGAAGTAGCCTCATCAAAATGAGCGTTTTCTTGCGTGTTTAGAAAAGTGCGTTAAACGATTTAGAATACCACATACTCTACTATGGCACAGAAGAAAGGCGTGCTTGGAAAAATAAGTGTTTAACGATTTCGAGTACTTCGTACTCAACTATGGAAAAGCACTGAGCCGTCCCGCTAAATGCGCGTGAATGCCGGATTGCGACAAATGCTTGTGATTACTGACAATTAAGTGAGCCTGGTGGGATGATATGGGCGCCTGGTGCAGCAACATTCACGGGGTAGCTCATAAATATGGCTCCATGTTTTCGGATAAATAAAACTAAAAACTCACCGGTGAACATTTTCACAATTCAGATTTATCCATCAAACCCCGCCTTTAATTTCCAATATGACACTGCTGCGTTCTTTATCGAAAGAACCTGCTAAAAGTGGCTATTGATACATCGGCCGGTTTGACCAACTTTTCCTCACGTGAACACTCTATGCGTCAACACTTGGCAATAAAGGGAAAGCTACAGGGGCGGAGCTTCCTCCCATGTACTTCTACGCAAATTAGTTTGGTTCATTGTGCGTCTCAATACTTCGTGGAAAGTGATGACTAAGTGTTGCATGACGACACAAATGCCGCTTAACATTTGAAGTGCACATAAGTAGTAGTAAACAACTTTATTAAGGCAGCTGACGGTTTCCTAAGTGGCGAGGGCTGTCAGGCCATGCCTGGTCGCCACCTCGTCAGCGCGTTTGATGGCCCGGAGCTGGGTGTCCAGGCTTGTGGTCGTGAGGATTCTCTCCCAGGCCTCACTTGAAGGTGACTGTCCTAGGAGGTTTGGTGGGGGAGGGTCCTTGCTGCATCCCCAGATGATGTGATCCAAGGTTGCGGTCTGGGTCTTGCAAAGGGTGCACGTAGATGTGAATAAGGCAGGGTATATGTGCCTGTATATGTACGGGGAAGGGAATGAGTTCGTTTGAAGCCGCCGCCAAGTGATTTGTTGAGCTTTGTTTAGTTCCGGGTGCGGGGGTGGTCTGGTTTGCCTTGATAGCTTGTAGTACTGTGTGATGTCGTGAAAGGTGATGAGTGCTTCAGTTGCTTCGATATCGTGGTCCGAAGTCTGGCCCACCGCTCGGCATACGAGTCCTCGAGCTTGTCTGTGGGCGGCTTCGTTGCCCGGGTTTCCTGCGTGCGCTGGGACCCAGATGAGTTGGATTAAACGAGGATCGTCATCGTCGGTGCTGCTGGCAGTAGTGTCGCCTGAGGCGTTGCGTGCCGCTCGGGGCAGAGGACGGAGGATGCGCGCCGTGGTTGGGGAAACAGTGCCCCGGGCAAATCGGATGATAGCAGATTTGGAGTCACTGATAATTGTTTCAAAACCGGCCATTGCGGCGAGTGCTATGGCAGCTTCTTCGGCCTCGGTTGGGTCTTGTGTGCGTATGGAGCCGGCGCACCTCGTGGTAGGCTCTATATCGACTGGGGTACGTTTCGACGAGACGTTGATTGCAAAGGCTTGTTTGGGGGTTGGGTAGCTTGCCGCGTCGACGTGAGCCACTTTTGTGTTCGTACCATAGGTATTGTGAAGGTTTCTGGCGCGGGCTGATCGTCTACCGTCATGAATGCCGGCCAGCATGTTTTTCGGCAGCGGCTGCACAATGAAGCGCTGTCTGAGGAGAGGCGGTAGCGAGATCAAGTCTTGTCCGCTTGGTGACGAGGGAATTCCGATTCGTTGAAGTATCCATCTTCCGGTTTTACTACCACGCAATCGTTCAATTTGTGCAGTTCGGTGAGCCTCGATAAGTTCATCTATTGTATTGTGAATTCCAAGGCTGAGGAGGTGCATGGTCGATGTGGTGCGGGAGAGGCCCAAAGCGATCTTGTGGACTGTGCGAATAAGTCTGTCTACTTTTTCTTTTTCAGCCTGGAGGAGTCGTAGGTACGGTAAGGCATAAGTTATTCTTGTGGTTACGAAGGCGTTTAACAGCTGGAGAAGTTCCTTTTCTTTCATGCCGTGTTTCCGCGCGGAGATTCTTCCTAACAGACGGGCAGTCTGAGTGACGGTGACCGCAAGCCTCTCTAGTGCGACGGTATTGCCCCTGCCGGCTTGTACGTGAAGGCCGAGTACCCGCATGTGCTGCACTATCGGTATTTCGGATCCGGCCATTCTGAGAGTGATGGTTGGTAGTGGCGGGTGTTTAACCTTACGGTAGTCAGGAGGACGAAGAAGGAGGAGTTCAGATTTCTCCACTGAGCATTCGAGACCTGCACACGCGACGTATCCGGCCACTGTGTCCACAGCACGTTGCAGTGCCTCCTCGATCTGTCCGTCGGAGCCAGTAGTGGTCCATACCGTCACGTCGTCCGCGTATAGGGTGTGTCGGATATTGGGTATGCAGTCTAGTAACTGTGGGAGTTGGCTCATTACAAGGTTGAAGAGGAAAGGTGAAAGAACAGCTCCCTGTGGCGTGCCTTTGTTGGATAGGGCAAGTCTCTTCGTGGCGTTGCTGTCAATCAGGGAAAGTTCCACAGTACGGCCTTGGAGGAAAGAGCACACGTAGTTGTAAATACGTTCCCCAGGGTTTGTTGAAGCCAAGTGCTGGGCTATCGCTTCATGTGTTACGTTATCGAACGCCTTGCGTAGGTCTATGCCTAGCATTGCTCGCGTGCCCGCACGTACGGGGTCTTTCAACAAATCGTGGTAGATTTGTACGAGGGCGTCTTGAGTAGATAAGTGGGCGCGAAAACCGAGCATGGTTGGAGGGAAAAGGTCTTGCTCTTCTGCAAGTGTTTCTAGCCGAGCCAAGACCACGTGCTCAAATAGTTTGCCAAGGCATGAAGTTAACGAGATGGGGCGAAGATTTGATAAGTCTGCCTTTTTTCCGGGCTTTGGTATAAACACTATTTTCGCGTGCTTCCATTCTTCTGGTATATTTCCGGCATGCCAGCAGTCATTGAAATATTCAGTAAGGGCAGTTACTGACCTTGCGTCTAGGTTGCGGATTGTTTTGTTCGAGACGCCGTCTGGACCTGGTGCCGAAGTTGTGCGAAGCTTTAGAATGGCTGCATACACTTCGGCTTCTGTGATGTCGGCATCAAGAGTTGGATTTGGTTTACCTTCATAGGGTGGTAGCGGTGTCGCTGGTTGATGGGCTTGGTTGATGTATTTGTCCGCCAGTTCAATTAGTAGATCTTCGTCTGATCCGGGGTGTTGGTGGACAAGTCGCTTAAGTCTGTGCCGTGCGGCTGTTTTCGAGTCGTCGGGATCCAGTAAGTGGCGTAACAGGTGCCACGTCTTCTTGTTGCCTAGCTGTCCGTTGAGTCCGCTGCACAGCTGGCCCCATTGTTGGCGGGCGAGGTAGGTACTGTGTCGCTCAATTTCTTCAGAGAGGGCCTGTATGCGGCGACGCAATTTCTTATTGTAGCGCTGCTTCTGCCATCTGCGCAGCAGGCTGGCGTGTGCGTCCCACATGTGGAGAAGACGAGAGTCTGTGGCAGGCGTTTCCTCTGCTGCTTTACTTTCGCGCGTTGTGCGTCGCACGTGGTCGTTTAGGGAGGCTGTCCATTCCTTGAGGTTTGTTATGCGTTCTGGGGCTTCACTTTCACGGATGTCTCTAAATTTTGGCCACTCCGTGATTTGAGCGAGGGCGTTGTGTACTCTCTTGCCAGCGGACGTCTGTACCTGGATGGCAATGATGTAGTGGTCACTACCAGCGAGTTGACAGGTGTTCTCCCATCTGGCCTGCGCAATATTCTTGCAGTATGTGAGATCGGGTGACGTGTCCCTACACACGCTGTTTCCTATGCGGGTTGGTGACTGCTGCAGGTCATTTAGTAGAGTGAGCCGGAGGTCCTGACCGAGTTGCCATAGCTTCTTGCCTCGTTTGTTCGCCTGCAGGTAGCCCCAGTCAGGGTGCCTGGCGTTGAAATCGCCCAGTATAAGCAGTTGTGCGCCTCGAGAAAGCGATGTGGTTTTCTGGAAGAGCAGGTTGAAGTCGTCGGCGCGTGCCCGGGGTGCGCAATATACGTTGAGGATGAAGACTGATTGGTGCGAGCGTTTTCGCGGAAGAATTTCAACGACCGTGTGTGGAATGTCCGAGAATTCTAAGTCGTGTTGTTTCGCCGTGAGGCTCTTGTGGACGAGCGTGCCTGTACTTGGGGCTTCTTGGTTGTGCGAGTCGGTGAATTGTTGGAAAGCGATGTAACCAGGGAGTGAGACAGAAGCCATTGTTTCTTGTAGTGCGATGACGTCTGGAGGCGTTTGGCAATTGGGCAGTTGTGTTTCTTGTACGAGTAGCTGCAGGTGGGCTTTCTTTTTACGAAAGCCCCTGCAGTTCCACTGCCATATAGTCAAGTGGGTGCTGGCCATGATGCAGCAGCTGGAGCATTACTTGAGGCCGTCGTGGGTTCGCTGTGCTGGGTGGAAGAGTGAGAGGTCACTCGGTTGCGTGTGATAGCTGGTGCTCTGGCCATGCTTTGCTTGATTACTGCAAAACTGGTGTCTGTGGCAGTTCTGAGTGCTTCTAATCCGGCTACGGTGTTGTTTACGGTGGCTTCCATGTTTGAGAACCGTGTCTCTATGTTCGTTAGGCGTGAGTCTACGGTTGCGAAGGCTTCTGTTACGGCGGCACGAACGGCGTTGACGACCGTGGTTTGGACTGTCGTGCGGAGGGCTTCAGCAACGGATGCGTTGACCATTTCAATAATTCGCGCCGTCATGTCCTCTTCGGATTGCAGCGTTTCCGTGGAAGTCGTTGCTTTGCGTTTGGCTGCTGCGGGTGGTTGGGGCTGTTGAGTTGAATTATGCACGGACTGGCTGGCCTTTGCCAGTTTACTTTCTAGGGAGCGGTTCTGCGCAAGGAGCACTTCGATCTGAGCTTGTTGCGTCGCCATTTGGGATTTTAACGCATTGATTGTTTGCGTAAGTTCCTTGACGAGCGGGTCATGCGTTGAGGCGCACGGTTTCGATGGCTGCGGGGGAGATGATGGCAGCGGAGACGCTGCGCTTGGCGCCCATGCTACACTAGGGTTGCTTGGTGGTGCTTTGGATATATCAGCATGTGGGATGCGACTTGATGATCGGGTTCTTGATTTGGACCTAGAGTGGGAGGCTGCTTGACCCTGGCGAGATCGTGACTTCGATCGGCTGTCGCGTTTCGTCGGCGTTTGTGATGTCCCGAAACTGGGGTAGTTACGCTCGTCCAAGGCAGGCGGGCTATCGTCATTTGAGGTTTGCTGCGTCGCTGGTGACTCGGTTTGTAGCGTCTTTCCTGCTTGTGCTGCGTTAAGTGGTTCAGACTTTTTGGCGAAGCGGTACTCGCATCTTGAGCTGTTCGTCATGTGTCCTCCTTGACAGACGATACAGCGTGCTTGGCATGTTGGTGGCGTTCCTTGCGGCGGTGGCTCGTGGTCTTCTCCGCAACGCGGGCAGCGTCGGCGCCTAGGTTGAGGGCACACATCGGAGCGGTGCCCGGTCTTCCGGCAGTTGAAGCATGCGTCTACTTTGGGATGGAAAGGGTATACTCGAATGAGACCTCCACGGTGTAGAAGCCATCTAGGTAGGTGGTCCCCGAGCAGCGTTATAAGTAAATTCTTCGTTTTTCCCATGCGTCGGCCACCTACTATTTGGTAGTCAGGGTTGCTGTCTTGAAGGTCCTTCAGCGTCTCATCATCGGTGGGGAACGTGTGGGCGTAGAAAGAAATGCCTCGTATCGCGTCGTCTGGTGGCGGGGCGTACATGTGTAGCTCAATCTGCCGGTCTTCTCCGAGGAGGATTGATGTGATGCGTTGGTACGCGATTGCTCGGTCGGTGGTTGCCACACTAACGGTGAAAGTGTTATTCCTTGGGTGTATGCGTAGTTGATCACGCTTGGCTGGGTCCAGGTCACACAGAGATGCCGCTTTAAGCAGTGCTCTCTGCAAGTCTCCGGGTGATGTGCGCGTGAGGTCAATGGGTGTCTTGGGGCGTCCCACGATGTGGTACGTGTGCGACGGCAGTCTTGGCAAGGGATGGCGTTTCAGTTCCGGCGGCGGCCGGGGGGTTGGTGGAGTTTTGGGGGCTTTGCTTACTTGCGCGTCGTTCATTTGGGCTTGTTGCTTAAGTGCCTGGTGACGTTTCGCCTGGGCTCGGAAACCTTGAGGTGGTGTCCAGGAATCGTCTGACCATTCTTCGAGAGAGATTTCGACGCCGTCGACCTCGATTTCCATGTCGGCTAGTGTCCCAGCGGCCGCGACAGCGGCGTTCGGTGTAGCGTCGCTAGGCTTAGGCGTCCAGTGGCGGATCTTGCCGGCGTGGCGTGAAAAGATGAAAAGCTTACTTGAAAATTGTGACCAATATCTGTCGGAAAGTTGTATCCTCGGGACCGGTATGATTTGCAGAAACCATTCGTACAAGAAATCTTGAGCTATGGCACGTCTTCCTACTGAAACATCGGAAAACTCCGGAGCTCGGTGCAGACGCGTCCGATCGCGTCGATTGCTGCCGGCGCGTCCAAGTGCACATAAAATGCACGACCTTCCAACGAGTCCAACTCGCAGTGTTAACGCATAAAGTGAAAAAAAATGGCAGCATATGCACGGAGTGAATGATGGATAGTGGGGCGAAACATCCATCCGTCCTTTCATTATTGCTTCCGTCCATCCATGCGTGCGTCCATCCGCCCGTCCGTGCGTGCGTCTGTTCGTGCGTCCGCCCGTTCATCTGTGCGTCCGTCCCTGCTTTCGTCCATGCATCCGCTCTTGCGTCCATCCATGCGTCCATCCGTCCGTGCAGCCATCCATGCGTCCGTCCATGCATCTGTTTGTGTGTCGCCCCACCGCGGTGGTCTAGTGGCTAAGGCACTCGGCTGCTGACCCGCAGGGCGCGGGTTCGAATCCCGGCTGCGGCGGCTGCATTTCCGATGGAGGCGGAAATGTTGTAGGCCCGTGTGCTCAGATTTGGGTGCACGTTAAAGAACCCCAGGTGGTCTAAATTTCCGGAGCCCTCCACTACGGCGTCTCTCATAACCATATAGTGGTTTTGGGACGTTAAACCCCACATATCAATCAATCAATCTGTTTGTGTGTCCGTTTGTCCACCTTTTGAACACCCAAGGTACCATCATCTCGCATCTTTTCATCATACATTCATCATATAGAAGCACCGCCATCCAGCGGACATTCCAAGGACTGAACGAGGAGATGCACACGCAAACTTTCTTACGACTTCCGCTTCGTGTCTACTTCCCACCTTTAACCACTTCGAGTTCACGGTATATACCTGTTCACTGCATTCATGGCACTGCGGCCCAACGCTCGCTAAACCTTTCTAAAACCTAGGAGGTTACGCCCAGCGAGTATAACGTAGCAACCCTTTCTTGTCTTTTGTGCGTTGTTGAACAATAAAAAATTCGCAGCGTGCGCGTTAACTAAAAGCCGAATTCTCCTGTCTCCCATTCCCCCTTAGCAGCCATTGGCATGTACATTGAGCACTATCTTTTATTGCTCAACAACGCACAGAAGAAATCTCTCACCGGCACCACCTTGGAGGTCAAAATGTTATACTTGTTCATGATGAGACAAGCGCAAAAATTACACACACTCAGTTTTTGATGATGACAGGGGAAGTTGGGAGTGACGTTCATGCGTGTGATGTATTTATTAGTGTTCGCTTCGAAATAAAAATTTCAGTTGCTAGTAAGCGCTTGTCTGTGTCCTCTCTGAGTGTGTGTATTTTTTGCGCTTGTCTCATCATGAACCATTACCAACACGCCCAACTGGCAGTCATCCTTAATGTTATACTTGTTACACACTACTACAACGGCTACGAGGGACGAACAGGTGCCGCTATAATGACTAGTTCACACGGAAACATCCGCTTTCTACAGTGACCGAAATTCCCCTGCCGCCGAAACGCAGCGTCATTCGCACTGTACGTGCCCCGCGCCGCCGAATATGCCATCTACTACGGTGCGAACGCGGGATAGATGCGCTGTCACCCGCTTGTTGTCGCGGCTCGCAAACGCCCCTACGCTATCCGGTGGTGTATACTTCGACGATTCTAGTACGCAAGAAGCAAGACAAGACAGTACTGCTTACTTTACTGGCCAGTGGCTGTCTTGTAACGCACGAAGAGCAGAAAAACCACCGACGCCAGCAGCGTTGGTGGGTTCGTTTTGCTCTGCAAGACCGCAACAAGCTCGGCCACGCCAACAGCAAGCTCGGTCACCTCTTTCACGAAATACGGAGGCGAAGTAGGCACAGAGTAGGTTAAACTGCCGTTGGTTTCAACATTCAGTTACATGCACTGCGGCATAAAAAGTGAGTAGGGCTTGGCCGCCATTTTTCAAAATTCCTTGACTAGCGCTCCTATTGGTCCGCGGTGACCGATTCGGCGGCAGACGCCGCAAAAATCGGTCCGAGAGCGATCGGCGCGGAGGGGGCCCATTCGGCGGATCTCGCCACCGCCGAACCGGATTCGGAGCACTTTCGGCGGCCGGAATGCTCAGTGTGAACGCGGCCTAAGGAGCTTCGCCCCTAATAATTGGCAGATCTCACGTACAGGGGGAATCGATGATATGCGAAACACAAATAGAAAAAGATGATATGTCACTTTAAAATCAACACAATGTTACGAGGTGGAGGTAAATGATGCTGTACAAAAATTACGTGTCATGATTATCATGTTTGGATGTGCAGTTTACCTTCTTCGTGTATTCACGTCACGTGATACCAAAATGTGAAGCTAGCGAAACAGCCGCGAGCACGCTATGAGCGTGGTATGTTGTCATCTTCTTACATGATACGCTTGTCAGGATTATCACGTTTGCACCAGTCATACACTTTCTTCATCCATTGATGTCACGTAACACCAAATTTGGTATATGCGGAGTTAGCAAAACGATCGCGAGCGCATCATGAAGGACCCAATGCACTCCAATGTAGCGTTGATGCTCACGCATGCTGGGCACAGCGACGTTACGTGAGGTAAACGCAAGCAGTCTATATTCTGACGCCAGGTGCGACCGGCGCGACCAGCGTCCGTCTCCGCGGCCCAACGGCAACCAGCGCGAAAAGCGACATGCTGCATTTCGCGCCGATGCGTTACCCAGACAACACTGCGTCTCCCTCTTTTTGTGACGGAGGGACGCCGGACGCGCTGAGACGTGCATGCGTCAAAGCAACACAGCGCGGCACGCGCCTGCGAATATATGGCAGGACCGGCGCCTGGCGTTGCAACGCAAGCATGACGCGACGAAATGAACGCCGGCGAGCACGCACACCGCGTCATGTCGAAATGTGTTGGCGCCTTGACTGTGGCATGTAGTCATGTTCTCACATGACACGCATCTCATGATTGTCATGTTTGCACCAGTCACATACCCTCCTAACCCATTGACATGCACGTAATGCAAAATTTGGCATATGTGAACTAGCGAAACGGCCATGAGCGCATCATGAATGTGGCATGTAGTCGTGTTGTTACATAACACGCATGTCGTAATTATCATGTTTGGATGTGTCATTTACCTATGTCACCCGTTCGCGTCACGTAATACCGAGTTTGGTACATGAGAAGCTAACGAAACGGCCGCAAGCGCATCATGAGCGTGGCATATAGTCATGTTACATGACACACATTTCATGTTTATCGTGTTTGCACCAGTATCATACCTTCGTCATCCATTCACGTACTGTAATACCAAATTTTGTATATCTAGCGCTAGCGACATGGTCGCAAGCGCATCATGAGCATGGCATGTAGTCATGTTGTTGCATGACACGCATGTCATGATTTTCATGTTAGGGTCTGTCGCTTGTATTCGCCATGCAATCATGTCTTACCATGCCAGTTTTGCAACATGCCATGTGAACGAAACCACCGCAAGAGCTGCAGGACCATGAAATGTAAATCATGACATTCATGACAAACGTGTCTTAATTTTTATGTAATGACTAGTCAAATATATTCTTCATACAGTCATGTTATGCCATACCAAGTTTGGTATCGATACCGTTATCGAAACGGCCAGGAGAGCTAAAGGCGGTAGGCAACGAGATAGATAGATAGATAGATAGATAGATAGATAGATAGATAGATAGATAGATAGATAGATAGATAGATAGATAGATAGACGCTCAATGTCGCAACAGTTCAATAAGAAATGCTTCGCATTTAATAAATACAAGTATCCGACTGGTGTGCAGTACATTCTATTTCAGAGAGTTATATGTAGAAAATAACGTAATTGTTTTTAGGGGTGAAGCTCTGTACGCCATGGGTCGTACGTCCAGTGTCGTCGTAGTCGTCGTTAGTAGCCAGTTGCATTCCTTTGCATGTCAATAAAAACAGAGTCACAGCATATCCACGGAGGGAATGATGATGAGTGGGACGAAACGTCCGCCAGTCCGTCCATGCTTCTGTACGTTCGTGCATCCGTCCGTTCGTTCGTGCGGGCTTTAGTGCATCCATCTATCTGTACCTACGTCCGTCCGTGTGTCTGTCCGTGCGCCTGCTCATTTGTGCGCCCGTCCACTTCGCCCCACTCGTGATCATTCACCTCATGGATATGCTGTGATTTCTTTCTTTCACGTAGGAAGTATGTACACAATTTTGGAACTACATTGTTTGACGGCATATAAGACACGCGAAATTTGGCAGTGTAGCCTTCGCTTAATTGCCAAAAAACGTAGTGCGTGAATATATTAGGCAGGCTCCATGCCATATTTAACAAAGGGTGTGCCATGAATGGATAGGTAGACGTTGACTTGTGTAGGGCCCCTTGGAGCGCAAGGCGTCATCTTGATATGTGGACCCTTGGCAGCCTGTTTCAACTAGGTATAAAGGTGTTGTGCGCACTAACGTAGTTGTTATGTAATGAAATATATGTGCTTGTTTGTATATATCTTTGTAGGTTCATACCTTCCAGATTACTGAAATATGCTTAGTGTGTTCTGATATTTAAAAAACTAATGTGATTTCATCTACGACATTACGGTATTGAGAATAATGTGAAAGCAAACTCAGATTTTCGGAGCATAGTGGATTTACAAGAAATAAACTCCTTCAAAAGTCCGGATTTTAGCCCTTCGCCCCCCCCCCCCCCCAATTAAAAAAAAAGTCACCAGGCCTCACAACGAAAGCTGGAAGAGTGGTCTTTCGGAGTCTTTTTTAAACACTCTTTGGGTAAATGCTAGAAACACACTTGCGGGGTATACCCACTGTGCCATAAATAATCATGGTTTCTGTGTTGTAGGCCGGCTTTCACTATGCTATGCCGCGTCACTCTACAGAGCAGCGTGGTATCCACTAAAAAATTGCAACAAATTTTGTGCTAATTTTGTGTTTCATGCAGTGGCCGACGACGATTAAGAATTAGGCCTGAAGTGGGTATGTTCCACCCAAGGATATTTAAAAAATTGCTGGAATGGAAATGATTGCGCAGAAGTGAAGCCGTTAATCTGGCAAGATGGCGGTTGTGGCGGCCATCTTACTAGGGACATGATAAAGTATCACCGTTCAGCGATTAAAAACGAAGCGTTTCCCTCGCACGCCCAACAAGTTTAATGTGGGAACTTTTCCGGGTCCCATAGTGCTTCAAGTGCGTTTTGCAGTTACTAGTTTTTCTAGTGAGCCTCTAATTGGAGGCAAAGTTCTTTGAAGATTCAGTTATCCATACTCACTTCTGCGTGTTATTTCGTCTGGAACAACAATCTTTTAACATAGAACTAACGTAGCATTTACATAAAATATCAAAGCCAGTTGTTCTTTAAGTGGGCAATATCAGAGAAGAGCATGTTTCCGCCATCTTGGCAGTGGCAAAAGCTGGCTTCACTTCTGCTGGCAAGGCATTGCGGGAGCTTCCACTCCAGCAATTTTTCTTTAATCCTCCTTAGTTCCACCGGTAATAGGTGCTGAAATACAAGCTCTTGTAAAGGATCGGAGCATCGGACAATCCACCCGTTACGCAATTCGCATTGCATGACGCCTGGTTGTTCGTTTGCTATTGTAAAACACTTTATCACTCATATTAATGCGATTTCTTTCCCGACATCAAGTCTGCCTAAGGGAACTTTACGAACGAGTCCAAAGCGCCGCGGTGTGGCTCAGCTGTAGAATGCTGAACTTTCCGAAAATTCTGTGCATGTTTCTCGGACTAACTCACGGGACGCCTTTATGCTCTCCCATAGCAGAGTACTAAGTACTCTAAATTGTTAACCACTGTTTCTAAACACACGCAGTGAACCAGGGTTTGAATCCCACTATGTCTTTGGGGTACTTCATTTGTTTTTTTTTTTCATTTTGTTAGATAGTGGGTATGGAAACCGGTGGGGGCGGACAACTACGGTGCCACGCGTGACCCGTGTTGTGATCTCATAACAGATTTCGTTGTAATATAATTACACTGTGGAACACCCACGGAATATAAAGAAAAATAAACTGCAAATACGAGCAGCCCTGCTCGTATACTATCGGCATGAGCATCGTTGCGTCGCGCATCATCTTCGTAGCCTGGCCTCACTTCACTTTTGAAGAAATGATCACCTCTTTCGACGTAACCCGAAAAGAAGAAACCGGGTCGGTGCAAGTGCCTGCATGCACATCTCGCAAAGCTATCCTCCTCCTTGAAGAGAAACAAAAGCGCTCGCTTGCCCAATAAAATAGAGTTCCTATATACGTTTCCTCAAAACACTGTACAGTTAGTCTGCAAGGTGAAAGTCCAACGTACCGCGAAGCAAAGTTTCGCTACACTGCGCAACGTCTGAAGCCGAGGTATACTCCTCGGAGTGAGTAGGGCTGGGCCCTTCGCCTTTTGCCCCACTGCTTATGGCTTCCCGGCAGGGTTTCGATATTTTTTTTATTTTTTCAGAGGCGCAACGCAACTCAATTGCATGCACGAAAGGATTGATCACTCGCAGGTGCAGCTCCGATACGCTCTGCTTCCCGGGTGACGAAATATATGGCCACCACCAAACGCTGGAGGACGATGTGAGTGGTCGTTCTATCGGTGACTGACCAAACCAGGTTGGATGGTCAGTTTAGTTGTGTGCAGTGTGGTGCAAACTTGGTACTGCGTGCAGCGTAGGTACCATGCTCTGTTTTATATGTATCAGTCGACGTTCTAATAGATACGCAAGATGTTTGGTCAGCAAAATATATAACTCCGTGCGTCTCTTGATGCCGTTTCGTGGTTTTGAAGTGCTTGTGAGAGCAATGTAGGGGCACGTCAAAGACGAGTCGCGATATGTTTAGTATGTACTATTGGGCTAGGTGGTGAGCTATGACAACGATTAACACTGCAATAATAATAATAATAATAATAATAATAATAATAATAATAATAATAATAATAATAATAATAATAATAATAATAATAATAATAATAATAATAATAGAAGCATATAAAACACCTGGAATGATAAGAAGTTCAAAAAGATGGAACTGTATGTAATTACGAAGGTATCAGCGCGCTTTTTTAGAAAAAGATACTGAGGGGCAACTAATACATTCATTTTTCCACTTGTCAATTTCAGCTGTTTCGATTATTTTCCTGTTGCGTTCATCGCGATGCCTCAACTAAAAAAAACCTAAAGAAAGGAAGATAACATTGTGCTACTATACACATAGAACATGTTTTCAGTCACCTAACACAGTTGTTTGTCTTAAACACGAAAACGCCTAGTTGATTACTACGCATAAAAGTGAAAGGAATCGCAATCGGTTGCGGAAAAAAGAAGGAACTATTTACTGGTGCGACCTCGTCTATATATGTAAGAAAATTCGCAAGTCTCCGTCCCATTAACTACTCTGTATAGAACGGCGCAAAGAAGGATGTAGTGCACTTAGGTTTTGTTCACACTTTATATCAGTATTTCAACGCGTGAGCGTCGTTTGGTTAGATATACTTTTCCAGGAGGCCTATTTGTGTGTTCATCACTAATGTAACGTCCATTCCCGCATGAATGCGTATGACTCAATAGAAAAGGTATAAAAAGCATACATGAAGATGAAAAATCATTGATCAGGAAACGTGCAAACGTTAGCTCTAGTAACATTATCTGTTGAACAATTTTTTCATAAATACAAGCTACCATCTTCCCCTTATTTTCTCTTTTGCTTGGATATCAGGCACGTATACAGAGTGAATGACAGCTCGAAGCCAAGACTTATGTAGCGAGTCGGGATTTGATACTTCGACATTTACAGAATACGGACGCTATCGGAACGCCTATGGAGGCGTTCGAGTATTTATAGAAGAACTCGAAATGTGAGCTTACGATCTGTGGAGGGTATACGACGATCAACCACCGATAAAACCTCAAATTATAGAGGCGCGTGGGGTATCGGGCCTTAGCCAAGCGAACTGTGCATTACTATGCAACCAAACCCAGCACCTTAAAAGCATGCAGGGTACTGATAATGACGGAGATGAGCTCGTAGAAAGATACTTATCCGTGCTGAGACAACTGCAGTGAAGCTTCTCCAGTAATTTCTTAACGCAGTGCCCTTCTACATCGTATCATAGAAGAGATGCATCACTTTGCGATAACTCAACAGCTGACAGTGTCAAAACAGAAGGCAACGTGAGAGAAGGGGTCACAACGGACATATGTGTTGAGTTCAGTCAATATACCAATGGCTCCTTTTTTTACAACGCAAAGGCACACTTCTTTTAAATACTGCAACCACTAGCGATAGATGTTGGCCTGTCTATTGAGCTCGCACTGGCATCAGGCGACAACACAGCTTTGTCTGATCGACTGCGCCTCTCTGTACCACCAAAAAATTGTGGGCTGCTACCTTCACTCGTATATCTTTACGTTAAGGTTCACGTCCGCTGACAAACTTGAAGGTGTAGCGTTACGCACGTGTCCCCACCACTAGGGCTAATGAAGCAACCAAACTTCTACGTGTATGCTCACCTGCCTTCACTTGCACTCGGAGCCGTGTAGACTCACGTTGGCTTCATAAATTTATTTTCTGTGAACTACCGATAAAAAAATGCCGATCGATCAACGATACTGCCAGAAAGTGATGACCGAACAGCGCCGTTTCTTCATTGTCTACATTTTGAAGAGTCGTGCAGTGATTCTCCCTTACAAGTATATACGCACGGGTGTTCCTATACTGACTGGTAATCGACTACGTTGACAGGTTTTTTGTCGACTGCATTTCGCGATACACATCCGTGGTCGCGCTTCCCTCAGCTTCACATGGCAGTGCTCTGGCTTACGCGTGTTCGGAAACTATGTGCATTAGCCCATCTGCATTTGTCTTTGTCGGAATTGGTAATTCATTGACCGACACGGCCCGTGGATCTGTTAGTTTGATTGAGAGCAGCTTTTACTCACGCATGTGACATGGTATGAGCTCTCGTAACATTTGCTTCCGCCAAAGTATTAAAGGACCATGCTTCAACTGAATGTAAATGGCACGAATAAAATAAGATATGTGCTCTACACCTATCGTGAAATGAGGGAGGCAAGCGAAGGTCGGCGTGTGAATGCTTCACTGGCTACCTTTCTTCCTTTTAAGTGCGGAGCATTTCTTAGCGAACTTCAGCGACTTTGAGCGTATCTACCTACCTACTTACCTACCTACCTACCTACCTACCTACCTACCTACCTACCTACCTACCTACCTACCTACCTACCTACCTACCTACCTACCTACCTACCTACCTACCTACCTACCTACCTACCTACCTACCTACCTACCTACCTACCTACCTACCTACCTACCTACCTACCTACCTACCTACCTACCTACCTACCTACCTGTCTGTCTGTCTGTCTGTCTGTCTGTCTGTCTGTCTGTCTGTCTGTCTGTCTGTCTGTCTGTCTGTCTATCTATCTATCTATCTATCTATCTATCTATCTATCTATCTATCTATCTATCTATCTATCTATCTATCTATCTATCTATCTATCTATCTATCTATCTATCTATCTATCTATCTATCTATCTATCTATCTATCTATCTATCTATCTATCTATCTATCTATCTATCTATCTATCTATCTATCCGCCCACGACTTTTAGCTCTCCTAGACGTTTCAAAAATAGTATCAATACCAAACTTCGTATGTCATAACATGACTGCATGACGAACATATTTGACTAGTAATAACATGAAAATTATGACGTGTATGTCATGAATGTCATGATTTACATTTTGCGGTCCTGCAGCTCCTGCGGTGCTTTCTTTCACATGGCATGTTGCAAAACTCGTATGGTATGGCATGATTGCTTTGCAAACACAAGCGACACACCCTAACATGAAAATCATGACATGTGTGTCATGTAACAACATGACTACATGCCACGCTCATGATGTGCTCGCGGTCATTTCGCTAGCGTCACATTTATTAAATTTGGTATTACAGTACATGAATAGATGATGAAGGTATCTGACTAGTGCAACATGATAGTCGTGAGATGCGTGTCATGTAACAACATAGCTACATGCCACGCTCGTGATGCACTGGCGGTCGTTTCGCTAGCTTCATTTATACCAAATTTGGTATTACAGGACGTGAATGGATGGCGAAGGTGTGATACTGGTGCAAACATGATATACATGTGATGCGTATCATGTAACAACATGACTACATGCCACACTGATGATGCGCATGTGGCCGTTTCGCTAGCTTCATATATGCCAAATTTGGTATTACGTGATGCCAATGTATGACCAAGGTATGTGACTGGTGCAAACATGATTATCATGAGATGCGCGTCAGGTGAGAACATGACTACATGCCACAGTCAAGACGCCAATACAGTTCGACGTGACGCGGGGAACGTTCTTGCCGGTGTTGCCACGCCAGGCGCCGGTCCTGCCATTTACTCGCAGGCGCGCGCCGCGCTGCGTTGCTTTGACGCATGCGCGTTTCAGCGCGTCCGGTGTCCTTTCTTCACGAAAAGAGGGAGACGCTGTGTTTTCTGGGAAATAATGCAAAGGTGCGAAATGCAGAATGTCGCATTTCACGCTGGTTGCCGTCGGGCCGCACCGACGGACGCTGGTCGTGCCTGGTGTCAGGCTAATATAGAGTGCTCGCGTTTTGCTAACGTAGCGTCGCTGTGCCAAGTGTGCGCGCCCGTGAACACTACATTGGAGTATATTGGGCCCTTCATGATGCGCTCGTGGCCGTTTCGCTAGCTCCATTCATTCTGAATTCGGTGTTACGTTACATCAATGAAGAAAAAATATATGACTGGTGCAAACATGATAATTCTGACACGCCTGTCATGTAAGAACATGACTACATACCACGCTCATAGCGTGCTCGCGGCCACTTCGCTAGCGCCACATATACTAAATTTGATTGATTGATATGTGAAGTTCAGCGTCCTAAAACCACCATATGATTATGAGCCACGCCGTAGTGGAGGGCTCCGGAAATTTCGACCATTAAAATCTGAGCTCACTAGCCTACAGCATTTCCGCCTCCATCGGAAATGCAGCCGCCACAGCCGGAATTCGGTACCGTGACCTGCGGGTCAGCAGCTGAGTACCATAGCCACAAGACCACGGCGGCGGGGCTACTAAATTTGGTATCACGTGACGTGAATATATGACGAAGGTAAACGACACATCCAAACATGATAATCATGACATGGAAGTCATGTACAGCATAATTTACCTCCGGCTCGTAACGTTGCGCTGATTTTAAAGTGGCATGTCAACATTTCTTATTCGTGCTTCACATATTATCGACGATTTTGTTTAGAAAAAATTTATTGCCACAAACGTCAATAACACTCAACAGAACATTTCCTTCTTAGACATACTCTAACGATGATGACAAAACAAACGTCATTTACCTGAACATGGATATGAGATGACGTTGAAAGAATATGTACATTCAATGGTTCACACAAACACAACCACAAAAAAATACTTCAAGGTAAATAAGAGACACAAATAAAACATGAATATGTACATTTTGCATATTTACATGTTGGCATGCCATTTCTGCCGGCGCATCGACTCATCAGCCTACCAATACCAGGCCGGCCGAAAGACAAGTTTCACTCGTCCGTCACAGACCGACACAAAAGGGCAAGACCAGTGCCGAAGAAATTCCTCTTCACCGAGGAAGAAGAGCTCCTCCGACAAAACAGACAGCAGCTCCGAGAACAATTGTTTGTAGGATCGGGTAGAGCGCGTGGCGGTGGCGGCCCGCTGCAACCGCCTCGTAGCGGTTGCGCCAGAGGCAGAAAGAGCCGGCAATAATGAACAGACAAGCGAAGCGGCCTCGCGAACAACGCCCAGAAGAAACGAAGCGATTTACTCTGAGGCAGGGAAATCCGGCATGTACGGCTCTCCGAAAAACGCGAGCAACGACAGAATGCCTCAGAAAATGCTGATTTGTTTCCCGAAGGGAGCAGTATGGACATGTTGCTGACTGGACTAGTCTCCACCTTTCGAGGTGGCCGAGAGTGGGAAGCACACCCCAACCCAGGCGCCACATGAAGTCCCGGAGGTGTCCAGGCAGAAAAGAAGCCGTTAACGTGCTCCAAAACACCCGTCTAGAGCGAGCACGGCGGGCTGGCGGGACCAACGGAAGCAACAAAGCAGCAGTTGTCTCAACTATGTGGTTGTTCAAAACATCTATGCCAGGACAGCTCGACTTGACATGGCGAAAAAATGCAACAGTTGTTGCATAAAACGCAGGATGTGTTATTGACAGCGGCCCCCTGTTAAGTTGCACATTAGGCATCAAATGCCGAAGGTGAGTACCCAGAAAGTAATAAGCAAGCGTTCGTGCGGGAGATTCCTCCCCTTGCACTAGGCGCAAAAGGAAGCGCAGTGCCAGCAACCGACAGCGTATGGACACTTAAGGGAAAGCAAAGCCTCCCTGAGAACGCTGCTGTCCCAGTGCCGCGCGAGAGACCAACTCAGTGCCGCCTCACCAAAAAAAGGAACACAAAGCAGACTGCAGTGATCGCACGATACGTAAAGATGGTTGCACGACGTGAGAAAGGTACCAAATGCGACCACAAAATACAGTCTGCGCAAGGTACCTCCGCTCAAGAATCGGGAAGTCAAAATCCCATGCATCCTGAATTTTCAGTCTTACTTCTTCGAGAGCGTTTAACCAAACGGATTCGCAAATGCCATAGTAGTTGTATAAAATACCTATAAATGCGAAGGGACGCGGCCGGCTGAATAGGAAAACCAGCGCTAAGCCTAGAGCTTGGAGAGCCAATGAATAAATACCGGGATTTGGAGATGTTCAATGCTGCACCTGAAATGTCGCCATACTTGGAAAATACACGCACGCTGCGTGAAAGGCTATCTTCATCTGAAAGGTACAAGGTTATATCATCAGCGAAAGCTGTGACTTTCACGACACCGCTACCAGGAAGCGCAAGACCCCGGACACGTGAATCCGCGTCAAGAGCACGCAAGTATGGCTCAAGGCTGAGGACAAATGGCACAGGAGACAATGGACATTCATGACAGACCCCACGTGTTATGGAAAAGGTGGCATTTTCCCACCCATCCAGAACTAGAGTGCTTTTCAGGCCAGTGTATGTGTTTTTAATCATTTCCACAAACGAATGAGAAAAGCCGAAGACTGTGAGCACATTTAGGATATACGCGTGCTCTAGTCGGTCAAACGCTTTTTCCAGGTCCAAAGACACAAGGATACCACGCGCAGATCGCGACAGAGTATAGGCTATAATATCCCGTGTGGTAAATGACAAGCTGTGTATTTCTCGTCCAAGCACTGATGAAGTTTGGTGATGGCCTACCAGGGTGTTCAACAGACCCCTAAAACGTTGAATGGCTACCGCCGCGAATATTGTATAGTCAACGTTGAGGAGCGGGATAGGTCTCCAATCTTCAGGATTAACAGAGGAAGCATCACCCTTTGGAATAGGTACAATGCGTTCATCTCGAAAACTTGGTGGAAAGACATTGTCCTCGTAGCATCGCCGGATAACAGCGGTAAAGGTAGCACCAATCGCATTCCAAAATGTCAAGTAACACTCAACAGGAAAACCGTCTGGTCCAGGGGCCGTTCCACGTTTCATAGATTTCAGTGCAGCTTTTACCTTTTCAGCCAATGGAGAGATGTGCAGATAATCCGCAGCTTCTTGAGGAATACGGGGCAAACTTCTAAGCATTGGCGGTATTTCACCACAGTTAGTCCGCATCGCCGAACACGACATTGCTTCAAAATGCGCCAAGAAAACAGGTTGATCACGCGTAGGAAGCCGCTGTGCAGGTAGTATTTGTGCTGTCATAGAGACAGATGGCTGTGATTGCCAAAAAAAAAAAATGGCAGCATATCCACGGAGTGAATGATGGGGAGTGGGGCGAAGCATTCGTACGTCCATTCGTTCTTGCTTCTGTCCGTTCCTGCGTACGTCTGTGTAACCGTCCATGCGTCCATCCACCCGTCCGTGCGTGCGTCTGTTCGTGTGTCCGTCCCTGCGTTCCTCCATGCATCCGCGCCTGCGTCCGTTCATGCGTCCATCCACGGATCTGTCTGTGTGTCCGTGCGTCCATCTATTCAGCACTCCAAATACCACCATCTCGCATCTTTTCATCATATATTCTCCATATAGAAGCACCGCCATCCAGCGGACATTTCAAGGACTAAACGGGAGGTGGCACATGGACACTTTCTTACGGCTTGCGCTTCGGGTTTACTTCCCACCTTTAACCACCTCGAGTTCATGGTATATACTAGTTCACTGTATTCATGGCTATGCGGCCCAACGCCCGCTAAACCTTTCTATAACCAAGGAGGTTACACCCAGCGAGTATAATGTAGCAACCCTTTCTTGTCAGATCGTGCTCCATGTACATGCCAATAGCTGCTAATGGGGATCGCAGCGTGCGCGTTACCTAAAGGCCGAACTGCGCAGCGCAGGCGCCACTGTGTTTTAAGCGCATCCCAATCTTCAGGACCAGACACCATGATTGACACACGTATTGCGCGTGACAAATCTGATCTTGAGCGCGCGTCCTGCAGGGCGCGAACATCAAGACGCAATGGCCTTTTCGAAAAAGAAAATGAAACTTTGAGCTTCAAGACAATAGGCCGATGATCAGATACGTACACAGGAGAAGGTGGGAAGGACGGAACGCATAAACTGGAGACAAACGCCTCTAACGCTCGTGGGATATAAGCCCGGTCGAGCCTGCTGGAGGGTCGTCCGCGTCGCCATGTCCAAACAATGGTATTTCCGTGCACTACATTGTGCGCGTCCAGTAATGAAAAGTGGTGGGCAAGGCATTGGAGCTCGCGTGAATTCCAAGCAAACCGGTCCCAGCCAGGACCTTGTACATCGGTTCGCGTATTTAGAACGCAGTTCAAGTCGCCAATCAGAATGACATCAAGACCGTCAAGAAAAACACATCCAGGTCTCTAAAAAAGTCATTAGACTGTCCAGCTTGCGCTGGCCCATACACACACAGTATCCGTAAACTGAAAGAAAAGTAGCTACAGTCTAAAGCCAAAACCCTGCCCACGCCATCGTAAAAAACATGATGATCCCGCAATAGAGCTCGAATAACAATAATAATACCTACTCCCGTAAAACGAAATATAGCGAAAGAGAAATATCAATCTAGGTGGAACTTTCGTTTAACAGCAAGCACGTCGGATAGCGAGAAGAACTTTGTTTACTGGAGGCAAAAAAACATCACAATTTGCAGCGTGGGTGACACTAATCACTTCAGCCTACTTTGCCGGACCGCGAAAACCCTGAACGTTCCATGAAATAATATGCAGTGCTGTAGCCATAATAAAAAAGTAAAGACTAACCTGGACGCATAGTTCTAGCCGGTGTCCTGGAAAGTGTCCAGGGGACACTTCCTCAACTAAATTACAACGCACTGTTCGACCCTCCAGAAGAGGGTGGAGGTTTTTTGAATCGTTGGGATTTACCACGGCAATCACTGCGTTCATCGGAGCAAGAGCTTGAAGTGTGCCCTCGCTTTGTTTCACATGGAGCTCCCATGTCGACGTCAAAATCGGCAAGGCTAGACAGTCCGATGCTACTATCCACTCCCAGGCTGAAGCCGCCTTCCGAAGACGTGTCCTGTGGAGGTAGGAACTGAGCCGCCGGCAAGCTTGGATCCACATCCTTGATGCTGGCAGCACTGTCCACGTCTCGGCAGGCCGGTGTAGGCACTCTTTGTGTGGGCGATTTTTTACGTGTACGACGCGATGTCGAAATGGTCGGAGCGGCCGTAACAGAAGAGCCTGTGGTATTTTCGCCACTGTTTTCCGAAATAACAGGGGTCGTAGGGTCAACTCCAACAGCAGCAGCCTGAGAACTGGGGTCATTTGCGCACTGAACATCAAGTGGCGTCAGAGAAGAGACGCTGACGCCGTTTGCAGGGCAGTGCGCTGCGTCTTTCGAAGCGCACGGTTCCTGCACCATGGGGAGGCCGACGCGCCAAGCGTCGCATCGACAATCGCGCTTTTGTTGTGCGCTTCGTTTGAAGGAACTTGTAGGGGTGAGGCCAGCACAGCGTCGGTGACCTCCTCTGCGTCCCCCGAGTCGGTAGTTGGTTCCGTTGCCGGTTTCAGTGGTGGAAAGGCACCAGCGGCAGCGTCCTAGTAAGAGTGGTGGACAGGGCAAACCAAAGTTGGGTGGCCGTCCCCGCAGCACCGACACGGGCGGTCACATCCTTCACTAACGTGACCGTGCACAACGCAGCGACCACAATACGGTGTTGTGCACTGGGCTCGTAGATGGTCCCCTGAGCCACATCTCCGACATACACGCTGGAGACCACGGTAGTCGAACGTAGCACAGTGACCGGAGATGCGCAGGTAGTTCGGCACAGGATTAGCGGCGTTCATCTCCATCTGCACATACCGCGTTCCAGTGAGTACGCCGCGTCGCCCGCTCATCAAACCACTGGTGATAGTGAACACCTTGCCGTATGGGGATAACGCTTGGACGAGAACTTCGTTTGAGACGAATGATGGCAGGAACAGGCAGGCGACGTTGGTCACTTGTGGGCCAACGGGAACGACTTGAACACGCTCGCCGCCAATCACCAGGCAGCCAGCATTGACGATTAGAGACATGGAGGCCATGCTCTTCACGGTGACATGGAAGTTTCGAGCTCCCTGATGCTGCATGCAGTATACCTGTTAGAGGCCGACTATTGAGGCCGTCGCATCAACGACGGTCTCGGCACTAGTCCCCGTAGGGACAACAACGTCGAAGACAAGCGCCTTCTAAGGCGTCCAAGACGCGACAGGCACCAAGACTCCTACTGACGGACGCCGCTGACGTAGAACGATCAGGGACGTCCTGAGAACTTGCAAACCGGGCGAAGATTTTTATAGCGGCACCCGTTCGTCCCTCGTAGCCATTGTAGTAGTGTGTAACAAGTATAACATTTTAACCTCCAAGGTGGTACCGGATAGAGATTTCTCCTGTGCGTTGATGAACAATAAAAGGTAGTGTTCAATGTACATGCCAATGGCTGCTAAGGGGGAATGAGAGACAGGAGAGTTCGGCTTTTAGTCAATGCGCACGCTGCGAATTTTTTATTGTTCAACAACGCACAGAAGACAAGACAGGGTTGCTACGTTATACTCGCTGGGCGTAACCTCCTAGGTTTTAGAAAGGTTTAGCGAACATTGGGCCGCAGTGCCATGAATGCACTGAACTAGTATATACCATGAACTCGACGTGGGTAAAGGTGAGAAGTAGACATGAAGCGCAAGCCGTAAGAAAGTGTGCGTGTGCCTCCTCTCGTTCAGTCCTTGGAATGTCCGCTGGATGGCGGTGCTTCTATATGATGAATGTATGATGAAAAGATGCGAGATGATGGTACTTGGGGTGTTAAATAGGTGGACGACCGGACACACAGACAGCTGCATGGACGGACGCACGGATGGCTGCACGGACGAATGGACGCATGAACAGACGCAGGAGCGGATGCATGTACGAAAGAAAGCAGGGGTGGAAGCACAGATGGATGTGTAGACGCACGAACAGACGCACGCACCGACGGGCGGATGGACGCACGGGCGGTCACACAGACGCACACATGCATGGACGGAAGCAAGAACGAATGGACGGACGGATGATTCGCCTCACTATCTATCATTCATTCCGTGGATATGGTGCCATTTTTTTCTTAGTATATTTCTATCGCATAATGGCATTACCCCCCTCCCCTAACTGCTTCCTTCCTTTATGGCGGAAATCGCTCATTCATCCAGTTGCTCACGCGACACTACAGCAACTACAGGCAAGAACAATAGCCACGTGTTCGTATCTAGACAACAGCAAAATATGGCACCGTGAAATGGCAAGTGATTACTTCAATAAAAGATCCGATCGCCATACCAGGAACGCCTATAGTCGATGACAAGTCAATATTACGCAGAGTGCCATTTATTGGACAACGGCGCACACAACTACGCCTCTGACTTGGGTATCTTTGAGCGCCGCATATCTCTACGTCTGCCGGGGCCGTGTTTTCTCTTCCGGTGCCTTCACCACGTTGCAAACGTTGAGAAATGGACAGGTTTCCGATTCTTATTTAGGGACGGCTTACTGCTCTCACATAGGAGAGTACCAAGCACTCAGAATCGTTTGAAATTTTTGCTAAACAAACAAACATAGCCTGACGAGTTTGGGGACTAACCCCCGAATGCAGAGATGTTACTTGGCTCGTGCCTTTGACTTGACTTCAGTAAGTAAGCATGAAGCCAGCAGCGGACTTCAAAACGCCCAAGTCTGCCTTCGCGTTGCATAGATGCTCAGGCTGTCTTGCTTGGTCAAGTCACGAACGAGCTTCAAAGCAGAAACACGCTGCTCACCTGCTAACGAGGTGAATGATGAAGTTGTTGGCGTAAGACACGTGTTACGGCAAAAAAAAAAAAGACCACACGTTTTAAAAACTCATAAAAAGAAGTACCACAAGCATATTTTTGCCATTTTACGGCTAATTAGCGGCACGTGGTGCCTGCCGCCACAGTGAGGCGCTGTTTTCTTCTGTAATGCGTCCATTGCCCGCTGGTTTTAGTGGCCACCCAAATGCAGCGCATTTCTCCACGCTTGCTTGTTTGAAGGAGAAACAAACATCGCGTTGGGTTCTATCGTCATTTTTTATTTCAATCGAACGCCACGGTGTGTATTTGTGCTGACCTGGCTCACGAGGTAACGCTATTTTTACGGTATTCGCCTTTCTGTTCGCCTGTGGACATGCTTGTAGCGGGCTAGGTCGCAGTTATATATGATGAAAAAAAAAACAAGTTCTGGGAACAAAAGTGATTCGTATATTTTTATGGAGCTTGGTAAACCAGAGAGAAAGCGGGGGCCAGGACATTGCCCTCAGCAGAATTTTGTCTCACGGGGTGCAGCAATGTCACGCTGCATGATGGTGGAGGGGGAGGCATATCATCAGGAAACCCGTGATAGGGGCACCTCTTTTCTCTCTCTCTCTCTCTCTCTCTCTCTGTGTGTGTGTGTGTGTGCTTGTGTGTGTGCGTGCGTGCGTGCGTGCGTGTGTGTGTGTGTGTGTGTGTGTGTGTGTGTGTGTGTGTGTGTGTGTGTGTGTGTGTGTGTGTGTGTGTGTGTGTGTGGAATTTTTCGTATTGTGGTGCTGCAAGCGATGCCTTGCAGGACACAGACACAGCGCCGAGTCAATTTTGTACCGATAGAGACGAAAATTGTCGTGTTTTACAAAAACAGAAACAACCTTTGCGGATACGGAACGTTTCGGCGTCGTCACCACCGGGGCTGTTGATACGCAAGTGTGTGTAGTCGACACATCCTGTAACGCCAGGGAACCCAGCCACTTCATAAAAGTCCCGAATAACTACAGAAAGCGCCGCCGGCTGCGCAAAGCGCACCAGCATCGCGTACAGGTGTTCAGCGATGAGTAGCGTATAGCTTTTCCGACTGAACGGCACACTGTCGACTACGGAATGCGGACGAGATCCCCGGTGACTGTTTCGAATGTGCCAGCGCCGTAAAACCTGAGAGACATCAGTAGCTATAACACTGGAGGCACAGGCTGTCTTTGGTAGTCCCCACTTTCACGGAGCGGCAGCTATAGCCAGCAGCTGCCGCATGGCGTTCTTCGTGAATCTGTACCGAGCGTGGAAACGTTGCTGGTCGTACAACTACATCAGATTTCCTCGGTCACGTAAAGCGGGTCGAGGAATCTTCGGCAGGCAGTGCGCCTCAGAAAATACTACGCTTATGGCGAGGCAAGCAAACTCAAAAGCAGCCACCCTCCGCGCTGCGTCCATTCGAGAAGTGACTATGTTAGAATAACGCGTGTAGTCGCTTGCAAGCTAGCCCCGCAACTGACTTGAAACTCGTCCTGACTTCGACCGAGACAAGTCGCCTTCAAGTCGTCCGCAAGTTCGAGAACGATTTATGGTGACCAGCAAGACTGTCTTGAGTCAAGAATGAGTCAAATACGAGTCAAGTAACATCTCTGCATTCGGGGGTAAGGGATGGCTTTCAATTCTCCCATGGTAGAGTACCAAGTACTCTAAACAGTTAACCACTATTTCTAAACACATCCTGCCAAGACAAATACTGCGCGCCTCATCAAGTGTGAGGCCACGGGACGTCTTTATGGTGTCCCAAACTAGAGTACCTCCTACTCTAAAACGTTAACAACTTTTTCTAAACGTCGACGGCGCCTATTCCATGACACTTGCGTTTACCCTGGGACGGCCTTTTGCTCTCCCACAGTAGAGTACCAAACACTCTTAATCGTTAAACACTTTTGCTAAACACTTGGAAAGATGGTAATGAGGGACTGAAATTTGAAAGTGTTACGGCATCCCCTCAATTGAAAAGGTTTAATGCACGCTAACGGCCGCCTTCGAACAGCGACCAGACACATTTCAATCAATGGCGCAGCAATGGGCCACCTGTCGTTACTTCGGTTTACATCGTGCTGATCGCGCAGCCCTGTGCCGAACTTTTGAAGCTGCGCGGATTGCTTCGAAATGATGGGCAAAATGAAGGAAGTCGTCTCCGTTTTTTCTCAAACAAGCGTGTTCCCCGCTTTCCCGCGGGAAGGAAACACACCATGGTGGCGTTTATTTTGAGACGGCGTTTCCCTGGACATGGCCGTTTTTTTTTTCGGGCGTTTTTCGGCCGGCGTGGAGAACTCGGATGGAGAACACGTTGTTACGAAGACGGTGACGACAACACGGTACCAAAGGCGCCACTGCTCCGAATCCCGCTGACACGGTCACCAGCCGTTTGGTAGCGTATGTTACTCAGCTCGCGACTGCTTCTGCGCAGAGCTGATAGACGAGCGGACGAGACGACGGTGAGTTAAGGCAAGGTTTATGTACAGTATAGAAATAGAGGCGTTACAAATTCGGCACTGGGGCCGACATCTTAGGGACTCGAAGAGCCGAGACGTCTTCTCTGACACATAGGTCTACTGCTGGCGAGACGCCGCTGGGCTGTTTTTAAGGCACCGGGTGGATCCTTTGACTAACCAAACGTCCAACCAGAAGCGCCACTGGCCGTGATATCAGAATCCTCCAACGGTGACCCACCGCTGCGCGTGGTTGCACCAAGGACGAGTGATGTTGCCACGCATTGCGTAAGAATCGCCAGACTGGAAGGCGCCGATGCCCCGCCGCGGTGGTCTAGTGGCTAAGGTACTCGGCTGCTGACCCGCAGGGCGCGGGCTCGAATCCCGGCTGCGGCGGCTGCATTTCCGTTGGAGGCGGAAATGTTGTAGGCCCGTGTGCTCAGATTTGGGTGCACGTTAAAGAACCCCAGGTGGTCTAAATTTCCGGAGCCCTCCACTACAGCGTCTCTCATAATCATATAGTGGTTTTGGGACGTTAAACCCCACATATCAATCAATGGAAGGCGCCGATAGTTTCACCGGGCTCGTTGGCGTTGCGTTGGCGTTGCGGAGCTCGCTGTGCGTTGCGTGACAGACCGACGCCGCCGCTTGATGACGTCGTTGGGTTGATCGCGCCAGGCGGGCTCGCGCTGGCCTTGACACAGATTGCCTTTGCAGAGGCATTGACGTTCGGTGTGGACTCGCAGGCGTAACAACGTATTCCGTGGTGCATTCGACAGCTTGCTCACGCTGGATGCCTCCGAGGAGAAAGAAGATCGCTCTCTTTACATCGAGGCCGTAAACTCGGTCGGCGACGTTCTTTAGAGGGCTTGTTGTCTGAGTGTAAAAACGATCGGGGAACCATTTGTGTGGATGAGTCGTGCACGACCACGCAGCCGTGCATCGGCGTCCCCGTAGTATGATTCAAAGAAGTGTATGCTGTAGCGAGAACTCGTAGCTCGATGAAAGCTGCAGTTTCTTCCGAAAGCTGAAGCTGATAGCCCCAGATATTATTATTAGGAAGAGGCGAGGGCGAAAGTTCCATATTATGACGCGTTGGCGTGCGATGATGATATGTGGGGTTTAACGTCCCAAAACCACCATGTGATTATGAGAGACCCCGTAGTGGAGGGCTCCGGAAATTTCGACCACTTGGCGTTCTTTAACGTGCACTCCAATGTAAGCACACGGGCCTAGAACATTTCCGCCTCCATCGGAAATGCAGCCGCCGCAGCCGGGATTTCATTCCGCGACCTGCGGGTCAGCAGCCGAGTACCTTAGCCACTAGACCACCACAGCGGGGTGCTTTGGCGTACGACGAAAGAAAACTTTATTCTACGCATTGTCACTATTTTCATAGCGTTTCATCACCTGCCTTCGTAAAGGCTAAGCTTTACCCAGACCCAAAGATTGGCTCTCAATTTACACAACTTTCGCTATCTGTCTACATTTCCATGCCTCAGAATAATTAATAAATAAATCTAAGTTTCCCAACACCAAAGTTTTCATTAAGCCAGCCGAAACTGAACACGACGGCATCCTTTTGCAATAACCCACAATGCTAAGCGAGAATAATTTTCACGAAGTTTTTCGACACCGACGTGTGCCTGGGGTAATGCGGTGGACACGCATGACGAATACCCACCAACATTATTTTATTCGTTAGTTTGCCTTAAATATACCTACACGCAGCCGCTGTATACGTCTTGGGATATGGAAAGGTGCCCGTGAGTGGTGACGTCACTATTTCATTGACGCTACACTTCAAACGATATGTGGTTCTTTCGGGCTGAGCGAAGCACAGAAGCAAACTCTCTCATAGTTATATTTCGTATCGGATGATGAAATTGTAGCGCTCCATCTGAGCCTTCGTCATTAGGAATTCCCTGCTGAAGCATAACTGGCAGAGCTACCAATGCGCACGTTCATTTGAAGTGTACTAAAACACAAGCTCACAGCGCACAAGGCAAAATGTAAAACATGCATTGCTGTTCTTACGTAGTGGAATTAAAGTATTGACAGAGTTGAATGAAACTTACCCCTGTATTCACAAACGCCCCTCGACTTGACTTCCACCCTTCAATTGACAGAGTTGAGCACTGCGCCACCGCTCAGCTGAAAATGACGCTGCGCTAATTAAGAATCTCAGCAGCTTATCGCTGAAATGCAGTGACTTGCCGTGCCTAGAGACGGCGCTCCCATTGGTTTTCTCAAGTGAAGGTGAAGCGTTGAGTGAAGGGACGTTCTAGAATACGGGGGTTAATCTTTTTCTGTCTCACTTCCCCCCCCCCTTTTTTTTTGCTTTCTTTGAGCGCAGATAGCCCTATTTTTATGTATTTTATTTATAGATACCGTGATCTTTCTTCAAGGTCTTGGCAGCGTGGTACATGACAGGCTAACTCAACAGAAAAATAACAATTGGAAAAGAACATATGAATCTCGCATCTTGCTGGTGCTTAGCTATGGAGCAGAAACCTGGAGACTTACAAAAAGGGTTCAGGTTAAATTGAGGGCGACGCAGCGAGCAATGGAAAAAAAAATGGTAGATATAACCTTTTGAGACAACAAGAAATCAGAGTGTTTTAGGGAGCAAACGGGGGTTAAGGATATCTTAGTTGAATTCAAGAAGAGGAAATGGACATGGGCCGGGCATGTAGCACGTAGACAGGATAACCGCTGGTCATTAAGGGTAACTAACTGGATTCCCAGAGAAGGCAAGCGGGTTCGGGGGGAGACAGAAGGTTAGGTGGGCAGATGAGACGAAGAAGTTTGCGGGTATGAATTGGCAGCAGCAAGCACAGGACCGGGTTAACTGGCGGAACATGGGAGAGTCCTTTGTCCTGCAGTGGACGTAGTTAGGATGATGATGATGATAATAATATGAATATCTTTATCCACACGCTTTCGGGAAAGAAAAAATGCAAACGATGTTATTCTAACAAATTTCAAATCGAGCAGAGACTCCATTTGACACAAGTAAAAAAAGAAAAAGAAACACATGAGACATCTCAGCTAGACAAGGAAACTGATTACTATTGAAGGTGTGACTGGAATTGTGATGGTGAGTCTTGTGTAACAGTTTTATCAGGCAGTTCGTTCTAATCTACTATTGTTCTTGCAAAGGAAGAGTACTTGTAACAGTTGACACGTGTAGTGAACGGAGTAACGGCTAGTGTGTGTGTGCCTGGTAGCGTAACCCTCCTTATATGCAAGGTGTGACGTGTCTATCCTGTACTTACCTTTTATCATCTGAAAAAAAAAAAGAATTTCAGACGACACACAAGATTTTGATTACTTTAGCAGGTAGGCCACTTTGAGATACTAGGTTAATGACTGAAGTGCGGTCTTACGTATTGTGGATGAATCTAACCGATTTTTTCTGTAAGCTTTCTAATTTTGCTATGTCGGTTTTAGTTAATGGGCCCCGTATTCTGACGGCGTATTCTAAAACAGGATCAACGAGTGTTTCTAATGCCAACAAACGTACTGCTGGTGAGGACGATTTCAATACACGCCCTAAGAAGAAAAACTTACGCCTGCAATTACCTAACACTTTGTCAAGGTGTTTTGACAATGAGAGATCTCTTGCTATGTGGTGGCCTAAGGTATATACATTGAGTACATTATGATAAAATAAGGTCTTTCGTGCCATAGCAATAGATTAGTGGCTTCTTTTTTAATGTAACCCACATGTACACAGCTTTTTTCAAAGTTGATGTACATTTGCCATTGCTCACACCAATTAACTACCTTATTAAAATCCCTGTTCAAGCTAACCTGTTCTTCCTGAGTTGTTATTTCCTTGTATAGCATGCAGTCGTCCGCGTGAAGCCTGACTTTTATGGATAAGTTATCGACGATATTGCTGTATAACAAAAAGAAAAGTGTTCCCAGAACGAATCCCTGTGGGACGCCAGACTTGGCAGGAACTATATCTGACACTGTTCCATCCAGATCAACGAACTGACAGCGGCCAGTTAAATAGGCTGTAATTCATCCTATCATTTTGTCATTTTTTAATACAACGCGCAGCGTATGAAGAAGTTTAACATGAGATACCTTACAGAATGCTTTGCTGAAGCCCATAAATATGCCATCTGTTTCTTTTTCCTTGTTCATAGTGCTAGCGAAGTCATGTACGATCTCAACGAGCTGCGAGATTGTCTAGCGGCCATTTCTAAAACCATGCTGCATATCTGTTAACACTTTATGTTCATCGAGAAAACCAATTTAGGGTATGTAAATGATATGCTCCAAGAGCTTACAGGTAGTTGAAGTTAATAAAATTGGCCTGTAATTTTTTATGCAAGCTTTGTCTCCTGGTTTATGCAAAGGCTTCACCCTAGCAACTTTCCAGTCTTCTGGTAATGTGCCTTCGTTAATATATCTTGTAAACAAAAAATGCAAGTATTTCGCATACTATTCTGCGTAACGCTTTAAAAGACAGTTCAGGATACAATCAGGACCTAGGGATTTCTTTATATCAATCTTTAACAGTGAATTTAGAATGCCATGTACCGAAATAGCAAGGTCAGGAAGGGAAGGCAGTTTTGTAGAGAAGCATGGCAAACAACCATCATCACTTTTAAATACACTTTTGAAATTGTCAATAAACTAAGCACACACTATTTTCTTATTCCGCTCACTTTTAAATCTTACAAAAAAGGACTCAGAAGCACAACCCTCCAGAACCTTTCGGGAGATGATCTAATGAAGTCTGGCAACGATGCGTTGTGGTAGTAGTGTTTATTTTTAAGATTTTCTTCTTTAACTGTTGAAGACAGCTTATCAATTACTCCTTGCAAATGCTCACCATGATGCCTTTCACTCGTTTCTTGAAAACCGCTGAAGCTTCCGTCTCATTTGTAATGCCTCCTGCGTAATCCAGGGATGGCGGCGCTCAGACTTTTTCACTATTTCAGGAACGAAACGCTCTACGCAATCAAGAACCAAACCCCTGAAAAAATCCCAGAGGTCATCCACACAACCAAGCTTCGCAAAGTGATTGTTATTGAAAGCCAGCGTATCAATTATGCATTCGATCTGTGTGCGTGAGTAATTAGGAAACGATTGAACCATATTACCTTGTCTCGTCAAGGCATATTTAGGTGTAAGGAAAACCGCTTTATGGTCTGAAATACCTGCCGTACAGAACATGAGATGTTTTTTTATGCTACCGCTAACAAAAAAAATAGATCAAGAATGGTTCTTGAATGATTTTGAATTCTTCTGAATTCTTTAACAACTTGTAGCAGATCAAAGTCAGAAGCTAGATCACACATGACGTTTTCAGTACTTTGAGTTGAATACGATGAAAACTTTCCCCAGTTCATATATCACAGGATGAAATTACCAGTTCGAATAAGTTTGTCTACTTGCTTTATGTATAAATTTATATAGATTGACAAGCAATCCATGTTATCGGTAGAATTCGGAGGCCTGTAGACGGTTACAAGAACGTATTTGATGTTATTCACGTATAGTTTACAAAAGATGCTTTCTACATCTGGAACATCAGGCATTAAAGTAGTATTATTGATGGCTTATACAGTGCTGCAATGCCCTACCTCTTCTGTCGTGATCCTTACGCAGCACCTTATGATTACTTGGTACAAATTTACTGTCAAATATATCACCGCTCAACCAAGTTCCAGTTAGCACGGCTATGTCGGGCTCAAGTAAAAAAAAAGCATGCTCTCTAGTTGTGCAGTTTTATTCACAACACAGCGGCAATTCATCTTAAGTATTGCGAGCGGCCTGCTGCTGATATTACCAAGTAATGGTCTTCACGAAATTCGAAGCGCGTATGTTTGGTTTCATCCCAAGCGAACATTACAGCATCTATACTCAGTTTATCAAAAACAAACTTGACCTTAGCATTGTTTTCTTTCTGCTGTTTCGCACTTTGCCATAACTTCTTCCTAATTTGGCGTACTCTGAACAAGAAGTCTTCCGTTACAGAAAGCTTTGTCCCTTTCAGCTTTGAGCAAGCCTTAAGAATGGCAACTTTCTCTCTATAATCTACAAGTTTTAATATCACTGGGCGGCTCCTGCCAGTTTTTTTGGCTAGTCTGTGGCACCTTTACATGCCACTAACACCGAGTCCTAGCTTGTCCTCGAATAAGTTCTTTTGCAGTATTTTTGTTAGGCTTTTCAATGTTTAAGTGTCATCCCCTTGTATTTCACAAATAATCAAGTTATTACGGTGACCTATGTTTTCAAGGTCGTCTAACTTATTCTGCAAAAATGACACTTGCTTTTTCAAGGCAGTGAGAGTTGCTTTCATGCTCTTAAACTCAGGTGCTAAGGACTTTAGGACAGACGAGCTAGTTTCTAAACTGCCCAGTCTATCCTTCATATCGGTTATGTCTGATTACATCTTATTTTGATTCGATATAAGTCTATTCATGGTAGTCATCAGGTAGTCATCATGCTATCTGTTCTTCAAGCAATTTGATCATAATTTCCTTCTCTGTAGTGTCTGGGTTTGCCTAAATATTTACACACGACAGCAGGTTTGGCATGAAAGGAAGCACATCAGACAATGCACGAGTAATACACATTGTTTTGAAACATAAATGGCAGTTTCTGGCAAGCTTATTCATGCATATTTTGTAATATCTTCATTTTTCTCTCTAACCATTTAGAGAATTTGGGGTAGATCTCAGAGGTGCTGTTATATTCCGAAAAACAAAAAGAATACCGAAAACTCAAATTCAGATCGACGATGTTCTCCTAGATTAGAGCGTGCTCATGACCCCTAGAGACGTAGCGTTATCGAAATAAACAAGAGATATGACGTGCAAGAATTTTTGGTGTGGATAGGAAATTCTAATTCTAAACCCACGTTTGAAAAGGGAGTCAAATAAGACTTGCTTAGATTACAACTTCGAACGTTCCAAAAGTAGAAATTTTCAATCAAGGGTGAAGGGGAGTGAATGTGAACGCTAAGCACTGAATAAAAACCACGAGATCTGATTGAAATGTGGCAACGTGGGAAAAAAGTGCAGTCAAATCTTCTTACGCATATGCCCGTAGTTTGTGACTGCCGTGGCGAGATATTTGTTCGGCTTAACCGAAACGAACACGCAACGGTCGTACAGCACTCGTCGTGTGTGTATAACGCTCCCATGTCGACGTCAATTTGCATATATGTCGCTCACGCCTAAAGCGAGACCGACTGAAGACGGAAAGATCACGCATGGTTGAAATCGAAAACAAAAAAAGAGTGCAGTGACTGTTTGGATCACGATCCTTTATGAACTTATTCCGTCCCCTGTGCGGATTCTTATTCTTGTTCCGTCAATATCTTTGCTTCTTCTGCTCTCCCTCTTTTTCGTATTGCACAAAACGGGTCGCTAGAGACGCCCTCTGGTGGATCTTCGTTAGCACGAAACGCGCCGGCTTGCCGTGGGTATCGTTTACGTCTTGCTCAGTGATTCGGGTACTCTCATTTCATCTTTAACGATCAATGCGCCTTCGCGATAGGTATACAAGCTTCCTTCTTATGCAGCAGCCGCTGTTGTAATACTGATGCTGGCCGGCAAGCTATCAGTTGCCTCACAGTTCTAGCGTTTGACGTACTGCGGAAACTCTCGTACGTCGTCTCTTTATAAACACATCAACAGAGTACTATCAATGTTTTTTTCACGTTATGAAAGGCCTGCTGACATATATAGGTACATAGCCGTGAGCCACCCTGTCATCTAATTCAGTGAATTTGCAAGGGGATCTTCTTGCATTTGTCGTGATTTTTTTTTCTCGCACTCATAGTTTTCAACGATGTCTTCGAATTACTGTATTTTACAAACCTTTATTTCTTGAGCTAAACTTAACACCGACGTCGAGATAGCGTGGAAAACTAGCCCATTACACAAGCGAAAACTGTTTCTAATTGTTTTCCTTAGTTCTTGCCGTACGCCTCGTGTGTCCTTTCATTCATTGTTTGGCAACATTGCTTTCTACTGCGAATTCACCTGTTGTTACATTTAATAAACTAAAAAAAGAGCCATGGTAGATACACTGGAAGTGTCTATACAGATGACCTTGTTTTAAATGCCAGTACTCTGATATGATAGATCGTTCAGAATTACATTCGCACTCCGAGATAAGTCAACCCATCTTAGACGTTGATGTGGGGGTCATCTGGCAACGGCGGCCCAACTCGGTCGAAATAAATAAAACTCCATTGGTGGCGAAAGCTCTTTACTCCTTTGGCATCGTAAGGTTTCGTTGCTACGTTAGTCGCGATAAAAGGGCGTCATGTTACACATAGCACCTGTATACGCTCCGAAAATAAGCTCGTACGAGGGCAAATACACTCGCTGTACTCGTAACGAAAAAGGACACGTTAATTCAAACAAAAAAGTGTCTCATTGCTCGGATGAACGGGTCGACACTCTCTGTACAAATCCGCTCGTATAAAATACAGGCTCAGCATGTAAAGCCGGCTGCGTGTATTTGGAACACGCACACATGTGCTGCCCTGAAGCAAGATATTCTAAAAGGGCAGTTTAGTTCTGTAGAACGGTCCATATCTATGACCCACACTCATTAAAGTCTTCCGTTTGCTCTGCGCACACACATCCAACGTGATACGCGGATTTCAGATGCCGTATCGCGGCAGTGACGGCATTCTGCGCAAATCTTGAGTGGTCATATACACTTTTGCAAACACTGGCTTTACTGGGGAAAGCTTACACCTCAGAGTGCTGCTCAGAGCGCTAATGTTGAACCGCCGTGAAACAACATACATGAACGAGCCTTTATGATACACCACTTAAAACTCTGCATAGCAGCAGCGATGGGGCCTACAATTGCGGAACAACCCGAAGAAACAACTGTCAGTTATACCGAGAAGAGGGAAGAAAGCGCGCAGTATACGAGATATGCTCTGAATGACAATCTGAATTTACCGAAATGTTATAATGTATACGGTGAAAGAGTGATCGAATTAAGTGGAACAAAAATCTGGAATATTCTACCTTTAGAGGTTGCAACCGCGCGTAACTTTAAGCTGTGTAGTAAATTCTTTTTTCTTGCGAACCAGGACTTTTAACGTATCTGCAATAACTATTTGGGAGCACTTCATAAAACCATTGTGTATTTGTTAGTGTGTTAAGATATGTAATTGTATACCTAGCTGTAAAATACTGCACTGGCCTGTATGTTTTATTACCAACACTGGAGCTGATTCTAGCCATCCCAGGCTATCGGTCCAGATATCTGTATAAGCTTTAATGTAAAATGAAATGAAAATTAGGTACTCTACTTGAAAGCCCAACTATGAAGAGCTTTGCGGAAGAAACTTCCATATTTCGATCCAAAATGCGCGTGTGTTCAGAGGCATGTGTGATTGTGCACGAGGCAGTGCACAATGCGTTTTGTTGGCCAGGAAACTGGTGGTGTGCTGTATCCTGCTGTCTTTAGCCACTACTTTCCCAGTATACTGCACTTCACTTTTTTTGGTACCCTGTCATGTTAATAACAAGGAGCTTGTTAGTGCGTTTACTTGGGGCAAGCTAGAGAATATGTGCAGTCGTGAAACTGAAGAAGTTAATGGATGAGGAGTATGACGTGAAGGACTCCAATCAAAACGCCAGTTCTCTGCTTGTTCTATCTTTTCTCATTTTTTGTGCTTATTTTTATCTTTCGACATCCTCTTTCCAACCCCCATGTCCTGACCACCATATTTGCTAATCAGATGCTAATATTTGGATAACCTCCACGCCTTCCACTTCATCTTCCTCTCTCCCTCTATCAGGTGTTTTGAATTCCATAGAGGAAAAAAGTGAAAGTGATACACGGCTTTATTTTTATTTAGTAACGGTCCCTTACGTTGCTACTCAATACCGTTCAGATCGGGGAAAGTGGCAATGTGAAGATCTCCAAGTTCGTTCGCACTAGAAGGCTCTCTATTTATGCACTCCTCTTGCTTCCTTCATCTATATGACAGTTGGGTGCCATGAGCAACGCTTGTTTGTCAACAGAATTAACTGACACATGTATTCACTTAAAAACTTCAGTCTTGCACGCAAACAGAGTCTTAACTGGCATCGTTTCGAGGGCCTCTGTTCATGCTCCTTATCTGGCATGACCATTCGTAAGGTGTATTGATTGTAATTTTCAGTCGTGCACGTTACTTACTACTGCCGCGTTTGGTGATCGGTAGCGAGCGTTTAGCGGGACGGCTCAGTGCTCTCCCATATAGTTGATTGCGCTACTCGAAATCGTTAGAATTTCTTCTAAACTACTACCTCTTGTCTTGTAAAGGCCTACGGGACGGCTTTATGCTCTCCCATAGTAGAGTACCTAGTACTCTAAATCGTTAACCACTTTTTCTAAACACACTTACTACTACTCCTTTCACTCTTAGACAGTGTGACATGCACGTTTTAGCGGGACGGCTCAGTGCTCTGCCATAGTTGAGTACGAAGTACTCGAAATCGTTAAACATTTTTTTCTAAACACACTACTGTCCAGAACATACAAAGATATGGAGATGGTAACAGCTCTCCCTTAGTTCAGCACCAAGTACTCAAAATCATTAAACATTTTTTCTAAACACACTGTGGCAGTCATCCAGTGCGAGGCCCACGGGACAGTTTTATGCTCTCCCATAGTAGAGTACCAAGTACTCTAAATCATTAAACACTTTCTTTCTCAACAGCGATTGCATAATGCACTCTTTTGGAGCCCTAATTTTTGTCGATACGGCCTCATCAAGTGTGAGGCCCACGGGACGGCTTTCAGCTCTCCCTTAGTAGAGTACCGAGTACTCTAAATTATTAACCACGTTTCTAAACACGCGAGTAGTCTGTTTTTAGGGGCGAAGTTCCCTACGCCATAGGTCGTACGTTCCGTGTCGTCGTAATAGCCACTTCTCGTTTAGTCCTTAGAATGCCCTCTGGATGGCGGTACTTGTATATGACGAATTAATGGTGAAAAGATGCGAGATGGCGGTACTTGTATATGACGAATTAATGGTGAAAAGATGCGAGATGGCGGTACTTGGAGTGTTCACTAGATGAACGCAAGGACGGACAGGCAGACAGATGGATGGACGGGCGCACAAATGGACAGCCAGACGTACGGGCGGATGAACGGATTGATGCACGGATGAACAGAAGGATGGATGCACGGACGGATGAACGCATGGACGCTTCGCCCACTCATAGTCATTCACTGTGTGGATATGCGGTAATGTTTCTTTAATCGAGGGCGTTCACAAGATAGTGAGGCCAACCCTAGGGGTTTATCCCTAAATTCTTTGGGGTCTCGATTTTGAGAGAACCGTGCTCTTTTATTTATTTTGAAAGAACCAGTCGTCGTCAGGGTTTGCGAACGCAAACCCTGATGACGACGTATTTATATATATATATATATATATATATATATATATATATATATATATATATATATATATATATATATATATATATATATATATATACACGACGGGTTTTGTGCTGGCGGCTGTGTATCGAACCGCAGGCATCGGCCGGCTGTGGTCAGTGAATTCAATCCTATTTATAATCCGAGTTTACATACGTAGCATGTGCTGGAAAGCTGGGAGCTCAATCGTATTGTTAATTTCTTTCCTGCTTTGTTCGGGGCAGTTTTCTTCGGGCTGGTACAATTGAGCAGCCAGTATCAGGGAGTGGAGAAACCGGGCGTTTCCATTTGGGCAATTCAATAACGATGTGCAATCTGAGCTAACCTTACGCTAAATCACTGGCCCTATTGTGCGTGTACCTGGTTTCTGTGCAAGCACGCGCCACGTAACTGGACGCCTAGCGACAGCGGTCAAGCATGTCAGTGCTAGAATCGCAATTAACTCCACTGCCCCGTTCCTAAAGCTCGCGGTCATTACTCCGTTGAGTGATGATTTTGCTCGCTGTAACCTGTTTGTTACCGGCGCTAAGTCACGTGAACGTGCAGTGAGATATCAGGTAATATTAACTTGGGGAACGATATATCTTGCTACACCCAGACATTAGTTTAAACGTCAGAGTTCTTGAATCTATCATTCTCTGTTAAACAAAACGTTTTTGTGATACAAAAAGTAAAAAAAAGCAATTCTTTAGAAGTTCATTCGAAGGCAGACAAATAGCAGGAAATGGTTGCCAGCATGTGACAGATAAGGGCGACTCATTCTTGTTGTTTTTGTTTTAACCATTGGTTCTCATGAAGTACAGGCCCAGCTATCGCCTAGATTGGCCCCGTAACTGAACCAGTTATAGTAGTAGTAGTAGTAGTAGTAGTAGTAGTAGTAGTAAACATTTATTCAGAAAAAAAAACAAGTTGCTAAGGAGACCAGCCTCTAGTGGGTCAGTCTCCCTGCAGTACTAGGTGGAGTGCCTAGTCAGGGACCCCATCGGTCGGGGCCGCTGTCCTGGCACGCTGGACTACGGCTCGTTAGGCTGCAAGGTCCTGGCAACCAAGCAGGGCCACCTCCCAGTTCTCTCTTGTTGGATCTGGGTACGGAGGTAAAGAAGGATTGAGCTGGCATGCCCATACCATATGGTAGGTGTCAGCCACCTCAGCACAGTATTGGCAAAGGCCGGAAAAGGAAGAGTCAAAGTGTTTAAACACTGCTGGGCACAGTTAATTATTGGTAAATAGGAACCAGTTATAAGAAGAGGGGAGATTTGGTGGAAAAGAGTAATTTCTTTTTCGTGGGCGTTGGTTGGAGAGATTACCTTGTGTTTTTAACATTAGTTGAACTTTTATATTTCGCCTGTGATTCACTGTACAAAAATACGGTGGACGTCAGTTTGCTTTCGGCTTGGGCGCCGTCGTTCTGCCGGTTACATATTTCCAACTTCAGTAAGTCTCTGGCAAACCATGTACTTTCAACGCGATAAACCAAAAGTAAACTGCCAGTCAAGCTGTTGTATTCACTTGCTATTTGTAGGAAGCGAAGAATGGCGGTGATGTCTCATTTTATTTCTGTAGCTAATCTCTTCATACCAGAAAGGCCCTGGAGGGCTTTCTCTAAATGTTGGTGTTGTTAGACGAACTGTTTAACGCTTCGTTTGAAGCAGACAGAATAGCTTCGTGCTTACTGCGCATGTACACGTGATGACACATGCGGATGTATATGCATGTGCGCATCTACGTCAGCCTCCAACGACTGTCTTTTGCCGCGCCATATACGTTAGGTAGCACGAAGTGTTGTTGTCGTTGAACCCTAAGAGTTCACTAGTTAACCCGATGGTTTCAAGTTCTCCAACACTTGGGGTCGAGTATAACCTAAATCTGTCTACTGTACCGGAAGCCAAACCTACTCCAACTTTTCCAACAGTGTAAGCCACCTCTCGCACTCAGCCGCACAGTATAAACAACCCTGACGGTGGGCAACCGAAGATTTCGCTTTCTCCCAGAGAAACTTGCCGCTTTGTCGGTAAAGTGGGAAACCAATGTTATTATTACGACAGGCTATTTTAGGTTATATTACCTTTGTTTCTTGCTCGAACCATCACCAACCATCAGAACTCTGGGGCAAACTCGCTTAGTGTTTCATTTCAACATATCTGCCTCTTGGATTGGTTGTGACAGTTGCAAGTGGCTTTCTGTTGCTCGCACTACAGATTTTGTTTCGCTGTTTGCCAAAGTCCTTACAAAAGTGAGGCGAAATATTCGGGAGCCAAACGGCTCTTACCTTGACTGCGAATGCTTGAACGCACAGGCGATATCACAAAGCAAAGCAGACAGATCGAACAGCTCGAATAATGCTCAAGAAAAAAGAAAGAGAAAGAACACGACACAGCTCATGAGGCGGGATTGTATAAATCTCGTGTTAAGTCATCTAAAAACTCATATATGAACCTCTCTATGGCTAGGTAAAACGCTTTATTTTGTTTTTACTATATATTCGGGTGTATTTTCAATTCGCACGTTTATTATGAGCCATAAACATTTCTTCAAAATTTCATAATTTTCGGTGCGGGATTGTATATCATTCGTTAGAACAATTTCCTTGCGTGGTTCCTTGCTTTTATAGTAAAAAATTTGCACTCACCACGCGAAGACACAACAGTAAAAGTGCACAAGGGCTGGCAGACACTAACAACTAAATATCATTCTATAACAAAGCACATAAACACACTCTCATAAACGCACTTTATAACCAGCGGGCATTTACAAAACGACAACGCAATTTCCTTTGCACATTTCCCTTTACATATAAACGATAAACCCATTCACAGAATGGCTACATGATTGCTTGGCAAGTCAATTTTGTGTCTATTCGACGCGATCACTTATGCACACGTCTTGAAGTCTGATGGTATGTTAACCTTCTGCAATCTTTCATGTTGTCTCATTAGAATCAAAATGAAAAGCAGCAGTTCGGCCAATCAAGGAACTACATGATTTCAGTGAACAACGCGCAAAATGTAATGTTAAATGTCTGTTAAGTCTTCCGTTCACATTAGCCAACGGTTCACTTAATGCTACATTTAGGCATTGACTGGTCAAACGTATATATAGATAGCACTGGCCAACCTTGAAGTGAATATTTAGAAATACGTTTCTTTTTAAATACACAACCTGGTGATCCAGACGCTTAGTGATGCTCTTAAACTCGTCTTCAGACTTGATGGGCCTTCTATTCGACTTGTCTTTGTACAAATCATTTACGGCAGGGCAAGCACCACCTATCTTGTTTTTTGCCGATAAAACTGCAGTCACACCATTGCGGTCACGTTCTAAAATGTCATTTGAAAGACAGTGCAAGTATAAAAAATTGCCCAAATTCTCGTGGTACGCAGACGTTTCTTCTAGAGGAAAGCTCTGAAAGCCCTATATCCGTAAAACGTCGATGTCCGCAAGAAACTCCCCGCGCCATTCCTTATGACGCGCCGCTTCTAAGAGACCTATTTCATGTCTGTAAACAGCGGTAGGTGCCGTCGACATACTTAGGCGCTTGTATACCGATGTCACGGAGCACGGGGTCCGCCCAGCCCAGAGCTCTTCATCGCCTCTATGATCACGTCACGACTGGTGCAGCAGCTGCAAAACTTCCCCTGAGTACAGCGCGTCGGGCAGCCTCCCGGGGTCCGCCCAGCCCAGAGCTCTTCATCGCCTCTATGATCACGTCACAACTGGTGCAGCAGCTGCAAAACTTCTCCAGAGTACAGCGCGTCGGGCAGCCTCCAGGGGTCCGCCCAGCCCAGAGCTCTTCATCGCCTCTATGATCACGTCACAACTGGTGCAGCAGCTGCAAAACTTCCCCTGAGTACAGCGCGTCGGGCAGCCTCCCGGGGTCCGCCCAGCCCAGAGCTCTTCATCGCCTCTATGATCACGTCACAACTGGTGCAGCAGCTGCAAAACTTCCCCGGAGTACAGCGCGTCGGGCAGACTCCCGGGGTCCGCCCAGCCCAGAGCTCTTCATCGCCTCTATGATCCCGTCACAACTGGTGCAGCAGCTGCAAAACTTCCCCTGAGTACAGCGCGTCGGGCAGCCTCCCGTGGTCCGCCCAGCCCAGAGCTCTTCATCGCCTCTATGATCACGTCACAACTGGTGCAGCAGCTGCAAAACTTCCCCTGAGTACAGCGCGTCGGGCAGCCTCCCGGGGTCCGCCCAGCCCAGAGCTCTTCATCGCCTCTATGATCACGTCACAACTGGTGCAGCAGCTGCAAAACTTCCCCTGAGTACAGCGCGTCGGGCAGCTTCCCGCGGATACTCCTCCTAGACGCACTGTCATGTAGACCAGCCTAAGGGTGCACCATCTCAGAATTTTCGATGATCACTCGCCATCATGGTCGAGTAGTTACGACGCCTGACCCACCAATCGCGGGAATGATTTCCCACCACGAAAATGCTTGAGTCGTGTGAACTTAGATTTGGATGTATGTTAACGAGTGCCAGGTGGTCGAAGTTTCCGGAGCCTTCGACTGTGGCGTCTGTCATAATCTTATAGTAATGTTGAGATTTTGAACCTGAACAATTGTAGAATTATTTATGAAAAATGGGCACTCGAAGTGCTCGCAAATTTCGCACTACGTAGACAAACCAACTAGCCCACTTTCATCCTTTGTTCTTGTTTTAGATGCGGAGCATCTAATACTCGAGGCTTGTAGTGCGGCGCCGTCCGCAAGCTTCCTCCTCCTTCTTCCACCATCTGTGCATCCCTTCCTCCTCTACACACCGCGCACGCTTCACTCCTCCACCATCTGTGCACCCTTCCTCCTCTACACACCGCGTGCGCTTCTCCTCTTCACGAACGCGCGCATGCGCCGTTGCGCTTCTCCCCCTTCTCGAACATTCGACAGCTGACAGTGCATGCGCCGTCGCGCTGTATATATACTCAAGGTCGGTGCTCGCTCGCTCAGTTGCCGCTCGTCGGTTGGTTTGTACGGCGCGTCGACGTCCGAGGTCGCAATGATCGACGTCCCTTCGACCAGCGCCGGCCAAAGTGTTGGCGGAACCGCAACCAAGTCGTCGTCCGAAGACAAGGCAGCGCGGAGAAGAGCTCGCGACGCCGAACGTAAACGTCGGCGTCGAGCGGAAGATTCTCAACTTAGAGAACGTGAAGCCGCTGAGAGACGTCAGCGTCGAGCAGCAGCACCGGATTCGGCCGCTTTGAAACGTAAGCGTCGACAAGAGGACCCGGACTTTCGAAAACGGGAAGCCGAGTGCAAGCGTCGGCGACGAGAGGCCGATCCCGATGCTGCCCGCGAGCGCTCATTTAACACCCCTCCTACAACCACGTTAACCAATTTAGCCATCGACCCAACTAAGTCGCACTTTAACACCCCGTTAACCAATTATATGCTCCGCATCCTCCTCAGTGTTCCCCCGAGGGAAGCTGCGGGCAATTTTTTTTTGCTTGATTTGTACAGTGCTGTAGTATCATAACTTAACTACCAAAACCATCGTTAAAACACGTAGTGAATGGAAGAATAGCCTGGTCCACTTCATGTGTACAACATAGAAGTAATAAAAAAAATGGCTCTGTATCTGCATGTTTCACTGCAAGTGTCGTCGAAAGACGTGTGGAGAGAGTGCACAAAACGTTTGTTTGATGTTCTGCGCGAGAAAATAGGTGAATTGTATTCTTGATTCGCTGTGTTAGAGAGTCTCGATCCGTGCAGCGAAGGCGAATGAGTGCATCGAGGCACGTTAGAGTTACTGTATATGCTACCCTTAGGTAGCTAAAGGTAGCATGTACCGTAACTCTAAGGCACGTTAGACACGAGCGCCATCTGGCATTTATCTTCGAAAACGAAGGAGGGCATGCGGGCCCGCAGAGAAAGATGCGCGCCTGCCTCAGAGGCGACAAGGTGTAGAACGCAAAGCGACGGGCAGGTGCCACCACCCTGTCGTCGTAGCAAAGCGTTGGAAACACTTGCCTTGCCCCGCCGCTGTGGTGTAGTGGCTAAGGTACTCGGCTGTTTACCCGCAGGTAGCGGGATCGAATCCCGGCTGCGGCGGCTGCATTTACAATGGAGGCGGAAATGTTGTAGGCCAATGTGCTCAGATTAGGGTGCACGATAAAGAACCCCAGGTGGTCGAAATTTCCGGAGCCCTCCACTACAGCGTCTCTCATAATCATATGGTGGTTTTGGGACGTTAAACCACACATATCAATCAATCAATCAATCAATCAATCAATCAATCAATCAATCAATCAGCACTTGCCTTTTCGAGCATCACGTTGCACTGTCAGCGCAGCGGGATAAACGCTACGGTCCTTAGAATTACTTGTGTGTGCCTTCTCTAGCATAAAGGCACACACACAAAACAGCGACGTGTTGTGTTGGTGCCTCAGATATGCGCAATATTTGATTTATTTTTAATTGACAATCGCACAAGTATGAACGATGAAACTTGAGCAGCACTGGCGGGCGCTGAGGATCGGGTTGGCCGTTTGAAGTATCGTGTGGTGCCGTTAGGAAAATCGTTACCACGAACAAACAGACAAGTGTACAGACAGACCAAAATTTTGTCGTCGAAGGTCCGCAAGAAAGACTATTGTCTTTAATAATGAATGGCGGCCGCCGTACACGCCACCTGCGCTTGCGGGCGTCGACAGCTCGTTCGGATTCGCTACAAAATCTCATCAGTTTTCCTATGTCACGATAATCACCACCATCTTTCTCAGACGTAAGCCCGTTGAAAATTGAGGACTGTGAGCGATCTTATCCCAATGTCTTTTCTCCGCATGTGGTATATTTACATTCTATAGATAGCCAGTCTATTGTCACGACAGGCCAAAGCCGCACGATTAACATTACTTGCCCAAGTTTACACAGCTGAACCTTACAATATCAATGTAGCACGGGGACCGTAAACTAGTTCATTATATCCAGTATTAGTTGTAACATTAGTGATATAACCTGCACTAACGAACAGGCAATCTAAGCCATTATACCTCTACAATGTCACTATAAACGCATTAATCCTTATGTTTCCTTGTGACATTTAAAACTAAACAGACGGAAATACTAGAAGGAGGAATTATACAAAAGAACACACCTACCTTATTTGAAAAAAAAAATATGTGTGCGTTCACATTTATTTGACGAATATTGTGACCACACAGTAAACGACATTCTAGTGTCGCAGCAACAATAATTTTTTTTCGGTTGTGAATTGTCTTTTGCTCATTATTTTGCTAGTGATTCTAGGTATTGAGTTTTCAGCCCCGCCCAAATCGAAGTATTTCTTTCTTTTAGCCAGTATCGCGATGGCGATCCAGGTTTCGTTTTAGTTAAGGGGAAGAATTATCGAAATGAAGCGGCTGAACAAAGTTCCCATTTAGTCCGTTCTAATATACCATTCACTATCTCAGTGCTCTTTATAAATAAGTGCAATTATACTTGAATAATTATAATCATCACCAGCCGTCACTACGCCCACTTCAGGACAAATGCCTCTCCCATGTCAGTCAACTTGGTCCTGTGCTTGCTGGTGCCACTTTATAACCGCAAACTTCCAAATCGCATCTGCCCACCCAACTATCTGTCTTCCCTTCACCCGCTTGCCTTCTGGAAATCCAGTCACTTGCCCTTGATGACCAGTGGTTATCCTGCCTACGCGCTGCATGCCAGGCCTATGTCCGTTTACTCTTTTTAATTTGCACTCTGATATCCCTAACCCCTGTTTGTTCCCTGTCCCACTCTGCTCTCTTCTTGTATTTTGAGGTTGCACATATAATTCCTCTTCCCATACCACAGAAGGATTGACCACCCTGGTGCAGTATCAGGCCGCTATACTTCCCAAATGAATACTCCACTTATACTTGAACACACTTTTGTTGCAGTGAAACAAGCACAAGGGGGTTTTCATTGTTAAGGCACCACGAAGACACCCCTATATTATAGCAATGCACTAGCGGTCCAAGCCATTGCCAGTCTTTAATGTAGCTCTGCCGGATATCAACGGGTATACAGTGTCTGAAACTAAAAACAGGCCATATTCTTCATTAAGTATGCATAGAGGCGATCAACTCGGCCCTTGGATGCAGCCGGCCTGCAATGGCATGGTCGTCTATTCCAAAAGCCGTGCCCGTCGATTAGGATAATTGATTGGTTTGTGTCGGGGTGACGCCTGGAGTGCTCGCGCGCTACTTGAAAGGTGCACCTGCGCTCCGATGAAGCTGCCGGCGGCTGATGCCCGCTCTGCGTATACGCGCTGTAAGGAATTAATTCCAATGCTCTGTCGGCACCTGCGACGACATCCTTCTCCCTATTTGTTTCGTTCTCTGGGTGACATAGCACGGGGGACAGTGCCCGAGGTCAGACACCGAATGGGCGTGCCTTTGTGTGGTACGTGGGCGTATGCGAACTAAGCACGGCTGGCGCTAGCACGGTTAGCCTTGAGGATGTGTCGAATGCCTTTTTATTTCAACTTATATTGACGGCCTAAAAGCACGACTGCATTAAGATTTTGTCGATATGTTGAAGAAAGACAAAAGTAAAACGCAAATGTAGCCGTCGTAAGAGTCATCTCGACCCATTTCAAGGCCGTATGTTTTAGCCATTTCACCGCTTTATTATCTCTTTCATTCATTTCGCTCAAGAAGTGTGCGTTCAGGGAGCCACTATGACAGAAAACACCTTTCCGTTTATTCATACGCGGATTTTGTCGCACTGATTTGTGTATGGGGAGCTCATTCGGGGTTGACTGATTTGAGAGCTTTGCACATATCGCAAACCCCATGCAATGTTGAGGGTACGTGTTTCAATCTTTGCCCTCGTTAGTAATCGTGCTTCTAAAACAGTCTGTGCTCCTTGCTATGTGCCACTTGGAACGTCTTTACGGATGTCCTGCAGCCGCATGCAGTAACGAGGCAGGTATTCGTGACCGAATACCACTACCGAAGTTACTCGCCCACTGCGACCGCTGTGCAGAGTTGAATATACGCTGTTACAACACTAACATTCTTTTGTTATAATATGGGATTCATGTGATTGCATGGAGAGCATTAAAGAAAGAAAAAAACACCAAAAGTTCGACAGATCCCACGTACCTGGAAATCAACCTTACGCCAATGCGTAAAGAAGGTGACCATGTTGCAATTTTTTATTGAGCGACACGTCATAAAATGACGCCACATATATGCACAAATGTTGCACTTACAGACATAAGTTTAACAGTTGCAGATCTTCATATAACCAGTTGTTTGCACTTGCGCAACGATGCCAACTCTAACACGCGTATTAGCAACACCAGAAGCTGATATGAAGCGCTGATGCTTGCGATGACGCTGACCTTAGACGCTGCTACATAAATCAACTTCAGTGCATGGCAACTAACCACAATTTACGTTAACATGACGTGACGGCTCTATCAAAGGGGTACATATGTAATGTTTATTAAGTTGGGTAGGCAGCACTGCAACTACTATTGACGTTTCACGAATATTATCGTCTATTTGAAAAGTAGTTTCAAGACCTGGCGTAGCTGTGTGGTACAATGCTTCATTTCCACGCAGAATGCTTGGGTTCGATTCCAGCTGGGACCCTGACATTCATTCTTCGCATTCGTCGGGTTGACGCTACTGATGTCGGGTATTTCTTAACGCTCGCGCGTTAAAATTGCCCATGTGTGTTGTCGTCATTCCTGGGTAGATACTAAATGTAAATCACCTGTGGCACATACCCACATACTAGCGGCACATACCCGCCCGTGGGTATGTGCCACTGTCTGGCGGGAAGTGTTTGACGACGTACCCGATGGGATTGTGACATTACTCATGCCTTGACCAGCGCGTCACATTCGTCAAACGATCGTATACCCTCCCATGCTAATTTTGGTTCAAGTCAGGTTAAAAGGGTGACCGCGAGAGCACCCAAACATAAGCGGCTAGATAGATAGATAGATAGATAGATAGATAGATAGATAGATAGATAGATAGATAGATAGATAGATAGATAGATAGATAGATTGATTGATTGATAGAAACGCTAAAAGTCACCGAAGATCGCTAAATAATGTTCGCATTTAGAGGACCATGTGGCATAGTGAAATGACTTCAGGCTTTCACCGAACGCATTTAGGAATTTGCAGTGTCCTTAAATTGTTTATGCCGTACTTTGGCGATAAGGATAAATATTGTGGAGACATGATTATAAATAATCAAAGTGGACAGTTGAATCACTTAGCCCAAGTGCGCTTGTCCTTGTCTACTTTTCGTCCGTGTTTTCTACTGTGCAGTATAGATCGGTCGTGATTATAACCACATGCCGCATGTTACGTCACACAGGCCCTTCATTAATAGCAAAATGTCTTAGCTGCATATTACCGGAGCAGAAAATTTAAGCACCTTGAATGGTGATGAATTGAAACCGGATATGTATGAGTACAGGATTGAGAGGGAACAAAAATAGCAAGTTGGTTTTTTATTTTAATGTTTTTTTAAACAGCGACTCTGCTCGTTCGTGACGTAATGTGGGGCTTCGCGCACGAGCACGCAGCTGATCATTTTTATGAAGTACCAGCGAAAGTCAGCATGGTAAAGCAGGATGGCGTATTGGTTTATTAAACTGCCCAGCACGAAAAAAATACACAGGAAACACATCGAATTGACGAAAACCAGCACTGAGAAGTTCTTTTTGCTATATGAGATTAGTCTGCTTTTTGCACTGAGAAGTTCAATAATGGAATACCAACTAACCGATTTCCACACTTTAATTCATAGAGCAATGAACCACTTAGCTGTCATCACCATTATCAACATGCTTGATAATTTTAAAGAATCATGGCTGAGCCCTCTATAACTGGCGGCAAGCATCAAAGTACCCACTGTTTGGGCAAATAACGCCTGTTGAGATTTTACTCTTCTGCCACAAAATAATATACTAACGTGATTCGTTGCCTCACACAATGTCTGTGTAGAGTTTTTTTTTTTTTTTCCGAACGAGCCTGCAGAACAGGCGTGACTCTGGTAGAATACTTCCTTGCCTCGGAAGGTGTCTGAGTTTGATTCCCGCTCAAACAACTAAGCTCCTTTTTTTTTTTGCTTATAATGCGTGGCATTTATGATGGGCACCGGCGGTGGCAGTGGCGGGCAACATCAACACCAAAATCTGCAGTTGTGAGCTCGCAAACAGCTTAGGCTGTAAAACGTGTTGAAGCATTGTGTTACAAACTCAATTCACAAAATAATTGTTCTGTGGTAGAGAATACTTGCAGTGATTTCTCGCTTATAAGATACACAATTAAGCCACCTTTAGTTTTAGCCTGAATGAATAAATAAATAAATAAGTAAAAATAAATAAATGAATAAATAAATAATGTTTCATATCGCAAACCAAGTAACCACTTTTTGTTTCAGAAGGCTCTTAACAGGCAGCCTGTGTATATCCGAATAGGCTACGAAAAAAGCAAAAGCAAAAAAACAAGTGAGAAAAAATTAAAAAGAAAAGAATGGTGCCGAATCATTTAGAGTTGCAAGATATATACTGTGACTGTCCATTCCGTTTCGGCATCAGTTACGATGCTTCAGAGTTCGCTCATTATTCATCTCTTACAGCCATTGTGTTTTCATAAGATTTGCGGCAATAAACATCCATAATAGAAAAAGGGAGAGCAAAGCCGAATGTTTGTATTTTCAGCAACCGCTGGTGCGACCGAAAAATTCTTTAGAAAAATGGCCGGGCATGTCCGGCGCAGAGCGCTGCGATGTTCTTCTGTCAATCTCAGCGAGGATGTTTATTCTGTACTTCTTTCGAGCACTCTAGAACGTGAGCCCATCGTCATCATCTATTTATTTGTGATTTATTTTTTCTAACTTCAGCAGAATTTCTATAGAAACCGAGCGAAAAAGGGCCATCAAGTAATAGAAGTATACGCGTTTCTGAAGCATTTCGTGATCGCGACTTATAATCTTTCATGCCTTCTATCTTTCATCGGCACGCTTTCTGCTTCGTCTGTTTGCAAAGCAAGCTGCCTAACAGGAATTAACATTGTTCAAATTTATGAAAAAAGAGAAATATAACGTGGCGAACTATGAAAGCATTCGTCACGTTCTAGTGGCAATGTTGGGAAGAGGCAGAGTTTCACCTCTCTCCTATTGGGCGAGTCCGATGGAAAAAAAGCTTCCCAACGGCCGTGAAAAGGCAATTCAAACAGAGACGTGCTGCTCAAAATGGCCTGTCATCGGTCCCCTATTTTAGGAAGGGAAATGTGGGAAGCAGGCCCTCTTTTGGATGGAAGGTTAGGGTCTCCGGGTGCCATGATAGTCATAAATCTGTATGGTCACACTGTAGATTCAACGATGTGGGTACAGGCTCAGCTGAGTAAAAAATATTGGGTTGACTTGGCACTTTCTTTACATATCTACAGGGAAGAGGCCGCACTCGTGATTTCGCTTCTGGCACTCCTGTGTACCGTATTCACTCGACTGGAACACCACTATGATTGCAACGTGACGGGCGACTATTCAGTGCGCTCAAAAAGGAAAAGTATTATCTCGGTATTCTATTGTAACGCCAGCGTCGACTCCAGGCAGCAAAAATAAGAAGAAAAAAAACTAGTATTGCATTCTTGTAAATATGGGGTATAAGACGCGCACGTGCCAGAGCTACACGTACAAACACACGCACGACCATACATCAATGATGGCAGACCCCTTCCCCCTCTTCCCGAAAGAGATTTCTTCCGACGCCCGTGAGATGCACTGTACTGTTACGCAGCACCTAGGAACGTTACATATATGTAGCCAGGAATTTGGCTAAGAGCGGAAAATGTTTGAGGTAATCATGATGCAGTGAATCGAGAAAGGACGTACTGACTGTTCACGGCACGCGCGACTTCCACGCGTGAAGAAAGAAGGAACATTACGTAAGAGTGCAGAACAATTAGGCGCAAGTCAAATCAGCACGCACCCGCATGCTTGGTTTACCAGTGTGTTCCTGAACAGGTTGATAAGCCGATAACCTCGGAGCCAGAACTGAGACAAACGAAGCCGCGACAGAGAATACGTCGGAGGAAGATATCAAAGAACAAACATAGCGGCAAGCTCACATTTTAAAGACGATAGTCTTTCTTGGGGACCTTCGACGCAAAAAAAATTTGGTCTGTCTGTCTGTCTGTCTGTCTGTCTGTCTGTCTGTCTGTCTGTCTGTCTGTCTGTCTGTCTGTCTGTCTGTCTGTCTGTCTGTCTGTCTGTCTGTCTGGCAGGCAGGCAGGCAGGCAGGCAGGCAGGCAGGCAGGCAGGGGGACATGGGGACATCACCGTTCCTCCCTAAATGGAGAGTACGTCACTCCATTTTTTTAAGAGGGCAGGCAGGCAGGCAGGCAGGCAGGCAGGCACGCAGGCAGGTAGGCAACCTTTCCGTCGAAAATCACCAAGAAAGACTATCGTCTTTAAAAGCAATTATTGCGCATATCTGAGGCACCATAAAAACACGTATATATTCTGTATGTGCGTCATTTCCTAGAAAAGGCATACATAAGTAATTCGAAGGACTGTAGCGTTTATAACACTGCGCAGACCATGCAATGCTTGCACGAAAAGGCGAGTGTTTCCAACGCTTTGCTAAGACGACGCGGTGGTGGCACCTACTCACCTGACGACGCGGTGGTGGCACCTATCAGTTTGCGTTCTACACATTATCACCTCTCGGACGGGCGTGCGTGCCTGTCTTAGCGCCACGCGCTTTGTTTTCCAAGAAAGCTGTCAGATAGTGCTCATGGCTCCCGTGTGACGTGACTTGATGCGCTCGTTCGCCTCCGCTGCATGGTCGAGGCACTCTAACGCAGCGCCTCCAGAATACCATTCACCGATTTTCTTGCGCAGAACATCAAATAAACGTTTTCTTCACTTTTTCCAGACACAAGACTATTGTCTTTCGACAAGATTTTCAGTGTAACATTCAAATACAGTGCCAATTTTTAACGGGCGAAGCTCCTTAGAACAGGGATGTTTATTGCAAACTGGTAACAACATTTCAGGTGAGTACAACTGTCTGGTGTAACAAAATCGCTTCGGTGGCGTGCACAAACAAGAGAACATAGACAAGATGTAACACACAGCACTTCAATATTATCACAGACCACGAATAATTAAAAAAACAAAGAGAAAAAGAAACGCAAAAAGCACAAAGTTGGAACAGATTCACATAATACGTGCGACAAGAAGCAATTTTCCCCCCTTTTTCCGAGTTAGAACGGTAGCAAAAGAAATTCAATACTCCCATTCGAAACTCCTCCTCCTCCCCGCCAAAAAAAAAAAAAAGAACGTGTATGCCACCTCCTGATAAAGGCTTATTCACCCTGAGTTTCAATCTGTTCGGTAAGGTACCGAACCATGATCATTCTAATCTTCTGTAACGCTGGGTATGCAGCTCATTGGGGTCGTCGCCATGCTTCGGCCATACACCGGCGACGCCACAAGACGAACATTGTGACGTAACGTACGAGTTGTTCAAATTAGCCCTTTCTGCGCTGTTGGCCCGAAGGAATTGACACTCCAAATTGACGATGCACGACGTGCCACACGCCTTTGGCCGCTACGCATTCCGTGTGGCGGATTGTTTCTCTTTTCCCGCAGTTGGGGCAGTGGTCATTGGGAACGACGCCCCACTTTAACAGCATATAACGAGTGGGCAACGCGTCCCATCGCCGCAGCCAACCAAATTCTCTAACTATTTTTGGTACGTGGTTGTTCCGCCATTTCTTCCACTTGCTGGGCCTCCATTTCTGTTTTTCCTCGTCAGTAATCGAGCGACTGATTACCATTTCGCTATTGCGTGTGGGTGCGAGATTTTCAAAGTATTCTTTGGCGGCGTCGCCGTCAACCAACCTCTTAAGGCCCTCTGCTGCTTTATAAAAGGCTTGTGGGAGTTCTGCTTGAGGTCCCCGGTACCTTTGCGGCGTGAATGCGGCTCGAAGAGTTCCGGTCCAATATAGCAATAAGCTGCGACCAGGATAGACATTGTCCTGAAACAATTTGTGAACTGTTTTAGCTGCAAGTGCCTTTGTGAATGTCGCAACATCTGGCAGACTGAGTCCTCCACAACTTTTTGGGAGCTTCAGGAACTTTCGTTGAACTTTCGGTGTCTTCCCGTCTTACACGAAGGCTCCAATCGATGACGCAAGGTGGCTCGCAAAAAGTTTGGGTATGAGAGCATTGTGCCCGATAGAAAAAGCATATGCGCATGCTTTGGTTTTGACCACCGTCACTTTGGCGTCAAGTGACAAATTGAAGTCAGTGGCATACGCGAAGTCCCGCGTGGCTCTATGTACGGTGTCCTCCCAATTTCTTTTGGCCACCTCCCCGTCTTGAAAGTATACCTTGAGAACTTTTACGGCATCCACGTATTGAATACCACCCGGCAAAGAGCCGTGGAAGCCACCGAAACGAAGCGCTTTGCTTTTCTCCGCATTCAGAAAAAGCACCCGATAAACTGGCATACTCTTCGAACAGCTCCAAGAAAGCGTGGTAACTGGCTTGGTTTCGCACGAACACAAAGATGTCATCCGCATAAGCAGTGATGCTAACTGACTCCAGACCTGTCATTGGAAAGCCCTGAATATTAGGGCACTTTGCCACTTTCCCAAGGAGAGGATCTATGGAAAGAACAAAGTGCACCATTGCGATTGGGCATCCCTGGCGAACAACACCTCTTGTTACTGGAAAGCTTGTTGTCTCCACGCCGTTGATGAGGAGTCGTGGTCATGTTGGTGTGTAGAAGCTTTACACAGCGAACGTACTGCTCAGGCAAACCAAACATTCGAAGTACGCAGTATAGGTAGTCATGTTCGACCCTGTCGAAGGCTTTAGCTTGATCCAACGACACGAAAGCAACGATAACATTTTGGCGTTGGCATAGTAGAACAAATCTTTTATCAGAGTAAGTGTTTGAAAAATTTACTTACCCGGCACTGCACACGTTTGCGTGGGTGACACTATATCGGGCAGAAAAAGTTTTAGCCTCAAGCCAAGGATCGTAGCTACAAGTTTATAGTCCATGTTAAAGAGGGTAATCGGCCTCCACTGTGTGCACGCATGAACAATGGTGTTTTTAGGGGTGAAGCTCCTTAAAGTGGCACCCGTTAATGCCTCGTCGTAGTCGTAGCGTGTAACCAGTCTTATTTGACCTGCAAGGTGGTGCTGATGGGAGATTTTTCCTGCACGTTGTTGAATGATAAAAAATTCGCAGCGTGGGCGTTAACTAAAAGCCGAATTCTCCTTTCTCTCATTCCCCAATAGCAGCCATTGGCATGTACATTGAGCACTATTTGACAATAAAGGGTGGCTACGTTATACTCGCTGGGCGTAACCTCCTAGGTTTTAGAAAGGTTTAGCGAGCGTTGAGCCGCAGTGCCATGAATACAGTGAACTGGTATATAGCAGGGACTCGAGGTGGTTTAAGGTGGGAAGTAGATACGAAGCGCAAGTGGTAAGAAAGTAAAAGCCGCATTATCCTGTCTCTCATTCCCCATTAGCAGCCATTGGCATGTACATTGAGCACTATCTGAAAAGAAAGGGTTGCTACGTTATACTCGCTGGGCGTAACCTCATTGGTTTTAAGAAAGGTTTAACCAGTGTTACGCCACAGTGCCATGAATACAGTGAACTAGTATATACCATGAACTCGAGGTGGGTAAAGGTGGGAAGTAGACACGAAGCGCAAGCTGTAAAAAAGTGTGCGTGTGCCACCTATCGTTTAGTCCTTGAAATATCCGCTGGATGGCGGTGCTTCTATATGGGGAATATATGATAAAAAGTTGCGAGATGGTGGTACTTGGAGTGTTGAATAGATGGACGAACGGACAGACAGACAGATACATGGATGGACGCACAGATGACTGCATGGACAGATGGACGCATGGACGGACGCAGGGGTGGATGCATGGATGAACGCAGGTACGGACGCACAGATGGACGTGCGGACGCACGAACAGACGCACGCAGGGACGGGTGGATGGACGCATGGTCCGTAAAACATCATCTGCGTGCTAGACTGTGGGCGGCGGCTAAGCAATGAGCAATGCTCGAAGGAAGGCGGCCATCACCACGAAGTTTAACACATCCATCGCTTTGCTGGGAGCGATGCAGCTGCGAATCGGGAAGCGAGCACCACACTTCCGGCGTGCCTGGCACGCTGACCTCCTTGCACACGTTGTCTGCCGCCTACGTGCGTGGCTCCCCGCACGTCTTCCAAATGATGCTCGGCAGCATCGCTGGTTTCTCGGCCATAAGCTATCCCAGTTGCATTCCTGTGCCTGGTTGTTGCTTTCGCCGCCACGCCTCTGCCCACCGGGCAGCCGCGCAATCAAATATGCATAACATTCGTTTCGTCGCCACGTGTTCCCGAGTCACGGCAGCACGTTCGTCTTTGGTAGCACCACCTGTGGTTTCATTGGCATGTGTGCACATAGGGCTGTCCGAGAAAGGGTGCTTGCTTGCTTGCTTGCTTGCTTGCGTGTGTGTGTGTGTGTGTGTGTGTGTGTGTGTGTGTGTGTGTGTGTGTGTGTGTGTGTGTGTGTGCGCGTGTGCGTGCGTGCGTGCGTGTGTGTGTGTGTGTGTATGTGTGTGTGGGGGGGGGTCAAACTTGCATTCATTTGTTGACCTTTGTATTTTAGTGTCCTGCCATATTTTGTTACAGAATACCGGCACCCTCGGCTCTGCAGCCGCTGATTACCGATTAATATGTTTTTTTTGTTTCTGTCAATGCTGAGGCTTGAGGGTGCCACGGAGAAAGTGAAAATTTTTTTTTTTGATGCTGGCTTCGATTTTGCCATCAGACCAGCTAGAGGTGGCATTTAAAGAATAAATGAACGCGTTCGACGTAATCACAATTATTGATTATAAACCGCTACAGCGAAATGTGTGGTGAGCTTTTCGACAGACTTGTTTGTTGCAATGGCTTCAAGAGAAAAAAAGAACTACCGTCATATCTTTGGACTATTGCTTCCGTAGCGTTATACGGTATCGGTAACGTTAACATGGTTATGCTCTACAAAACAAACGAACAAAATATCACAATGAGGCTGCGGTAAAAAAAGAAAAGCTGCACTCCAACAGCAACGACAACAACGAGGACGTCGACAACAAAAATTAATGGAGAGTATCTCCATTTTTCACGGGAAAACGTTATACCTATACGTTCATTTCACGCAATATCTCGCTCATCCTCTTCCTAAACGCAGTGTTTCGCTTTTCCACTATCCGAAGCTCTATTTTCCAGGACGTGTGACAGCGCCACCTGATGATGCCTAGAATGCTTTCCGCTGCAATAATATATAATTCCGAGAAGAAGGGTGCACCTAAAAAGAAGCACCTACTGCCGCAGTATAAAAACCAAAAATTATGTAAACAGCGATACACGGTCTTTGTATACCAGATGAACATGGCAGCCTACTCAGCCGTATTTTTATTCTTTTTAAGCTTCTCTTCCACGGATTCGTTACTTTCGTTCGCGTTCGTTGTTGTGCTCACAAGCCTTTGCGCCGATGCAGCGGCAGTCGCATCGTCCTTCGCTTGCCGCTTTCATGCGCGACAAAAGTGGAAAATACTGCTCTCCGTTTTTGTCAGGTGAATAATGAGAGCGGTTTAGGGGAAAGAAAAGCAGACCTGGCCGTCCTGTTTGCGATAATGTGAAGTTTCACGCAATGTTGCAGCCGCTGCCGGCGGATGTCGAGAGAAAGGATTGGGATCTACTAGGAATTTTTGTTTTGTGGAATCTGACTAGTCGACTTTGCTTCGCGTTAGTGAGACGACTTCATGAAAGAATGAAGAAGACGCGGCAAGAAATGAATACTGGTACATGCTTTCGTGAACTCAACTGTTCACACTCATTTCATTTTCTCGTTCTCACTACGTTGCAACGGCAGTTCTGAACAGAATTTGTCGTCATTATTGCGGTAGTGTGGGCATTTACAGGTTGTATAGCACCGAAACGAATTGCTTAAAGAAGAAAAATTAAAGATGCCTATCCTGAGAAATGTGCGGAGCTCAAAGCCATCGTTGTTCTTTTTATTTTCTCCACTCTTTCTTTCCGTCCTTTTTAGGGCCGGAGCTCCTTATAGCGGCACCCATTCGTTCCTCGTAGTCGTAGTCGTAGTCGTAGTGTGTAACCAGTCTTACGTTTTGACCTGCAAGGTGATGCCGGGGAGAGATTTCTCCAATGCGTTGTTGAACAATAAGAAATTCGTAGCGTGTGCGTTTACTAAAAGCCGAATTTTCCTGTCTCTCATTCCCCATTAGCAGCCATTAACATGTACATTGAGCACTATCTGACAAGAAAATTTTGCTACGTTATACTCGCTGGGCATAACCTCCTTGGTTTTAGAAAGGTTTAGCGAGCGTTGGGCCGCAGTGCCATGAATACAGCGAACTAGTATATACCATGCAGTCGAGGTGGTTAAAGGTGGGAAGTAGACACGAAGCGCAAGCCATAAGAAAGTGTGCGTGTGCCACCTCTCGTTTATTCCTTGGAATGTCCGCTGGATGGCGGTGCTTCTATATCGGGAATATATGATGAAAAGATGCGAGATGGTGGTACTTGGAGCGTTGAACACATGCACGAACAGACACACGGACAGATACACGGCCGGGCTCACGGATGGCTGCACCGACGGATGGATGCATGGACGGACGCAGGGATGGATGCATGGACGAACACAGGGATGGACGCACAGATGGACGTGCGGACACACGAACACACGCACGCACGGACGTGCGAATGGACGCACGGACGGTGACACAGACGGACGCATGGACGGACATAAGCAAGAACGAATAAACGGACGGATGCTTCGCCCCACTCTCCATCATTCACTGCGTGGATATGCTGCCATTTTTTTAGTCAACGCTTTTTTCAACTTTCGCCTATTGATCGAACTCCGTTAACGCTTCAGGTGTGGACTTTTCACAACCAGACTTATGTTTGGAATATTCAAGTCTAGATCATCAGTGCATCATTTCACCGGTACAGTATTTTTTGCCATTGTCACTGGCAGCCGAAGGAGGACGCTTGCACATAATGGCGGTGGGCACATTCCTGCATAATAAATAACGCGCTGCGTCTGTCTCAACGCGCGTTTCGAAAACGTTCGCTTTTCGGGAGAGTGCATCATCAATTTTAAAATACCTTGACGCATGTGGCTTCTTATGTCCACGAAGAAGTCAGAATCACAAACTGCGTTTGTCGATACAAGTCGCCCCTCAATAGCGAGCAAGGAAGAGATTGCCTGCCTTTATACACTTCGCAATGGGTTGTTCCGGAACTCGTAATAACCTCGGAAGGATTGCTCTGTACCGTAGCTGGTATGTCATACTTGACGCGAGGAACACAAAATAAGAGTCAATATGAACGGTGCAAAAACGACAATTTTCTTGAGACAGAGGATCATCGAATGCAGCTTGTAAAATTGTGTAAAGTGTGGCCAACTGAATTTTTTATAACGAAAGATCACTAGCTTTAGGTATTGTGTATTAACAAGAAAAATCCCTAACCGTTCTCACAGCCTTCGGAGATTTTCATCAGGCCTGCGAAAACTTGTGCATTTTTCTAAAAACACAGTGAATGTCATCTTTGAAATTGTGTGCTTAAAGATTGAGTGATCAAACGCCCACACGCGCACACTTCCACGATGCGTACTAAACAAAAAAGCAACCGCTGGCAGAATCATTCTTATAAATATTGGCGCGAATAATTGAAATTTTCCACTTTCGACAGCTGCGACCTCCTGCTTCATAAGTAGTACGGTGTCGTAAAAGAAAAGTCGGCTGTCGCAAGTTGAAAGACGGTGTCGCAACTAGAAAGGTCGGCTGTTTGTTTATAGATAATTCTGTGTTGATTTACTGCTACTCTGCCAGGTAACACTAAATAAAATGTGCACACACAATCGTCCTTTCAGTTTATATTTTATAAGTTCCATCACACAACAATCACGTTATTATAGCAGGTCATCATATAGAGCATAAGACCTCGGCGTCTTCGCGAGCATACTTGAGAATTCTCGCGGGGATACACTTCGAGGAATGCAATTATCCCACCCTGCGGTGGAAGGAAATTGCCTTCGTCTACGGTATAGAGTAGTACCTCAAAGCCCCGCGCACTTTGAAAAGACTCGTGGTTCAACATCTGTGCGTCAACAGCCGTTATGCAATTGTTGCGACAAGAACCACAGATACTGGGTCTATACTCGCCTTCTTTTTCGAGATGTAATCTAAAGAGGACAAAAATGAGTTTAAGCTTTTGAAGCAATTCAACGGCAGGGCTTATTCTGAGAAAGCTTGGGTGATAGGCCTGCGTTTCGTAAGATACTCAGTGAGGCACCGCTGCACGAGTTAATCGAGCCAGCCTCAATTTGGAGGGCGCCTCGTCCTTCCTGATGAGTTTTCCCAGAGTTTTCACAGTCGTAAGATGGAAGCCCAAGATTATTTTTTCAGCCTTTGATTCAAAGATGCACGTTAGTTCATCATCTAGCTCATAATGAAACCGCTTAAATTTCTTCACGAGGCTCGTTCACAAGCCGCAAGGGTACGCAAGTTCAACCCTCTTCAATGTTACTCCACGAGAGGCAGCGCTATTTGCTTTTCAAGCAAGTGCGTTGCAGACGCTACGTCGATGACTTCGCCAATAATTCTTTTGCTAGGGGCACCGATAAAGAAACGTAAAATGAATTCCAACAGAGCAACTTCGTTTTGAGTAGCATAGAGTGCCAATGCTTATGGTAGATCCGATTTGAAGCAGCTTGCTTTTGAAGTTTGAGCCACATAATAAAATGAAATTCGTTTATTTCACAAAGGTCTCGCAGGTGTGTCTGGTTACACCGAAAAAAAAAAAAGCCGTGTACCATTTGTCTCTTGAAGAATGTATACCGGCTTTATGTCGATTGCTCGTGCGTCTGGTTTGAACTGGATATGCAGTAGCACCATTACCGGAATTGGAAAGAGTGGATTGAAGGGAGTCACCGAAGAAGAAGCAATTGAAGTTTGCGTGGATTTTCATTCATGTTGCTTGCGGAAAACGTCCGAGTCACATGCCAGAAGAGGATTGGCATATATGCCTTACTGGCAACTAGCTAGAGTGAAGCGTTTTTTATTGATGAAGGTATTTTTGCCAATACATTTTTATGTGTGAGATATTCACTGAGAAACTGCTTCCCTGGAGCTTTTCTTTCCTTTTATTTTTGGGAATAATTTGCTGAAACGTGCTTTCTTCATCCAACCTAATTTTGTTGTATGTTCCATTTTCCTACTGCGCCGACTAGCGGGTCAAACAAGCTTCTTTTAAATGCAAAGCATTTTTTAGCAAACTTCGGTGACATTGAATCTATCTATCTATCTATCTATCTATCTATCTATCTATCTATCTATCTATCTATCTATCTATCTATCTATCTATCTATCTATCTATCTATCTATCTATCTATCTATCTATCTATCTATCTATCTATCTATCTATCTATCTATCTATCTATCTATCTATCTATCTATCTATCTATCTATCTATCTATCTATCTATCTATCTATCTATCTATCTATCTATCTATCTATCTATCTATCCTCCTACGACTTTTATCTCTCCTGGCCGTTTCGCTAATGGTATCAATACGAAACTTGGTATGGCATAACATGACTGTATGAAGAACATAATTCACTAGTCATAACATGAAAATCATGACGTGGATGTCATGAATGTAATGATTTACATTTCAATGTCCTGCAGGTCTTGCGGTGGTTTCGTTAACATGGCAAGTTGCAAAACTTGCATGGTATGTCATGATTGCATAGCAAACACAAGCGAACGACCCTAATATAAAAGTCATGACACGCGTGTCGTGTAAAAACATGACCACATGCCACGCTCATGATGCACTCGCGGGCGTTTCGCCAGTGTCACATATACCAAATTTGGTAATACGGTACGTGAACGGATGACGAAGGTATGTGACTGGTGCAAACATGATAATCATGAGATGCTTGTCATGTAACAACATGACTACTTGCTACGCTCATGATCTGCTCGCGGCTGTTTCGATAGCTTCACGTGTACCAAACTTGGTATTACGTGACGCGAACGGACGACATAGCTAAATGACACATAAAAGCATGATAATCCTGACATGCGTGTCATGCAACAACATGACCACAAGCCACACTTATTATGCGCTCGCGGCCGTTTCGCTAGCTTTACATATGAAAAATTTGGTATTACGTGACGTCAATAAATGACGATGGTATGTGACTGTTGCAAACATGATAATCATGAGATGTGCGTCATGTGAGAACATGATTGCATGCCACAGTTAAGGCGCCAATACATTTCCACGTGACGCGGTGCGCGTGCTCACCGGTGTTGATTTCGTCGGGTCACGCCGGCGTTGCCACGCCAGGCACCGGTCCTGCCATATACTCGCAGGCGCGCGCCGCACTGCGTTGCTTTGATGCAAGCGCATTTAAGCGCGCCTGGCATCCCTCCATCACGAAAAGAGGGAGACGCAGTGTTGCCTGGGTAACGCACCGGCGCGAAATGCAGCATGTCGCATTTTGTGCCTGTTGCCGCCGGGCCGCGCTGACGGATGCTGGTCGCAACGATCGTGCCTGGCGTCAGACTATAGAGTGCTCGTGTTTTGCTAACGTAGCGTCGCTGTGTCCAGCGTGCGTGCGCGTCAATGCTACATTAAAGTATATGGGGCCCTTCATAAGGTGCTCGCGGCCGTTTTGCCAGCTCCAAATATACCAAATTTGGTGTTACTTGACATCACTGAATGATGAAAGTTAATCCCTTTTCTGCCCGACAAAAACATAAAAGAGTCATCAGTAACTTCATCGAATATTATTACTAATTGCTGTATAGTAGTACTGTTTTGACAAGTAACAACACAAAAATCAGCATATTTAACATAAAACACATACCCGCACATATGTGTGGGCTGGGATTTTATTCATTTGAACCGTGCAACCAAGATTGCATCCAAACTGCTGGACTTGCGCGCGGCTCAGCTTCCGCGAGTGGATGCTGGTGGACGACGGAAAGAGTAGAAAGTACGTTGTTAGTGCTGTGTGTGGAACACTTTTAAACAGTTTTTGCCACTTGAAAGGCACACGCAGGCGTTTCATTTCTCACAACGCGTTCGAGTGCGAGAAGTACACCCTGCAAGCCTGCAGCAACGTGCAGACGACAAGCTGTCCCCTGATAGCCAGTGGTCATATAAGTGCAAACGCTTGTCGAAGCCGGGCATCTTCGCAGTTCCAGGGGATCTCTCGGTAGAATGATTTGGTTGCACATTTTCGTTGTTGCTTTCGAGTCTGTTGCCTTTGTGTGACGCGCAAAATGCCTCAGCGACAGCAAAACGAAATTCCAAGATGCTCATTGTGTTGCGTCTGAGCACCGCATCTTTTCGACAGGTGTCTCTGTATTCTAGCCAGCAGTTGGCAATTGCAAGATCTACCATGTGCAAACTGACCTACAAGGTCCACTTTTAGGGGTGAAGCTCCTTATAGCGGCACCCGTTCGTCCCCCGTAGTATGTAACAAGTATAACATTTTGGCATCCAAGGTGGTGCTGGTGAGAGACTCTTCTGTGTGTTGTTGAACAATAAAAAATAGTGCTCAATGTACATGTCAATGGCTGCTAATGGGGAATGAGAGACAGGAGCATTCGGCTTTTAGTTAACGCGCAGGCTGCGATAACCATTAGCAGCCATTGGCATGTATATTGAGCACTATCTGACAAGAAAGGGTTGCTACGTTATACTCGCTGGGTGTAACCTCCTTAGCTTTAGAAAGGTTTAGCGAGGGTTGAGCCGCAGTGCCATGAATACAATGAACTTGTATATACCATGAATGAACTCGAGGTGGTTAAAAATGGGAAGTAGATACGAAGCGCAAGCCGCAAGAAAGTAAAAGCCGAATTCTCCGCCCATCATTTCCCATTAGCAGCCATTGGCATGTACATTGAGCACTATCTTACTGAAAAAGTTTGCTACGTCATACTCGCTGGGCGTAACCTCCTTGATTTTCGAAAGGTTTAGCGAGCGTTCGGCCGATGTGCCATCAATACAGTGAACTAGTATATACCATGAACTCGAGGTGGTTAAAGGTGGGAAGTGAACCCGAAGCGCAAGCCGTAAGAAAGTGTGCGTGTGCCACCTCTCGTTTAGTCCTTGGAATGTCCGCTGGATGGCGGTGCTTCTATATGGGGAATATATGATGAAAAGATGCGAGATCGTGGTACTTGGAGTGTTGAATAGATGGACGAACGGACACATAGACAGATGCATGGATGGACGCATGAACGGACGCAGGGGCGGCTGCATGGACGAACGCAGGGACGGACGCACGAACCAACGCACGCACGGACGGGCTGATGGACGCATAGATGGTCACACTGACGGACGCATGGATGGACGAATTCTTCGCCCCACTCTCCATCATTCACTCCGTGGATATGCTGCCATTTTTTTTTAGTTTTCACTGCCACTCTGTAATATTTAATTAGTTGATCATAGGTATCAACAGCTCCCATGCTTGCATTGTAGCGCCTGACAACTTCCGGTGCGGGCACATCGATGTACTTCTCCCTTTTGGACCACCGCTTCACAAGTTCGACCTTTGTGGCCCCGGCACAAGTAGAAGCCAGTAGCACCGTCCTGCTGTCTTTCCACTTGACAATAGCTACTTTCTCGTCGTTTCGAGGGAGTTCGTCAAAGTCGCCTTGCTTCATTTCTGAATCGCTTCTGAAGCGGACACTACGCACTTGGTTTTTCATGATAGTACCCGTACCATCAATGCATTTCTTCAGCAGTTCGTCCAGAAGAGGAATATTGGTAAAATACCTGTCAAAAAATATCGAGGATTTCTCTGACAATGTGCGCACTAGTCTCAGCACAACGTTCAGACCCAAACCAAGTGACGTTTCAGCAAGGAGAGCGCACTTTCCTTGATAGATCTCGAAGTCCATTACTAAACCCTCAGATGTGGTTACAACAAAATTTTTAAGCGTGAGTGGCCTTGGCTTTCCTTTCACGTATTGGCGGAGAGGACACCTACCAGTAAATGGTATCATTTGCTCATCAACTGAATAGCTAGGGGGAGCTCTCTCCAGTTGTGTGCATCGGTTCCTAACCGCATCAATTATTGGCTGAACTTTCCATGGCCTGCTCACATCGTCTGCTTCTCGCGGTTTTTCCGTGTCAACGAAGTGCAGACTTGACCGTAACTTCTTGAATTCTTCGCGTGCGCGTGTCATTACGCTGCTGATGAGATCAAAATGGTACCCTCTTTTCAATGCATGTGTAACTGTGGAAATCGAATGCAGCCCATGACTAAATGCATACCGAACAGCTGCTTTTCCTTTTGCGCTGTCGCTTGCAGAGCATTTCTATGCTTCGACATGTGGTACATATTGGTCTTTTCAGTGGCATTTTCAAAAAACAGCTCTCTGAAATACTCTGAAAAGTAGCTCAATGGAGTTTTGACATCAGCCAAGATATCGGCCCTTTCAACGGCTCCAGGCGGGTCAGGCTTTTTGGAAAAAGGCTTCTTCATCCAAAAGGTGCGACCTCTACTGTTGCTAACAGGGGTTGTTGACTGGTCACCCGAGGCAGCAAGTGCGGCAACAAAGTGATCAATATCTTCGTCATTGTCACTGTTGCTTTCACCGCCGGGTTGATTTGATTCCCGATTTTGAATTTCTGCCAGCTCGTCGTCATCGTCATTACTGAATTATATGTCAGAGGAATCCAGGAGCTTCAAAATTTTTTCCATATCATTTTCGTCCTCGGGATTGAATATTCCTGCAGGTGAAAACAGTGCAAAAGTTATGCATCACTACAACACAAACATGCTTGCTGAGGTTAAATGACAGCTACGGCGTTGAAATACGCCACCAGAAACCTTACCAAAGCAATTCTTATCCTCACTGTGATTCATGAAAGGTACTAAACGAATAACATGTGACAACTCTACACCTATGCGACGCTAAATGTAGTTCCCCCCTCTTTCAGATACAGCTGTACAGCTGTTGTTTTATGCAATCACGGAATCAATAATTTGCCCACTAATGGCATTCATAATTCACGCGACGCCACATGGTGTCGCTAACTTGACGCATGAGTAAACTCTATAAAACACGAGCAAGGGACCAATCAATACAACTCGTAAAATTTTTTGCGGAATGAAAAGATATACCGTGCTGTCACAACAGCGCACGAGGGCGCCAACTTCCATTGTGCCGCGACGCATTTCACGACGAGAAACGCCCAGTTCGCCTAAACGTGCCTGTGGCTTTTTCACGCGTGACCACAAAACGCCCGGGATCAGAACGAGTAAATGTTTTAGTGCTACATGTTTCCCGACATCTTTAAATTGCTATTCCGTAAAAGTTTTTCGGAAAAGATACGAATAGCAAGAACAAATGCTGACTTACGTTTCAGAGGGCGCCGGCGTGGAAGCACATGCTGAGACGCCATGTTTTTTTGAGAAATTCCTCGCCTTCTGGTGATCAAACTCACGAACTACTGAAAATGAGATATTCTCTGGGACATTGACATTGCTGACAGAGGTCTCTGAAACCGAAACTAAAATAGGTACCGTTAAGTGACTGTTTTTGCTTACCCACACGCTTGTGCTGACTGGGCCGTAAAGGGATTTGACTGGTGCAAACATGATAATCATGGCAGGCGTGTTATATAAGGGCATGACAACATACCACGATCATAGCGTGCTCGTGGTCTTTTCACAAGCTCCGCATATACTAAATTTGGTATCACGTGACGTGAATAGATGACGAAGGTAAACGACACATTCAAACATGATAATCATGACACCGAAGTCATGTACGGCATCATTTACTTCCACTTTGTAGGGTTTCGCTGATTTTAAAGTGACATATCAACCTTTCTCATTCGTGCTTCGCATATTAACGATTCCCACTGTACGTGGGATTTGCCCATTTTCCGGCTTAGTAATTTTGAGATATTTTGGATTCTTTCAAAATGTGAACTACTGCACGCACAGCAGTAAGTTGTAGGTTTACTTTTGGCCATGGACTCAAAATGTTTGCCACTGGTTTAAGAGAATTTTATTTCCGGATATATCTTACACAGCTTATGTGCTCACAGAAAAAATATACAATGGTGATCAATGCGTATGTACAATGCAAGCTGTTATATACAGCGAAAAGAACTTATAGCGTATGCAGTGACGTACAATGCAAAAATTGTACAACACAGACAGGACATTCATGACATCGAGATGATTAAAATAAATAAACAGTAAGGCTATATGAACAAACAAGGGGGGGGGGGGTCATTCACAGTGTAGGGTGATGTTTTGCATTCACTTGTGAGGACAATTGTGCTCTCGCGCTCAAGAACAGTATTGATCAAAAAGGACATGTTTCTAAAAAAAAGAAAAGAAAAATACACACTGTAATGTCACAGTGGTACAAGCTCTAGCCCACCTCCTCAATAGGGGAGGAAAGGCATGGACACTGTTGTTTTTCACCATGATGAATCGCGTAGACTAGCGTCGGAGGAAAGCCTCCTCTCCCAGCATGAATAGTTCTGCGTTGAGATGCGTAAGCATTACGTTTCTTAGCCGATGTAGCAGAGGAAACATGGCTCTCTGAGGGCGTTCCCTCAGGCGGGCCAGTCCCCTCCGCTTCCATAAGACGAAGGCTCCGATAGCCATTAAGAGGTTTCCATCGAAATTGCTTTAGGGGTACGTTAAATTTTCACAAAGTTGAAGAATGTGCTCAACATTTTCAGCTTCTCCACATGAACAGGTAGGAGTGCCAGCTTTTCTTATCCTATACAGAAAGGCCTTCGTGTAGGCCGTGCCAAATCAAAGCATATGATTGAGTGTTTCTACTGATCAGCTAACCTTTTACTGAATATTAAATAATACCCTGGGATCAGTGAGAAATAACTGGGAGTTTTGCGTACTATTTTCTAACCAAGTTTTTTTTTTTTGGACAATTGACCATTCAGCTTATTTATTAGGCACCGCGCATCGCTTATCGGTAGAGATAGCAGTGACATATTATTCTCCTGATGCGCTGCGTGTGCCATTTGATCAGCCTTGTCGTTTCCTATGATTTCACAGTGGCTTGGTACCCACTGGAACAAGGTGGTTTGGTTTAAATCCTTTGCTATAGCGTAAGTCGCCTGTATTTCATATGCGAGCACGCTAGGTTTTTTGCCCAAGCTGATTCCTTCAAAGTAAACATTTGAGGATTGCGAGTCACTGAGAACTACCCACCTAAGAGGACCTGACTGTGAATATATGAAGCGTCAAGGCATAGAGTATTGCATAAATCTCTACCACTATGGATGTTGTCAAATGGTTGAGCTTAAAGGCCTTTTACTCTTGGTAAGCAGGTATAAAAATGCCGACGTAGAGCTTTGATTCAGACATGATCTCTCGGTCTACACTTAAATACAGTATTTTATTTATTTTATTTATTTATTTATTTATACATACCGCAGCCCTATTCAGGGCTATCGCAGGAATGGGACGTTATATAATACTAGGCAACCAAGAAAAAATACAAACAAATAATACAAATTGTAAAGCAAGTACACTCGTAACAAAGCAAAAGTAAAAATGAAGTTAATTACGCGTCAGTAAAATATTAATCGACAGCAACTATGAAGTGGGTTAGTGGTAAGGAGCGAATATTAATATTTGATGTAAAATTGTGTTGAAGTTAATTGCTTTATTGAAATTATAGGCACATAATTATTACAAGTTAATCATGGAATCGAAGTTGTAATACCTGGAAGAGAAAGTTACCATGGTGAATGGGAGGCACATAAAGGCCTGTGCTCGGCAGTACACTTTTGCATTCTACTATTTCTTTATGTATCCGTGCAGCAAATTGCTCTTGAAAAGCTTGGTATATGGGATGATTCGCGTGTTGAGCTGCCAAGCAAAGATAATGCCGACAAGTTTCGGTAAATCTGAGAGCATGGAAAAGTGGTTGATGAGACTCCGCATTTACCAATGTATACTGGCAGACTCTTGCAGTAGACCAAGACATATGTGAACCCTTTAGGCCAACTAATTTTGGATCCTCCCCTCTTAGGTACAGTATGGATTTTCAGGTAGCTGTTAGGCCTCATTGCCACCACCGGGGAAGACACGGGACGGCTTTTTGCTCTCCCATAGTAGAGTACCAGGTACTCTGAATCGTTAACAACTTTTTCCAAACATATCACGCTTCAGTGCTTCGGAACGGCACGGCTTTTAGCGGGACGGCTCAGTGCTCTCCCATAGTTGAGTACGAAGTACTCGAAATCATTAAACATTTTTTCTAAACACATATTCATTGGACGGTTTTCAGCTCTCCCATAGCAGAGTACCAAATACTCTAAATTGGTCAATACTTTTTTAACACAGATGTGCAATCAATAGGCAATGGAATGAATGAATGGAACACTTTATTACAAATATTTTTTTCGGTGAAGGCGGAGTCCTCAGTTTAGGGCCCCTGTGGCCTTTGCCATCTTACAAGCTCTGTTGATCAGCTTGAGCTGTTCTTCAGGCTTAGAGCAGGACAGCGCAGCCTCCCACTGCTCCGGTATTGGTGTACAGTTTCTTGGCACTACCTGTGTGTATTGGCAGGCCTATGTCACGTGGTAAATTGTGGGGTGTTCTCTGCATAGCGAGCATTTGTTGGCGTATATTCCCGGATAGATTTTACTCAGAAGACTGAGATTGGGGCACGCATTAGTCTGCAGCTGTCTCCAGGCAAACGACTGCTCTCTGCTGAGGTCCTTGTAGGGAGGGGAGTATATCCTTCTCAGGTCTTTCTGGTGTTCTCAAATTGCTTCCTAGCGTCTAGTAACTGTGGCTGGTTCTTCGTCGTTGTGCGCCCCCCGGTCGGCGTATTCTCGGGCAATGGCCTCGGCACGCTGGTTCCCTGTCACAGTTTCATGGCCTGGTGTCCATGTAATGGAGCAGCTCGAGAAGTTGATTTAACTTTCCTTGAGTATGCGGATGGCAGCACTGGATATGCGTCCAGTGCTGTACCGTCGACACGCTTCTTGCGAGCCAGTAATTATTTCTGTACTAGACTCTTCGATCTGGTGCGTGATGGTGAGCGCGATCACTGCTTTCTCAGCCTCAATGATGTTGTTGCTTCTGATTGGAGCGCTGTTGACTCCCCTAAGTTGGTGATCAACAACGTTTACAACTGTCCCGGAGTGCTCTCTGTATGTGGTCGCGTCAACGTACAACATATCGTTTCTCGCCTTGAAATTTTTTTCTTCTGCTTCTGATCTGGCTTTTCTTCCAGCCTTATAGATTTTTGGATGCATGTTTCGAGGTGTTGGGCTGACTTCAATGATCTGGCGAATGTCTTTTGGTATGCTTGCCGTGTTATTGATTTCTCCGCAAGCATCCCTCATGCCCAACGTCTGCAACGTGTACCTGCCCGAAGCAGTCAGCAGTAGTCTCATTTTCTGCGCAAGAAAATGCGCCTCGATGTGTTCTTGCACTTTATTGTTTATCCCGAGTTTAAGGAATTTCGCTGTTGAGGTGCTGACTGGTAGGCCAAGGGCGCATTCGTAGGCTTTTATAAGGATTGCCTCTAGTTGTTCTTTTTCCTGCGGACGTGGTGTTTGGTAGGGGACACTGTGTACAGTCCTACTGACCACGAGGGTTTATGTAAGCCTACAAGTGCCCTTCTTCTTCAAACCCCATCTTCTGTTAGAGATTCTGGTGATCATCCTCGTGATCTGCGCTGTAGTGTTTGACAGCTGTCTGGTGGTGTGGTCTATACGACAGTTGCTTTGTATCCACATGCCGAGTATCTTAATTTGGGACACTTCTGGAATCTTCTCCCCCCCCCCCCCCCCTATATAGACGTCTATGGAGTTTTGCAGAACGCATCCTCGTCTGTAGACTCTCAGGACTTCTGATTTCTCTGGAGAGCAGACGAGGCTGCGTTGACGCCCGTAGTCGTGAACTGTGTCTGCTGCGCGTTGCAGAAGATCTTGTTTTGTCCTAAAGATCCTCTTGTCACCCAGATTGTAATATCGTCTGCGTAGATGACATGTCTGAGTCTTTCACTGTTTTCGAGGTTCCGAGATAAACCGATCATAACGATGTTGAACAGCATCGACGATATCACAGAACCTTGAGGTGTTCCTTTTGTGGGCGTATTAAACGTATCAGTGCAGATGCCTCCTAGATCAATTTTGGTGGTTTTGTTACTGAGAAAAGCTTTGATGTAGTTTTGTATTCTCTTTCCACAACCTGATTTGCTAAGCCCCTCTAGCACAGCCCTATGACTGACATTGTCTAAAGCAGCCTTAAGATCCAGTGCAAGTAATACGTTTTCGCCATATTTTGGCACATCGGTAAGCACCTCCTCCTTGATTTGTAGGAGGACGTCCTGTGTTGAGAGGCATTTTCGGAAGCCAAACATGGTGTGCTGTATGAGTTCATTGTCTTCCAGGTGGGTCTCCAGCCTCTGAAGCACGATTCTCTCGTATACTTTTCCCAAACTAGATGTCAACGAAATGGGTCTTAAATTTTCCGAGCTTGGAACCTTTCCAGACTTTGGAATCATTATTATTTCCGCATGTTTCTAGTCGTTTGGGACGGTACCCTGTTTCCTATGTTTGTCGAAACATGTAAACCTTGTGATGGATTTGTCATCGAGGTTCCTTATCATAGCGTTGCCGATGCCTTCCTTTCGTGATGTAGTGTTCTTTGTTGCCGACAGCACAGCATGTCGAACTTCTTCTGTGGTAATGGGTTCGTCTAGAGCAGTATTAGCTTCACCAATGTATGCCAGGCTGCTGTCAGTATTTGTTGTATCGCTAATATAGCGCTGCTTCATGTGTTATAGCAGTTCTCGGTCTGTGCCTTCGAATCGGTGGGCAATCTTTTGGGTCGTCTTACAAGTTTCAGTCTTGGTTTTGGTTGGGTCTATAAGGGTCCTCAAGAAGGCCCATGTCCTTTTCCCACCCAGTGTACCTTGTAGCTGATTGCATTTTTGGTCACAGTTGCGCCTTGACAGCTCCGTCGCATACTCTTCGGCTTCATCGGTGACTGCGGCGTTCCTAAGTCTCAGTTTGCGCTTGTGTTTCTGCCGCTTCCATCTTCTTAATAGGCCTCGGTGGCCATCCCAGAGGTGTAGAAGATGCTTGTACACTTCGGGCGTGTTTGTAGATAGGGAAACTTCTCGGGTTATTTGTTTCCAGTCTGCCTTGATTCCCGAAATCAACCTCTCAATGTCCGCAATTTCTTTGTCCTCAAATTCTGCCCTAGTTTTTCTAAAAGCTTCCCACTCTGTAAGTCGAGCCAGGCCATGTCGTTTCTTAATCGGAAGGGTTTCTATCTGGATACGCAAAATGCAGTGGTCACTGCCGAGCGTTTCCCCGCCGCTTTCCCATCGGGCCTCCCTGACCCCTTTAACGAACGCCATGTCCGGGCACGTATCTCTGTTGATACTATTCCCCACTCGCGTTGGTTGAGTGTGGTGTGTAATGAGGCTTAGCCTTCTGCGATCAGCTTCTCTGGCCAAAGCCCTGCCTTTCTGAGTTTCCTTGACATACCCCCAGCTTTCGTGCCACGCAATAAAGTCTTCAAGGATGACAAGACCCTTTTTGCCTGCTGCTTGTTCAGCCTTGCGCAGAAGGAAGCTGAAGTTGGCTTTCCGCTTGCTGGGTGGGCTGTAGAAACTGTGGAGAAATATGCTTTCGTCGGTTCTTTTTTTCGTTATGATTTCAATGAGAATGTGGTCAATGTCTGTTGCATCGATGTCCTGTCTAATTGCAGTGACCGCTTTGGCAACCAGAGTAGCAACCTTACTCTTGCCAAGACCCTCAAAATCCGAAAAGCCACTGAGTTTAGGTGAGCAGCAGGTTTCCTGGAGGGCGTTGATGTCTCGTGGAGTTGTGCATTTATTTATGTGTTGATTCAGAAAACCCTGCTTTGCTCGGTGTACACCTGACATGTAATCCGCAGCCATCAATTTTTTTCTTTTCCAAGGGACGGCATTTAGCTCTCCCATAGTAGAGTACCGAATACTCTTAATCGTGAACCACTTCTTCTAAACACATATCCCGCGTAAAACCGGGGCAGATCAGGCTATTCTTCGTTGAATGATTGCTGAACGTACACGCCGTAAAGATGAACATGAAGTACCCAATGTCACTCCGGTGATTCGACGTGAAATATTGATTAGTAAGTTGACTTCGTTTCTAGTGATTTTATTTGTGGAGCCCAAGACAGATGTCTGGCTAAAATAAACCTGAAAATGTGGGCTGTCACACTAATTGTAAGCGTTCAGAGCCTATCTCAAGATTGAGTTTCTTAAGACATTTTCTTGCGAAAGGAAGTGCAGCTGTTTTTTTATGAAGAAGAACCAAGCCTTTTCTCTTAAAAAATGCTCTTGATAAAGTCAATAGTTATCGTCAGACCACTTTGAAGCATTTGATGAACTGCTTGGATACTCGTGTGTGACGTCCAAATGCACAGATTGTATGAATATTTCAAGTTAGCAGGTAAGATATGGGAAAATTCAGCCATAACACAATAGAATGAAAATGGGCTTGGCCCACTACTCTTTGAAGCTTCTTGGCTAACTTCATGCTATCTTCGTAGCAGTGAAGGATTATTAGGCTACGCAACGAGTACCTCTTATGGCATTAACTGTTTTTAAGCGACGGTGCCGTTGTTCCAATTAGTTTCCAACGCTTTTGTCCGACAGCACAAAGTGCCTTCGGTAAGAACAATAGGCCCGATAATAAGAGCCAAATACCGAAAGGAGACGAGTACTTGCTTTTTATTTCGCAACTTTCAATCACCAGAGGACTAAAGAAAGCAGGACGAATATGCTTACAGACGCACATTTCCCGTGATAAATATGATGGCAGGTGAACCGTTCAGTCATAAAGCACGCACGTCTAGTTAGTCTGCTTCACTCATAGAGAGCGTGAAAAAATATGAATAAGAAATACTAGTTATGCTATCAAACTAGCTGAACTTAATGCTTGGTATACTAGGGTCCCACTATACACCCCAGTTTGAATATACAGAGTCCCTTTTCCAAGTGTACTGTGGTGGTCATGTCAAAATTGTGACCTTGACATACGGATCTATTTTGCGGATGACGATATGAAACACGACTTTGCACTTATACAGTGAGGCCCACATGGAGGTCCATTATCTCGGTACAATTTTGCGGTGAGGGAAAATAACTTTTTTTTTTGTACATGTGCGTAGAATGGAAGAACCAGCGGCCACCTAATGCATCCATCGCGTCAGAATGCTGATGCGGCGCCACCAGGTTTACGAAAATGCACAATGATGACAGGTCGTCTTTTCACGGTGACGTCAGTGACCGAAGTTACGTTTCTGCGCTACTTCCGGTGCTTTTCAGTGATTACCCATCGCAGTGAGGTCTGGGTTGACGATCTCCGCTGCTGTCCATCCAACCTTCTGTGTTCTGGCTTCGCACTTGTTTACGGTCAAACTGAGGACGCAAGAACTCGGGAAGCGACGCACAGTCCAAGTTCGTGACCAGAGAAAACACGGCTTCTCGGCAGAGCACCTAAAAGCCTCTTCGCGTTGCACGACGTTATAAAAATAAGTTGGCCTTGGGTTTTTTCGTTCAACGCAACTTCCTGTTTTCCGGCTTATACGTCTACCCTTCTTTCGATTGGAATCTCTAGACCGTCAGATGTTGCACCACTTGCTTGATTATTTGCATATTTGCATTTGGACCCTAATGCTTTGTAAACATGAAGAGTCGCATATGCATAAGTTCAATTTTCTTGGACCTAACTTAACCTAACCTAGCCTAGTTTAAATTAACCGAGCCTAGCCTGACCTGATTGAAATAAGTAGTAAAAAACGCAGACGCACGTAGAAATTAAAAAAAAAGAATTCACCTTTCCGATCAGGGCCCTGTCCTTTCAAGAGCGGAGTTGACAAACACAGTTTTATACCTCTTTGCTCGGAGCGGGACGTGACGAGACAATCCTCTTACAATAAAAAAGTAGTAAAGTAAACAATTGAAATAAACGAAATACCATAGCATTAACGAAACAATGCATAAAACGTGTTCACTTACAGCATAAGGGGGTGGGAAATACTTGTGCAGAAGCAACAAAAACGAGAAACAATAACGGCAGCAAGAAGAGAGTAATGTTGTTACGTGAATAAGCGATGCTGAATCGACGAGACCGGTAGACAGAATATATTATAACCTGCAGTTGCGGCGTGACCGGCCAATTAGCGACCGAGTAGAGACACCCCTTCATCCTTTTCGTCAAGCACGCACGCGCATCGTTCCAGAAAATGTCAATATGCGTGTAGCGTAATCTTCGGTGGCAGAAGCGCCGTCTGGGCGCATCTAGATGTCAACGTTATCGGGAGAGTGGTAGGGCTTCAAGCATGGGACACGTACAATATCGGTAGCCTGTGGGGTAGCTGAAGGTGACGAGGCGGCCGGAGTAATTTCATAGGTCACACGAGTAACCTCACGAAGGATTCGGTATGGACCTATCTATAGGGAGAAAGCAGTTTTTCCGACAAGCCGACTTGACGAGTGGGAAACCACAGCACGACCAAGAACCAAGCGAAAAGTGCGCGACTCGGTGCCGTTGATTGTACAAACGACGCTGGTTCTTTTGAGGAGCCAGAAGGCGAGTACGGACTATTTCGCTAAAACTGTTGCTTGAACGACTTGGTTCAAGATGATTTAGACTGATTTATCAGCACAAAAAACGCCGAACTTTTAGAAAAGACACACAGACACAGCGGTGTGTGTGTGTGTCTTCTTTAAAAGTTCCGTCTTTTTTGTGCTGATAAATGAGTCTAAATAAGGATGATTTCGCCTGCAAGGGTGGCCCGACTGATATCTTCAAGGGCATATTCGCTGGTCGATGCAGCGGTAGACGACATGACTGTATCGAGGGGTAGTGCAGGTTCTCCACCGAACAGCAGAGAAAACGGAGAGTAGCGGCAGTGCCATGGCGCAAAGAATTCTACGCAACTGTCACATATAATAAAGCAAGGTCCCCCTCAGAGTGGTTGAAAAAAACATACTTCGCAAACATGTCCGTAGTGTTCGATTCAGATGCTCCGCGAATCCATTTATCTGCGGGTGGTACGACATACTGAGCTTGTGCCTCGTTTCACATGACTGCGGGATATCAGCTATGACATTCGGTAGAAAGGTGCGGCCACAGTTTTTGCGCAGCTGGCATGGATCTCCATGTTGCAAATTTACGTTGTGTAGGAGGAAGTTGGTGACATCTGTGGTGCAGCTTGTTGGAAGAGCTCATGTGGTGGCGTAGCGCGTGGCATAGTCTGTGGTCCCAGCTATCCATCTGTTGCAGGATGAAGACAACAGAAAAGGGCCGAGTAAGTCTAAGCCTACGCAGAATAACGGTTCTGACAAAATGTCAAGTGGTTGAAGGTGTGCGGCGGGAAGCGTTCATTGTGTTTTGCGGCGCTGACATTTCTCACAAGCCGTGACGTATCTTGTGACAGAGCGTGAAAGCCCTGACCAAACAAAACGTCGGTGAATCAGGTCGTGAGTGCGTGACCCACCAGGTGACCGGCAGTTGCAAGGTCGTTAAGTTCGAGAAGAAAACTGCCGAGCGGAGGTGTGCTGGAATTACAAGCAGCTGGGCTGTTCCATCTGGGTTAAATCTTGGCACCGTCATGGAGGACGAAAGAGTGAAAGAACCGGTCATAAGAAGGCGATTCGGGGCGTTCGACACGGCTATTATTCCCCCCCCCCCTACCCTGAACGCTGTTATCCTCTTGGCTCACGCCGTAATTTTTGTTAACAAGGGCCTCATCAAGTGTGAGGCCCACGTGACGGCTTTACGCTCTTCCATGGTAGAGCACCAAGTGCTCAAAATAGTTGACCACTTTTTTCTAAACACTTTATAGTACGCAAAGACGCATAACGCCGTGGCTCGTCACCAATGCAGGCCGATTGAGAAATGGAAAAGACGCAAGTGTCGGTGTCAGTGTCAGGAATGGTGCTCGATTCATCGACTAGAGACTGCGACCGAGGGCTGTCTCTGCTCGGTCGCTGATTTACCGGTCATGCCACAACTGCTGGTTACAATATTCTTTGTCTACAGCCTCATCGATTCAGCATCGCTTCTCTAACGTAACAATATTATGCACTGATAGCAAGATGTGGGAGATGCGCTTTACAGTGGTAAGAAAAACTGCTTAATAGAAAAATGGAGCACGTTGGCGGCACCTATATATTATGTTACGTGACTAATAACACTTCATTCGACAAACAATATTTGAGAATACTGGCGATTTCATTATTCCCTGAAAAAATCCGGTAGTGGTAAGGTGCTGCACTGTTGACCCGAAAGACGTGGTTTCGAACGCGACGACAGTGGTTGCATTTTGGTGAGCTGATTGTTAGAGGGTTGTGTATTATGTGATCTTAGTGCGCATTGATTTGATTGATATATGGGGTTTAAAGTCTGAAAACCACCATATGAATATGAGAGACGCCGTAGTAGAGGGCTCCGGAAATTAGACCACCTGGGGATCTTTAACATGTACCGAAATCTGAGCACATGGGCCTACATCAGTTCAGTCTGCATCGGAAATGCAGCCGCCGCAGCCGGGATTCGATCGCCTGAACTGCGGGTCAGCAGCCGAGTACCATAGCCACTAGACCACAGTGGCGGGGCAAAGAAAAGCATGCTAGTTCGTCCGCTAACTAAATCATGCTAACTACCGTGGCGTTAATAATAAATGTTAAGTGAAATAATGTAATTAGTCCCTACTAATATGATTACAATCAGTATCATGCTAGTAATGATTACGTTTATTAGCTCCATACTCATCGTGGCCTTGCATGCGAGTTTAAGCTAGCACGGCAACCAAACGGGCCTGTGTGTTAAGAAAAATGTTTTCAACAATTTCGAGTGCATCGTACTCAACTATGAGAGAGCAGGGAGCCGTTCCGATTACAGCTACGAGGATCAAAAGCCTGATCGACATTGAAGAGACTATGCCCATCAAACATCGCGTGCATTCAAAATCTATAGCACGTTAAGCTATGATATAGTTTCGCTACACACCGCATCAACCACATGAAAATCACCATGCATTTATCAGAATACTGGCTATTCACTACTGCGTCTGTTGTAGATTTCCGACCAACTTTCTTAACTCTTGCCATCTTTCTTGACCCTGCTTTTTTTGAACTATTCAGCGCGTAGGAAGTTTGAAGCATCATGCAAAGGTATTTTTCACGACCCGCTTTTCTTATTTTTTTGCTCTCTAAGTTTACACTGTTACCAGGCAGTCAAGATCTTATCCTTTTATATGACAGTGCACTCTGAAAAAAATAAGAAAGAAAGAAGGAAAAACGGAGAGCTTTCACTCGTTTCCGGATTCCTGTCATGGGACATGTATGATTCACTTTAGACAGGCACGTAAACTCTTTTTGGGCTTCATTTTTCTCTATTAGTCGGATGATCCGCGGGAGAGTTAACACGCCTCTTTAAGAGAGTCTCATACGTGGCAAGTTGGAATCACCTAACAGGAGTCATACATAGTGTTTTTTTTTTAAGAATGGTAAGATAGGTAGGATAACACAGGAAGTTGCAGCACATTCTGTCGGTAACTAGTCCGCAGAAAAATAAGACGAAGCCAAGAAAAGAGCTGGAGAAAGCACGTGTGGTTGACGTTGTAGTTCTCGGATGAACGAAAATGAATTTTGAAGAGTAGACCGCTTTTCGCGAATGTAATGCGAACCTACTGCCACAGCATGGTGCTTGTGTTTATACCCGACCCTATTCAAAAATACCACTCAACGTCTATTCAGGTATATAACGGGTATATTGAAATTGTACAAAAATTCACCCGAACATCACAAGTTGAGAGAAGACTCAAGCTTCGTATTTCGGGCCCTGTTCTCATGGCCGTGAAGTGGTTAGCTTGAAGTGATTTGCTCATCGGTGGATACATCAACCGTGCAGGGAAAAAAGGAAATTTGATGTTGTAAGCTTTCCTGATACGTACATCACGTGCAGTTGCGAAGTGCCACTTACGCTGCAGATCACCATTTGGCAAAGTAGCCTCTTCGCAGCACTCAAAGATGTTGGGCCAGTTGGTGTTGCATAATGCTATACGGGAAAACAACAACCACAAAAGAAACACAGTGAGGATCTAAACTGCGCGAGTGTTTGCAGGCTTCGACTTTCTATATACATTACCTTGCTGCAAGAAATTGTTGTTAGTAGAGAATTGCGCGTCATTCTTTCTCTGTCCTCGTTGTTCAAACCTTCTTCGTGTAATTGAAGCGACATGGTCCCCTAGTAAGGTGTACGCTCTGTTAATGCTGTGGCACAGAAGGATGATGATTATAAATTATTGAGGAACACTTTGTAACGGGTGGGAATCTTGAAAGCGCTAATCACGCTATTCCCATGGTGTAACGCCTGGTGCGATCGTAGGCTTCTTCTGCGCCATGTTACGCCCGATAACTTGACTCCTAGCATATCGCTTTGCAAAGCAGTTTCAAGCTGAAGAGCAGCTTTGAGGTAGAACCCTTGACTGTTGTCACAGAACGAGCGCTAAAAACGGGCGCGCCGCCAAATTCTTGCGATAACGAGCGGGAGAAACGCCGCGAGGTCAAAAGAAAAAAAAAGAAAGCAAACGTCCAAGGCTCCCCGGACGCGCGCTCTCCCCGCAGAATCGTGGCTTCACGACGAACCTCCTCACCCCACAACGGCGGCCGAGCAAGCACTCGATTTTTCCAGAACGAAAGGGGCGTGGTCATACCGAGTTGACTCATCGGCCGGAGAGGGCATTCCAACCGTCTCGCCCTCTTCCCAGCTTTCGCTGCGTATCGCGCCGACGAAATGACGAGAAGCGTCTGGAATGCCGCGCGCAAGGTATTTAACCGAGCAGCCGAGATGAGAAAGCAGGAGGAGACGGAAGTGAGCGCCAGAGCGCGTAGGGATTCCGCCGTGTAGTCGGCGAAGTTTTTGGTCCGTAGGGACGAGGCCGGAGGTGAAGAGGATTTCCACCTGAGGGGTGACGACTCGAGCTACCGGCAAGAGTGTGTGTTTACCGCTATCGAGCGAAGACGCGGGGCAACAGCTGCGTGTGTGAAGCCGACGTGTTCCGGCGAAGAAGTTGAAGTTGGAAGAGTGGCCAATTGAAGACGGGAGGTTTCCTGGAAGAGAAACTTCGAGAGCTGCGGAACGACAACAACGCTGGACTTTGAGTGAGTGATTCTCGGAAGAGTATCATCTAGACTTTGGTTCCAAGAACTTTGGACTGAATAGGTTTTCTATCCCTTTAGTCTTTGAGTGTCTTGGTTGTTCAATGCATGCGACTGCATTGTAGTGCGTATTGTTGTCTGTGTCCGTTGTTCGAGTGGGGCTAATTGTACTGTGTAGTGTGTTGATTGATTGGTGACGTATTGTATGTAACTATTGTGGAGTGTGCATTCTCGTGTATTGTTTTCGATCTGCCAATTTTGAGAATATAATTTGTTTGTTTATCAACTCTCGGCTCTGACTTGTTCTTTGGGCCACAGCCGGCGTCCGCTGGCGCGCCAAAAAGGACCACTTCTAAATTGTCCACGCTTTCGTGGTGCGGTTCGGGGGGCCGATACTTCGGCCCTTGGAATTAACCCGGCGATCGCCTCCCTAATTAACGGGACCTGTGTGACAATTAATCTGGCGTCCGCGACAGGACCTTTTGGTGCACAGTGTGTCCAAAGTAGTGAGAAAGAGCCTCGAGTTGTTGATAGTACTATCGGAACGATTTTGTGCGTTGTTCAGTGTTCTCGTTAACGAGTGCAGGGGAGTGTTCCGATAGACTGATTTAGGCAGATACTTTTTGCACGCGGCAAGGTTTTATTTGCGAGTTACGAGACACAATGGATCTCGAAAAGTTAGTTGCTCTTGGTGAGAAGATGGGTCTTTCTGGCGCCGAACTACGGAAGTGGGTAAGCCAGAAGGAGAAAGAGGCGGTGGAGAGAGAGAGGTTGGCAGCTGAGAGAGCTAAAGAAGAAAAAGCAGCTGAGTTAGAACGAGAGAGGTTGGCAGCTGAGAGGGCCAAGGAAGAAAAAGCAGCTGAGTTGGAACGAGAGAGGTTGGCAGCTGAGAGAGCGAAGGAAGAAAGAGAGCAACAATTGAAGTTGGAGCTGGAGCGAGAGAGGTTGGCAGCTGAAAGGGCGAAAGAAGAAAGAGAGGCAAAGGAGCGACAGCTGAAGGAAGAAAGAGAGCAGCAGTTGAAGTTGGAGCTGGAGAGAGAAAAGCTGGCGGCTGAGAGGGCGAGAGAAGAAAGAGAAGCGGAGATGGCTGAAAGGGAGCGGCAGCGGCAGCACGAGATGGAACTCGAGCGGCTCCGTTTGCAACAGCGAAGTGAAACTCCGGTCCAAGCTAGAGTTGAAAGCAGCGAACGGGAAGATCACGGCTTCCGCTTGAACCCAAGCAAGCTGCTCGTAGCGTTTGATGAAAGGAAGGACGACCTTGACGCGTACCTTCACCGATTTGAGACGATTGCGAAGAGCCAGAATTGGCCGGAACATCAATGGGCAACTGCTTTGAGTACTTGCTTGAGTGGTGAAGCGCTCAGTGTGTACGGTAGGCTGACGCCGACCGATGCAGCCAACTACGCAAAGGTGAAAGCTGCTTTGTTGAAGCGATTTAGATTCACTGTGGAAGGATTCCGGGACAGATTTCGGACAGGAAAGCCAGCTGACGGTGAGACGGCTACGCAGTATGCCGCCCGACTTTGCCATTATTTCGACAGATGGATTGAACTTTCAGGGACAGCGCAGGAGTACGATGAGCTTAGAGAGCTGCTAATTAGAGAACAATTTCTTACTAGTTGCCACCCAAGCCTGTCACTGTACTTGAAAGAGAGGAAGGCTGACTCACTTGAAGGAATGCTTGAATTGGCTGATCAATTCTTGGAAGCGCAAGGTGGAACTAATTTGGCCAAAGTCAAGAAGGATTGTCCCGATGATTCGAAGAAATTGGCTCCCGAAGAAAAGAAGCGTGCACCAGAGAGTATTCCGCGATGTTTTCTGTGCAACCGAGTGGGTCATCGCGCGAAAAACTGTCGAACGATCTTTACGAGCCCTACGGCAGTAAAATGTTTCAAGTGTGGTCAGACTGGGCACAAAGCAGACGGTTGTCGGAACGGAGTGAGTCAAACTCACCAGGTATCCTGTGTGCAAGTGGCACCGAAATCTGATAATAATGCCGTCACCGATGGATTCGTAGAGTTGAAGAATGGGGAGAAAATTCCTATTGTGGGTGCTGTAATGTCAAAACAGCCAACCGGTGTTACGAAAGGAATGCCAACGCTGCCTGGAAAAGTTGCGGGCAAAAAGATTACGGTGTTAAGAGATACCGGCAGTTCCACTGTTATCGTGCGGAGAAATTTGGTACGGGAAAGTGAGTTGACAGGCAGAACGAAGCCGGTTTGCCTAATTGACCATACGGTTCGGATGCTTCCCGAAGCAGAAATTGAGGTTGAAACCCCGTACTTCAGCGGGAAGGTTACTGCTTTATGCATGACGACCCCCCTGTATGACCTTGTCATCGGAAACATCGACGGGGCGCGAGGGCCAAGTGATCCAGAATGTTTGGGAGAAGACCCGAAGATAGAGCCCTCGCCAACACAGCGGCCGCGAGATACAGTGGAGGAGCATTCCGTGACGGATCTCACTAGAGCCCAAGGTGAAGCTGCGGCACAAGAGACAGCGAAGGAGAAGACGATCGTGTCGAATCAGTTCACGGGCCGAGCAAACGGACTTACGTCGGCACGACCTCAACCGTCCGACAGTGTAAAGGAGACGGAGTTGGCCAGCCGGGAAAAATGTAGAGGCATGATCAAGCGGGTAAATAAACAGACAGGACCCGTCGAATGTAATGACGCGTTAACGGTGTCGGAAGAGACAACGATGGCTGAGACGACGCCTCAGGTATCGTCGTTGGAAAGGGCTCGCCGAAAAGGAACGTGGAAACACAAGAAGAGATCGAGCGAGCACCGCAAAAAGGGGCGCAAGCGCTGCTCGAAGTACTCAGGATAAGTGTTGAGGTCGAATCAGAATGTGTTGGGCAGTACTGAGTGCCATATGTTGTGTTAATGGTGGTATCCTGTGTCACAAGTGTCGAAGTGTTGTGCTGTGATGTGATGTATAGTATTGTGCCATTGTTGTAGTGAGAGATCTTTGTACATTTGTATTATTGGGAATGTGTGGTGGAGTGTTGTACTCATGTGCTTGTGGTTGTGTTTTCACGTGTTGTGTAATTGAATTACAATGTACAATTGTATTAAGTGATCTATTGTGAATGTGACGAGTCATGAGCGACGGACTATGTTACAGTCTGTGAGAGTGGGTGGTGACTGTTCGCGCTCGTTTGTGTGGTTTTGAATATTATGAGATAATATTCTTAAAGTGGGGGGCAGTGTCCCAGAACGAGCGCTAAAAACGGGCGCGCCGCCAAATTCTTGCGATAACGGGCGGGAGAAACGCCGCGAGGTCAAAAGAAAAAAAAAAGAAAGCAAACGTCCAAGGCTCCCCGGGTGCGCGCTCTCCCCGCAGAATCGTGGCTTCACGACGAACCTCCTCACCCCACAACGGCGGCCGAGCAAGCACTCGATTTTTCCAGAACGAAAGGGGCGTGGTCATACCGAGTTGACTCATCGGCCGGAGAGGGCATTCCAACCGTCTCGCCCTCTTCCCAGCTTTCGCTGCGTATCGCGCCGACGAAATGACGAGAAGCGTCTGGAATGCCGCGCGCAAGGTATTTAACCGAGCAGCCGAGATGAGAAAGCAGGAGGAGACGGAAGTGAGCGCCAGAGCGCGTAGGGATTCCGCCGTGTAGTCGGCGAAGTTTTTGGTCCGTAGGGACGAGGCCGGAGGTGAAGAGGATTTCCACCTGAGGGGTGACGACTCGAGCTACCGGCAAGAGTGTGTGTTTACCGCTATCGAGCGAAGACGCGGGGCAACAGCTGCGTGTGTGAAGCCGACGTGTTCCGGCGAAGAAGTTGAAGTTGGAAGAGTGGCCAATTGAAGACGGGAGGTTTCCTGGAAGAGAAACTTCGAGAGCTGCGGAACGACAACAACGCTGGACTTTGAGTGAGTGATTCTCGGAAGAGTATCATCTAGACTTTGGTTCCAAGAACTTTGGACTGAATAGGTTTTCTATCCCTTTAGTCTTTGAGTGTCTTGGTTGTTCAATGCATGCGACTGCATTGTAGTGCGTATTGTTGTCTGTGTCCGTTGTTCGAGTGGGGCTAATTGTACTGTGTAGTGTGTTGATTGATTGGTGACGTATTGTATGTAACTATTGTGGAGTGTGCATTCTCGTGTATTGTTTTCGATCTGCCAATTTTGAGAATATAATTTGTTTGTTTATCAACTCTCGGCTCTGACTTGTTCTTTGGGCCACAGCCGGCGTCCGCTGGCGCGCCAAAAAGGACCACTTCTAAATTGTCCACGCTTTCGTGGTGCGGTTCGGGGGGCCGATACTTCGGCCCTTGGAATTAACCCGGCGATCGCCTCCCTAATTAACGGGACCTGTGTGACAACTGTCATGTCTTATGCCTGGGTTGAATGCCGGCTTGAACAATGATTCTGTTTAGGATGACTGCCAGTTGGGCGTGGTGGTAAAGGTAGTGATTTTGTTATTGCATCTATTGGAATTTTTCGCACCCGGATGATGTCAACGCCGGCGCCACTCCTTCTTTGACGCTGGTGCTTTTAACGCTATTGCGCTAAAACCGCCGAGCCTTTGTACGTGTAGGTAGCTTATCTGGTAGCGTCACCTAGTGTTACTCATAGCACTGACGATAAATGAATACTTGCCTAATATTTTTTTGAAGAATGGGTGACTTCTTTAATATTCTTTACGTGCGTTTGATTTTGTACCTTCTGAAAGATTCCGTCAACAGTACGGAGAAACGCTACCGGAACAACTTTCAAAAACGCGTTCGTTATTGAAGAACATGTATCTCGCGAATGACAGTAGGAAAAAAAGGACAACGAAAAACAAAATCATTGACGTGTCTTCAACTGCAACTTCTGGACAATATAGAAAGCATGTTAGAAGTGGGCTGCGAAGAATTCCGCAGAAGGGCTGCTACGCTATCTTCCTGCTTCAGGCGCAGCAGTCGAAACGACACACCTGAGACCGTATACGTTGGTTACGACGCATATACTGGACAACAAAAGAGCAGCAGGCATGCTGCTAGTGAATTCAACAAATGAATATTATCGATTACATATGTACCACCCATGCACTGGTTTCCTAGTTCACCCTACTTTTTCATGCACCCATTGGTAATCGCTAAGGCCAAAAATCAACGTCGTTGCAACTTTGACGTAAAGTGTTATCGGCGAGACCGTGGATGCCATTTGACACAAAGCTGTTTTTACGGACATCAGTGCTTTAGTTAGATTATGTTCTACGTTCAGTTAGCATTCGCGCAGAAATCCTACTAGTTTATAAGAGTAGGGCGAGTACGGGTGTATACCCACCTCCGTTTCGAAACGGCTTGTGTCATGAAATGATCTCGGGCCATTTTCTATTTCCTTCCAGTTATTTTTGTTCCTTCTTTTTCACTCTCTCGTCACCTGACGATCTCGCTAAAATCATCGATGCCGAAGTTATGTGCGGTTGCCTGACAGCAGTATCTCTTAAAAAAGATGAGAGTAGAGTAACTTGGGAGCTTGCGATAAGAAGAAAAAGATATTGGAGGAAAAACGTGTATGCGGTTATGTCCTCCTTCTGCCGAGATGCACACGTGTGATGCAAGATTTCACGAATACCGGGGAACGCGTTCGACACAAGTGCTCAGCGGGATGATAAAAAGCTTTGTTCTGTTCTTGTTTCGCTTTGAGAAACTGGCGAAGAAAATGTAACAGGCTATTTGTGGCACAATGACAGGAAACAAGGAGCATCAGTTGGAAAACGATGCCTCTAGATTTCATGGGAACTAAAAAGCACGCGCCTTCCGCAATATACGCAGCTCCCCGTGCAATCGCCGAACGAAACGCGTCCTATCGCATGCAATGAATGGTTTCAATTCGGTTTCAAACAAGGAAGGTCACATTGGTGCAACTGCGCTTCAGAATTCCCTCCCGACAGGTCAATAACGCATGCATTGTGGACGTAATTCCTGACAGTTCAGAGGTACCCATCGTTCCTGTTTTCGCGGCTCTCTTTGCGGGACTCTGTAGCCTACGGGACGGCGTAACGCTCTCCCATAGTAGAGTATCTAGTACTCGGAATCGTTACTCACTGTTTCAAAACACACTTTATTTCATTAATTAGAACTAACTACGCACGTGGAGACTTGGAGAGCTATTAGTGATTGTAAAGCTATACAAGGCACTACGCTCGGGAGTGCAATCACTGTGCCATTAATTTTTGTCGACAGGGCCTCATCAAATATGAGGTCCACGGGACAGCTACATGTTCTCCCATAGTAAAATAACAAGTACTCTAAACTGTTAACCACTTTTTTCTAAACACACAGTAATTTTTTTTTCTCGTCGGTATCTAGCACGTATCTCGCAGAGTCGGTATCTAGCACGCATGAGGAGCTTGAACAAGTCAGATAATGTTACGTGCGCTTTTTGTAGGTTTGAAAGTTGGAATCGGGAGAGTCGCGAAAAGTACCGCACTGTGAGAAATTGCCTATATGATGTTAAAAGATCCAGCGAAGTTATAGTACAAGAAGAAGGACATATGTTCATTAGGTCTGTGAACATCTTTTAAAACAAGGATCGGACATATTGAAGCGGCAGGTTTACAACGTTAGCCACTCAGAATTCCTCTATATATTGTTCACAAACGTCACATTCGTCAATCCTACGTGTAACATGTGGTAAACGTGTGACTCATATGAAAAAATAAAGAAAACAACAAAGTTATGGTTTAGTAGAGTCGTTGTGGTGACGTGTACCAATAATTGGCGAAATTAAAAAGAACAGCGTGACAATTTTATCACTGCTCATACATAAAATCATGCACGTTGGTAAACAAAGTTACCAACGTGCAAGGGATTCAAACCTACCGTGAATACACATAGGTGAGTCAGCCTTTTTAACCTGGCAGCTGTAAGGCAACCCGTAAATGCTAAGCCGACCAACAGTTGAACAAAAAGAGTAGGGGAGTAGTACGGGGTGCGTAATCGTAGAAGAAACCAAGAGGTGCCGCCGCATGTCTGAAACAAACTTTCAAGTTCACCATTTTGTTGAGGTTGTGCATTGAGGTTGTGCGGCAAACTAAAGTTCACCTGTTCCCTGACGCCGCATAAGCAAGCCAGCCGAGCGTTCGCTGCAGTCACGTCCCACCGCTCAGCACGTAGCAAGGACTCATTGCTCAGTTCAGATTACTTAAAGGGATCGAGCTTGAGATTCTCAAGGAGGGATGTCATTATTGTGATGGACGGCTAAACATGTGAACGTGTAATCTATTCGAGGTCACAGCGACCACCTTTCGACAGGGCAAAAATGCACTTTTGTTTAAGCACACATCAAGTAACACCAGGTTGTCATGGGAATATGAATGCACCTTCACAATGAACGAATAAACAGCGCGGAAGGACAGGGATGGACGAACGAAAAGACATTTTTTCGTCCGTTTTTGTTCCCTCTTACTGGTTATTCACAAAAGATGACAAAATCACTTTGCAGTCATCCACGACTGCGTCCTTCAGAGTTATGCGTGCCCATGTAAAGTTCACCAGGCGAATTTATTTAGCTCTGAAAACAAATGTTTGCAGTGCCCCTGGATTGAAACGCGTAAATTGAGGGCTATGTGAAGTTCACAGGTTCGTTTCCATTGGCCTTAGTTTGTAGTAATATGTGGAGCTCTAAAGTGAACAACCACGATACCTTTATGAGGAACGTCGTATAGTGAAGGGCTCCGGAAATTTTGACCATCTGCTGCTCTTTAACGTTCACTGATATTGCACAGTTCAAGCAACCTTAAGCAATCCGCCTCCGTCAAAATGCGACTTTTGCGGCCGGGTTTAGAACCGCAACCTTCAAGTCAACTGCCGAGCACCTTAACCGTTCACTCTTCTACCGACGTGAATTGCCAGCAGTTCGTATTGTATGGGCGTAATTTCGACTTGAAGATGATCATATGTGGGATTTAACGTCCCAAAACCACCACGTGATTATGAGAGACGCAGTAGTGGAGGGCTCTGGAAATTTGTACCACCTGGGGTTCTTCAACGTGCACCCAAATCTGAGCACACGGGCCCATAACATTTCCGCCTCCATCGAAAATGCAGCCGCCGCCACCGGGATTCCATCCCGCGACCTGTGCGTCAACAGCCGAGTACCTTATCAACTATAGACCACCGCGGCGGGGTTTTTGACTTGAAGAGTTACATCAAAGTCAACATTACGTATATTCACCATACTTGCAACGACATCACTCGGTCATCACGCGCGATTGCTCATAGCAGTCGTTATACCTAAAAAAAAATTCATATACGTCGCTTTCGATTTGTGTACGTGTCGTTTATTCTGTCTCCTACTTGCCTATTTTACACGGAGGCGTGAAAAGTGCTATTGGTAGTAATTGAGTCTCTTTATCCCATTGTTCGTGCGAATCTCGAGCTTGAGCGAAAATGTCCACGAGGAAATGTTTTCTTTATGTTTTGGTTCTAGATAAACGATGAAAAATATTCCGACTTGTATGGTACAACTGCTGCAAACTCGTGATGTTCAGCGTTAGAGACGCCCGCCTGCATTCGCGCTTCTCGGCGACGAACAAAAAAGAAGTAAATGCTAAAAAATCACGGAGGATAATAAAGATTGAAGATCGTGTAGGCTATCTAGCTACGCTGCCTTCATTGTAAACCCGAAGACGAGAATACTACGGCCGAGATGTCCCCAGGTGAGGTGTCCCACTACAGCGCTTTGCGTATGCGTAACAGGCAAGCATCCTTTCCCGTGTGTCGGGCGAAGCGACGCAGCGCCGGCGGCTCGGATAAACAAAAACGAGGTGCCGGCAAATGACGGTGCTCGGCACCTACATCGACTGGATAGGGCGGCGTTTTCCGGGAAGCGCGCCTTCAAGAACGCGTGGTGATGTGGGCCGGAACATCTGTGTCAGCTGACTGTACGACCGGGCGGTGGGCGCGGGCCATTGCGGGGGTCTCTGACAGCTACGGCAGCGAGCGTCTACACAACGAGCTCGGGGCTCCAATTTGCGACTTCAAGTGCTCGACACGGACTACGACTCTGCTGCGCTATAATGGCCCGACGACTTTGGCGTTGCAGACCTCGACGGCTGGAGGCATTCCAGCATTGTGCCCGAACCGTGGGACGTGACCTTTGCTCGAGAACACCGTGCACGAAGTTACGAAGACCCCGTGCAGCAGTGTTTTATAACAGACGAGTGGGGATGAGCGGAGCGGGGACGAGCGGAGCGTTGGGGGAGAGACGAATTCCAAAGCGTGCCAAGTGCGCATGGTGAATAAACCAACTGCATACAACCCAGTCGGAGTCTCATTCTCAGCAGTGACATACGAGAGCCGGCTTTCTCAGTTTGCACCGGAGAAAGGGGCACACAGGAACTTCACTCTGTGTTTACAATGAATGCAGCCTAATTTTTTGCCCTAATATCTTAAACAGTTGCAAAGCATCGTCCTCTAAGTATACAGATAACATACATTTTTAGGAGCCCTAAGTGACCTGGAGTGTGTTTACAAAAGAGATACAGTGAAATAACATTTAATTGCACCCGTCTAGAATGAGGAGAGAGTGGGCTTTGTCCTCTGCCCCCGTTTATGTCCTAGCAGTCAGCCGGAATCTCACGGGATTCGATAGCGGTCAGGGCGAGACTGATTACCTTACACTGTTCTTTCTCGTCGTGGCTGCGTAACAAGGCCTCGCAGGATTCTATGTTTCTGCTTGGATGCTTGTAGGTAGGGCAGGCACAGACCATGTGCCCTAAACTTGAAGTGCCTTACTGTGCGCACATCTGAGGTTAAACACTTCCGGGTGCCATTTAGTGTACAGCTAAGGGTTCGGAAATATCCCGGTTTGCAATTCTCGCTACATAATGTCCTCGTTGTTTTGTTCAGCTGTTTAGCTGCCTGTATAGTCGCGAGAAGACACAAAACACTGCGCCACTTACTTAGCTTGAGGTATGCATTTCGAGCGATACTCTGCAGCTGGTGCTGGCAGCGCATGCTATATGCTCAAGATCGTTTATTATCACATAAAACTAAATAAATTTCCTATTTTTGCAACACGAACAATGCTTAGAAAAATGGGGTTCCATTCGATTTTTGATTAGTGAATCATCACATAAAGCATAATTATAATGGCTAAGTAATAAAATGTAAATGAGCATCACTCACCTTGCTTGGCGTGAGCTTTAGAAATGTTGCTTATTATATTGAATCATGATCATCGAATACGCGTTCTTTTATCTGCACACTCAAGACACGTATAGTGATTGCTTCATATATAGATACTGAGGGGCTATTATTGATACGCAACTCCAGTGAAGCAGGGTGCTTGGGAAGAATGTTGTTTACATAAACATAAAATTTGAGGACATGCGCAAAAAACCGAGTGTTAGCGCATGTGTGCGTCATGTTTCATGATCATGTGAAGGTGTTTTCTTTATGAGCGCTGCTTCATAAAGTTGGGGTATTTTGTGTATGTGATATTTTCACCGCCTGTGAGCCTTAAGGCCCGTATTCACAAACGCTCCTCCACTCGACCCTTCACTCGAAACGCTCCTTAAGGGGCGTTTTCCCATTCACAAACCGCCCTTCACTTGAAACGCTTCCTTCACTTGAAAAAATCTTGAGCGTTTCCTCGACATTGTCAAGGAAGCGATCGAGCTACCTTGAATCGTCCCTCGAGTGAAATATTTGCGCCAGCATCGCGTCCATGGCGGAGCCCGTCTCACTTTGACGGCGTTTCTCGATCAAGTAGGCTGCCACGGCCGCGTTCTTTCGACAATGACGGTGCGCGTTTACTACGGAGCTGTCTTCAAACGGTTCAGCAACGGCTACTGTGGCACCGGTACATGCGGGCGTGGTGTCAAAAGGAGCACTTATCAGTGCCGTGATGTGTGGCGTTCCGTGCATGAGCCAGTAGATTACCTGCCTTCGGGTGTGCGTATACTTTTCGTGCGAGTGCTCTATGACTTACTGCGGATTCCAGTGCTTTGAAGTGTTTTGATGAAGCTCGCACACTGCATCAGTTCAAGCGTGGTGCGAAAGCTTGACAAGCAAGCGGCATAGCGAACTTTTGATGCGCTGGGTTCACCGTACTTTATAAAGAGTGGCTTCCTCTCCGGTGAAGCTTTGCTGCCCTAGCCGAAATTTACGACGAAGCACACCTCCGTTAGACGACCATCTGTACCAATGAGAAGGTAAGTTCTCCTGTGTTTTTTTATTTTTTTCCTGCTTCGGTCAGATTACTATTAAAGACAGTTTAAGAAAAGCACAACACAATACATTGGGCGCAATGAGTGTGCTGCTGTAGCTACTACGTGTGAAACATAGCTTCTTTATACAGTGTCTATGCAGCTCACAATACCAATGAACAACCAAGTACACATTTGGGGAATCAAGCAGATGATCATGCTCTGTGAAACCTGCATGTACGCAAAAGTGCGTCGAGTGTCGTATGAAAACGCAAACATATGAAATATAAATACAGCAGATACATAATGAGATTGTTTTTTTTAGCCCCATTCCTAACCCCCGAAAAAGAATTGCTGGCTATGGCACTGACTCGTGCAATTAGATAATGAATTTATATACCCATATGCCTGGTCAGCTGCCCAAGTGCCTGAGCCAAACGTGTCAAAATAGCCAAAACCCAATACTTCAACCATGTCTGTTCTTGAACGCGGGACATACTAACGAATGTGTGCACAGCTACACTCTAAGCCAAAAGGGAGCAACAGGGGTAGAGAGGTTGCTCCTTTCAGGGAGAAATTGCATTGCCACTCCCATTACTCCCCTAAAAGGAGTAACTGCAGAGGGAGGAACCGTTGCTCTCCTTTCAGTTGCTCCTTCGGGGGATGAACAGTTACTCCCTCCAGTTCCTCCCTGCGGACCAACAGTTACTCCCACCAGTTGCTCCCCGCGGACCAACCATTACTCCCACCAGTTGCTCTTCTAAGAGCAACAGTTACTCTTTACCGTTTCTCCTACGTGTTCGCAGTTACTCTCTGAAAACCAGCTGCACATGCTTCCAGTTACTCCTTGGGGAAATGACTATTTATCTTGAGTATGCTTGTCACACGCTTAACACATGGCGAGAGCTCCTTGGAAGAGCACTGCTTGGGTGCTTCTAACACAAAAAGTGGACAATATTGAAAGGAAAATAAATGCTTTATTGTTCTTTTTATGAGGCGACGTGTGAGCACACGTAAAAGTAGACTTCGCCACACCACAGCCAGCACTCAACAAGCACCATAATACATCAAAGGTTTTCTGCGTCATCCGTGGAAAAACAATCTTGAATTTCTAGCATAGGGCAGTCTGTGTCATCATTGGTGAGAGAAGGGCAACTTCTCCAATGCTGAAGGACTCAAGTTTCGCAGCTGGTGTTTCCATCAGGCTAGCACAGCGGAATGTCACCACAGGCATATGTGAAGCATCTCATTGCTGCAAGAAAAAAAATAGAAGTGTGAGGTTAAACATGCCAGAATCAATACATAACAATGAGTCACACACACTGCAGCAGCGCTTACATTCTAGGATGTCTACTGCAAAACGAAATGTGAAAAAAAAAGGAAGGTTCGGCCAAACGTTACTTGGCAAGCCATATAAATGCTGATGTGGTAGACTCTTTTCACAAGATGTCTCAGACAGCAATATTCTGGAAGAAAATGTGCAGCACCTCAACAAGGCATATTTGTAGCGGTTAAAGATACCCTTAGGTTCAGTTAACTTGTTTTCTATACACAGCTGAGTGACATTTCTATGAGCCCATTCACCAATGGGCATTCTAAGGAAGATCATGTGTGTGGCAAATAACACGTACCGTCCGCTCATGTTAAAATACTTATTTAGCTCGTGCACATAGTTGCTCTCCATTCTACTGTTCTATCATACGCTGCTGCGTCTTGAATTGTGCAATACCTGTAGGCACAAGCCAAGCATGCAAAGCCTGCTTGAAAGCAACCATTTGCAGAGGCTACATGATAGTCTTCAGTATATTTCCTTGTACCTGACGCAAACGGCTGGACAAAACTATAGACAAATAAATGTAGACCGTGCTGCCTTCAAAAAATGCTTTAAATTTAGTAAACTAGGGTGCATTTGTTCACTCGGTTGACGAGTCACAGCCACGAGATATGTGAACGAAGCAATATATCTTAAGGCATGCACAGATATTTTGATTCTTTGTTTGACAGTGTCACAGATAGCTTGCCAATACATATATATCTGAGAGCAACAAGATGTGAAGCTTTTATTAGTTCAACGTCTTGTTGGTTCACAGTCAAACAGGTTACTGCTCTGTTAGACAAATTGGAATAAGCGCAGCGTGGTTTCCAAAAAAAAGCATTATTAGAAGTTAGCTCCTGGTGTGAATGTCTGCCTATTTATTTTGTACTGCCTTCTACATGTGCCACAAAGACATTTGTTGAGGATGTGCTACCAGTCAAGCCAAGATCGCATACTTTGTCAATGTGATGGAAATACAAACATTAGAAACACTGCCACCTCTAGTAATAGCATAACACTTCAGGATCTTGGAACAGCAAGGATGTGCACAACAAAGTTAAGCCCACTCTTGCAGAACTTTGAACGCGAATTTTTCAGAGTGGGGGAGGTCAATATGCTGTGGCACTTTTAAACCCATGAAACATCTGCAGAAAACAGAGTAAAGGCAAGTCAAGAAACGCTGTTATGAAGGCCTGCGCATGGACAGCTTTGTGAATCTAGGCCCAAGTATTATGCTTTGTGCAAGCCAAAATGCATGTAAATAGGGAAAGCGCACTTTTAGGAGCACCAGCGTAAACAAATCTTGGCAGTTGGCTTTCTAGTACAAACGGCAATCCCTGCAATGAAAACATAAACATTTTATCTTAACGATAACAGTGTGAGCACACACACGGGCCAGCGGAGACATGTCAAATTGTCAGTGCCAGTGTAACCATGTGGCATGATAAACTATTCTCTGATCAACACATGCACAGTTTGCCCTAAAAAGCGATGCTTTCATATACGTAGTACCAAAAGTCTGCACTTACCAAAATTCACTTGCTTTCTGTACTTTAGCATTGTTGGGAGCATCTTTATCTGCAGTATAACCAAATTTGTGTCAGATCCCTGAAAAAAGGTAGTAAAAGACATGAATCAAATATTGTTTCATTTGGTAGCAGTGAAGTCAGGTTAAGAACAGCCAAGTGGGAATCAGCCTAATCATGTGCATGCGGCAAATCCCAAACGGCGTTATTGAGGTTGTCGAAATTTTCGTCGATTGGTATTAACGTCGATATGTGACTTCAACGGCATGCCAAGTTTTCACAGCGCATAAAGATTTCATGATGCAGAATAATGACAACGCTAACGAGAACATACAGCATTTATGATTGTCTTTTACAATATTCAGTTTTGCGATGTTTTTACATGACTAAAGAAATCTGAAAGATTTGGGTCATTCCTCCTCCAATTGTTCTGTCCATATGTAAATTGCTCGCTTGATGGTGCGCTTTTAAAATAGTACGTTCAGCGCAGAGGTGAAGCAAGTGACGCAGTGATGTGGGCAGATTTTTTTTTTTTTTTTGAGGCGTGCGGGGAGGGGGGGGGGGGTCCGCTTATCTGAATTGGAGGCCGGGCAAGCGAATATGGTCGTCATTATGGGCTCCCAACGACCGGCATAAAAAATTCTGTGCGCAACCGCCTGGCTATGCCAGTGAAGTGATGCGACAATGATTTGTTCACTTACTGATTTACATACACTTTACAGCTCTAAAAAATGCGGCCCAAGGCCCCAACACTCAGCCGTTAACGTTACATAAAGCGAATGGTAGAAAAGTGCCAGTATGAAGGCAGCTACAACCCCGCCCCAATGTTTTTTCAAGCGAGGTAGTGTTGCGGAAATGAACTTTTAACTGCAAAAGTACACTGACACTGCAGTGGTGACAGGGGAAGCAAGAGGGTATGCAGGCGGTAATAATAGAGGTAATTTAGTCCGATACGGCTAGCAATGGATACGGTAAATAAGAAAGAGCAAATCATTTCTCTTTTAATAGCGCAACCACTCAACAATGTATTGTGAGAGCATTAAATGTTTCTGGAAATTCCACTCACCTGCACGCTGATGCATGCACTGTCCTTTGTCCGACGAGCGAACAGGCTTGCAGATAGCTGAAGACGTGTTTACGATGTGTTTGTTCCACCCGGCAGCAAAATCCACAACAACTTCGCGCTCCATAAAGATAAATATACACTAACCTTCACCACGAATAAGTAGAAACGCCAATCTGCGACACACACACACACGATCAAAACATAGCTCACAAGCACGCATGTCCATGTACTCGCCGACGACAGACCATATGAATATGAGTAGTGCGAACGCGAACCTAGTTGCGCCGAAAAAAAAAAAAAACGTTGAGCAGTGGCAGCACAGGCGTCAGCGCAATGCTTTCAGTGTGTTCTCCTAATACACTTACAAAAAAAAAAAACTGAGGTACACTAAAAAAAAAGTATAAAAAATTGGGTGTAATTTTTATTTAGTGCTAGTAAACATAAACACTGAATAAAAATTACTTTGTAAATTACATCGCTTACTACACTAGCGCCACACTTGGCGTGCGGGCGCAGATGGCGCAGATTTGTCATTCTGCCCTCAAACTACACGGTGAAGTGTGCTACTAAGTGTGCGGCTGATGAAAAGCGCATCTGGGTCCGCTTTTTTTTTTCTTCTCCGATATATCTGGTGGGGGGGGGGGGGGGGGGCTCCTTATGCACGTGTTTCGGTGCTTGATCGACTTTGACGCCCTTCCTTCGCGGACGAACGGCGTGTCTAGGCTTTTTTTTTTATCGTTGTTTTGCACGTGTTTCGGCGTTCGGTCTGCTTTGACGTGCCAACTCTCCATTCTGCTGCTGCGTGTGTTAGGTACTTGCCGTAGCTGTATTCTCAGGCCTTCTGTGTTGAGCCAGCGCTGCTATCTTATTATCTGCGGATGCTAATATAAATCACTGTTTTGGTTTGGTGAAGTTTGGCACACAGAACAAACAATAATCTGGCCCATGAATATCAATATGGGCGGCATGCATATTTGTGTGCGGTGTCCTGCCGGGGAGTAACCGTTGCGTGATGAGAGCATTTACAGCGGTTCCTCCTTCCGTTGCTCCCTTACAAACTTAAGATGAATACAGTTGCTCCCCCATTCTAGAACAAGTCGGCCATCTTGTTCCGCTTGGTCTTTTCGGAGAGTAACAGTCGGTCTGAAGGAGTAAAAACAGCCGTTGCTCCCATTTCGGCCATTTTTGGCTTAGAGTGTAGAATTAAAGAAAAATGCGGCTTTTGTATCCAAGCTATTACGTTTTTCTAATATTATTTCTTGCCTCTTTTGTGCAGGGGACCAGCTGCCGACTAAAGAACACAGAGAAAAGGCCTCCTAGAATCTGCCGTATTATCAATGCATTGCAGAGTTTGCACGACTGTATACAAAAGCACAAAAACAGCAGTGAATGCGTGCAGCTACACTGCATTAGGCGCGCTATGGTGTCCACTTCCTTAATCCTATTTATGATGTCCTCCGAGCTCGTACTTTATCTTTACAGTGTGTAGGTTGCATATGTTTTAGTGATGAACACTTTTCATTTGCATTCTTATGTTTGCCACGTTGCTCCTCATCAGCCACATGTAATAAAGGTCCATTTGCCATTCACAACTTCTGTTTTGTTCATTTATCAATACATAATTATCGTCGTGTTTGTCTTTTCATGATGAGACAGGACTGCAAAAACCACTTCTCCGATTCTACAGGAAAGTAGTCTAGAAAAATAAACTTGTTTTATATAAAGCAGCACCACTCCTCTTCCACGGAACTGGGATGGCGTGGTTCTAACTGGTAGACTTGCTAATGATGCAGCAATAGCGGATATTTTATTTACAGGGTTCTGACCAGATGTATCCGCGATGACTGCAATACTCTTGAGCATTTTTCACCGCTTTGTTGCACTGGTCTTCAATAAATCAGCAGAATAATATACGCTGCTCTTGACGACACTTTCTCGAAGGTTGAGAGAACCCACAGGATAGTTTTTAAAACAGAACAGCGCCAAAATTCAGACGCGGCTTTAATTTTATGATTTCCAAAAAAATAAAACATCCCCTATAATTTATGTTGTGCCGAGGCTCTGGAATACAGCACAGACACCACGATCCTTTTCAACAGGTATGTCCAGTAGTTATATAGCAAATAAAATCCAAAACATTAGTGCGAAGGTTATTCATGCACTAACGATTGTGCTTCTGAGCGTGCAGATGAAGGAGACGGGAAAAAAATTTAACACGTTGCCGCTGTGTGAACTTGGAGACGGAAGATATACAAATTTAAAGGTTACTTCTAGGCGAATCTGTCAAATTAGATGCATCCACAAATGCAGGGCAAATAGAAAAACAATGCAAAAACAATAACTTATTCCTTGGAAGTTTAAAATGTTAAAGTTGACACACACACACACACACCAGTCCCTGTTAACCGACTATATATGTTACTAAATGAAGAAAACAACTTTAAAATGTATTTTTCGCCAATAGTGAAAGGAAGGCACACGATCGCTTCTCTTAACTTGCGTAGCAGTCTAATTCGAACGCTCAGCCACGAGTATAACATGCCTAGTTTTTAACGCTACCCTGGTATAACCTTGAATATCAGTTGCGAGCAATCTCTTTCAAATTTCCTATTATACGCAAAAGAACAACTACGAAAGCGCCACAGTGAAATTCGCAGTAAATGAGAAAAATAAACATTGCACAGGCCCCTAAAATTAGGAACTGTGCACGTACTCCCGTAGCGAGAACGAATTTACGTACGAGTAATCCTTATACCTAATGCAGTGGTGAATGCTAAAAGCACGCCAACATACCGTGATATATAGTAAAAAATACTCATTCCATCGCGTTATACATTCAGTGGCTACATTAGTGATCAGAAGGCTCTCAGTAAAGCGAAAGTAAACAAAGCAACTAACCCTCTATTGCGCTTCCTGTCATTACTCACGTAGTTCGTTAGTCACCCCGGTGAAAGTAGGCTCTCAAACGACACACACGCAAACACTACCGTAAATATAAACTGCAATTAACAGACGCATACAAGACAAAATAAACTAAGCAGGTAGACACGTTCAGCAGCAGACGAAATGCCATCAGCTGTTCGTTCAGCTGCCTGGGTTCGACTGTTGCCAGACTTGAAGGAGGGTTTCGCTAACTCTATCAGCACAAGGCTTAGGGAAACAACACTACCACTCTAAATGCACGTATTTTGCTGTAATGTCAATTTAGAAAAAAGAATAGCAAGAAAAGACGTTCTCTTAATGTACATAGATAGGCAATTCTTAACCACAATTGCGAATACTCTCGTTATCAGGCGCATTTTTCGGCGCCTGCAGTTCACTCAAGTGAAGGGAGCATTTCCAAGGCCTCCCTTGGCGAAGGAAGTGTGGAGGAGCGTTCATGAAACGCAGCGGCCCCTTGAGTGGAGGAGCACGCTCCACCTTGACTTCGTCAAGTCTTAGGCCTGTATTCGCAAACGCTCCTTCACTCAAGGGCTCCCCTCGACTTGACGAAGTCAAGGTGGAGCGTGCTCCTCCACTCAAGGGGCCGCTGCGTTTCATGAACGCTCCTCCACGCTTCCTTCGCCAAGGGTGGCCTTGGAAATGCTCCCTTCACTCGAGTGATCTGCATGCGCCGAGAAAAGCGCCTGATAACGAGAGTATTCGCAATTGTGGTTAAGCATTGCCTATCTATGTACATTAAGAGAACACCTTTTCTAGTTATTCTTTTTCTAAATTGAAATTACAGCAAAATACGTGCATTTATAGTGGTAGTGTTGTTTCCCTAAACCTTGTGCTGATAGAGTTAGCGAAACCCTCCTTCACGTCTGGCAACAGTTGAACCCAGGCAGCTGAACGAACAGCTGATGGCATTTCGTCTGCTGCTGAACGTGTCTACCTGCTTAGTTTATTTTGTCTTGTATGCGTCTAATAATTGCAGTTTATATTTACGGTAGTGTTTGCAGGTGTGTCGTTTGAGAGCCTACTTTCGCCGGGGTGACTAACGAACTACGTGAGTGATGACAGGAAGCGCAATAGATGGTTTGTTGCTTTGTTTACTTTCGCTTTACTGAGAGCCTTTTGATCACTAATGTAGCCACCGAATGTATAACGCGGTGGAATGAGTATTTTTTACTATATATCACAGTATGTTGGCGTGCTTTTAGCATTCACCACCGCATTATGTATAAGGATTACTCGTACGTAAATTCGTTCTCGCTACGGGAGTATGTGCACAGTTCCTAATTTCACGGGCCTATGCAATGTTTATTTTTCTCATTTACTGTGAATTTCACCGTGACGCTTTCGTAGTTGTTCTTCTGCGTAGAAGATGAAATTTTAAGGACATTGCTCGCAACTGATATTCTAGGTTATACCAGGGTAGCGTTAAAAACTAGGCATGTTATACTCGTAGCTGAGCGTTCGAATTAGACTGCTACGCAAGTTAAGAAAAACGATCGTGTGCCTTCCTTTCACTATTGGCGAAAAATACATTTTAAAGTTGTTTTCTTCATTTAGTAACATATATAGTCGGTTAACAGGGACTCGTGTGTGCGTTTGCGTCAACTTTAACATTTTAAACTTCCAAGGAATAAGTTATTGTTTTTGGATTGTTTTTCTATTTGCCCTGCTTTTGTGGATGCGTCTAATTTGACAGATTCGCATAGAAGTAACCTTTAAATTTGTGTAGCTTCGGTCTCCAAGTTCACACAGCGGCAACGTCTTAAATTTTTTTCCCGTCTCCTTCATCTGCATGCTCAGAAGCACAATCGTTAGTGCATGAATGACCTTCGCACTAATGTTTTCGATTTTATTTGCAATATAACTACTCGAAATACCTGTTGAAAATGATCGTGGTGTCTGTGCTGCATTCCAAAGCCCCGGCACAACATAAATTATAGGGGATGTTTTATTTTTTTTTTGGGAAATCATAAAATTGAAGCCGCGTCTGACTTTTGGCGCTGTTCTGTTTTAAAAACTATCCTGTGGGTTCTCTCAACCTTCGAGAAAGTGTTGTCAAGATCAGCGTATATTATTCTGCTGATTTATTGAAGACCAATGCAACAAAGCGGTGAAAAACGCTCAAGAGTATTGCAGTCATCGTGGATACATCTGGTCACAACCCTGTAAATAAAATATCCGCTATTGCTGCATCATTAGCAAGTCTACCAGTTAGAACCACGCCATCTCAGTTCCGTGGAAGAGGAGTGGTGCTGCTTTATATAAAACAAGTTTAATTTTCCTAGAACTGCTTTCCTGTATAATCGGAGAAGTGGTTTTTGCAGTCCTGTCTCATCATGAAAAGACAAACATGACGATAATTATGTATTAATAAATGAACAAAACAGAAGTTGGGAATGGCAAATGGACCTTTATTACATGTGGCTGATGAGGAGAAACGTGGCAAACATAACAATACAAATGAAAAGTGTTCATCAATCAAACATATGCAACCTACACACTGTAAAGATAAAGTACGAGCTCGGAGGACATCATAAATAAGATTAAGGAAGTTGACACCATAGGGCACCTAATGCGGTGTAGCTGCACGCATTCACTGCTGTTTTTATGCTTTTGTATACAGTCGTGCAAACTCTGCAATGCATTGATAACACGTCAGATTCTAGGAGGCCTTTTCTCTGTGTTCTTCTGTCGGGAGCTGGTCCCCTGCACAAAAGAGGCAAGAAATAATATTAGAAAAACGTAATGCATTGGATACAAAAGCCGCATTTTTCTTCAATTCTAGCTGTGCACACATTCATTAGTATGTCTCGCGTTCAAGAACAGACATGGTTGAAGTATTGAGCTTTGACTATTTTGACACATGTTTGGCTCAGGCACTTGGGCAGCTGACCAGGCATATGGGTATATAATTTCATTATCTAATTGCACAAATCGGTGCCATAGCCAACAATTCTTCTTCGAGGGCTAGGAATGGGGTTAAATTAAAAAAAAACAATCTCATTATGTATCTGCTGTATTTATATTTCAAATGTTTGCGTTTTCATACCACACTCGACGCCCTTTTGCGTACATGTAGGTTTCACAGAGCATGTTCATCTGCTTGATCCCCTAAATGTGTACTTGGTTGTTCATTGGTATTGTGAGCTGCATAGACACTGTATAAAGAAGCTATGTTTCACGCGTAGTAGCTACAGCAGCATACTAATTGCGCCCAATGTATTGTGTTGTGCTTTTCTTAAACTGTCTTTATTAGTAATCTGACAGAAGCAGGAAAAAAAACACAGAACTTACCTTCTCATTGGTACAGATGGTCGTCTAACGGAGGTGTGCTTCGTCGTAAATTTCGGCTAGGGCAGCAAAGGTTCACCGGAGAGGAAGCCACTCTAAATTACGGTGAACCCAGCGCATCAAAAGTTTGCTATGCCGCTTGCTTGTCAAGCTTTCGCACCACGCTTGAACTGATGCGGTGTGCGAGCTTCATCAAAACACTTCAAAGCACTGGAATCTGCAGTAAGTCATGGAGCACTCGCACGAAGAGTATACGCACACCCGAAGGCAGGTAATCCACTGGCTCATGCACGGAACGCAATACAGCACGGCACTGGTGAGTGCTCCTTTTGACACCACGCCCGCTTGTCCCGGCGCCACAGTAGCCGTTGCTGAACCGTTCGAATACAGCTCCGTAGTAAACGAGCACCGTCATTGTCGAAAGAACGTAGCGGTGGCAGCCTACTTAATCGAGAAACGCCGTCAAAAGAAGACGGGCGCCGCCATGGACGCGATGCTGGCGCAAATATTTCACTCGAGGGACGATTCAAGGTAGCTCGATCGCTTCCTTGACAATCTCGAGGAAACGCTCAAGATTTTTTCAAGTGAAGGAAGCGTTTCAAGTGAAGGGCGGTTTGTGAATGGGAAAACGCCACTTTAGGAGCGTTTTGAGTGAAGGGTCGAGTGGAGGAGCGTTTATGAATACGGGCCTAAGTGTAGTGAACGAAATCTTGTTGATATACATTTGGCCACGCGGTTGCATAAACGCGATAACCCTTAAGGGCACGTCATCTTTCCTGATGTTGAATTCACATGGGTGGCAGAAGTACATTGAAGGAAGAGGGAACATAGCGCGGTCGTCACACTGCATTGCGAAACGAGCAGTTTGTGAAGCTGACAGGCCGTTTACCGAATGATGCCACGTTCAAAGAAAGAAGACGCTGATTCAGATAGTGAACGTTTCGTGGACATGATAAGTTCATGGAACACTGGCTAGCTGAATGACCATCGTCTTTCGATCGATGCTTAGCAGGAAGGAGTAAAACAGGATATAGCAGCCAAATAACAAAATGAAGAAATACCCGAAAGATATAGGACGGACGCACAAATTTTCAAAATACATGGTTTACGAAAACCTGCAAGGACGATTTTTGTTTAACCAAGCACTCTCGTTCACACGCTGGCTTTCTTTCTTTTTTCATATGTGCTATCGCCGTTCCTATTTCAAGTGAATGTACGTCAACACCAAAAATGCTTCTTTATATTTCTCTTTCTTTCTCTCTAAATATATTATTAGATTGTCCAGTCTCGTCTTTGCCCATCAGGCTACGCATGATGACCGCGAAACCTGTCATTGTGGTGACGCACTTTCACTGGAAGTGAGAGTGGTGAAAGCACAATGAGCGAGGAAAACAATCTGTGAATGATGGTGGCCGGTAAAAAAAAAAAAAAACACTTGCAGAAAAGTCGCCTTGCAGTTTTTTTCAAGGCGTGTATTTGAGAGATAGTTCACGTAATCCGATGTACTTAACTCAAAGAAAGCCATTGCACCTTTCGCATTGTTGCCCATGTCTCCTACACTTTGCAAACTTTTCTTCCTTGAAAAAAGTAAATTGTAAAGGGGAAAAATAAAGTTGGAATTGTCACCACCACCATTACAGTGTTCTCTTATTCGAAGTGGTGCCATCTTGCACGTGTGCTCGCTTTCACTGCAGATTTCCTGCTTTCTCTCAGTCACAGTTCTATTCCTCTTTCGGATTCCCCCACCAATGGTTAGTCAACCGGACACATTTCCGACAAACACGGCCTTCCTTCTTCGCTTTTTTACAGCGAAGGTTGTTACTAGATCCCAACAGCCGTTTCTGCCGCCTTAGTTCTTCGCCACCGCCCAGTGTCCGTAATCCCTATCACATAAAATAAAAACAAACAAAGTAAATAAAATTATCCAAGCTAGAATGGTTTTTAAACTTGAATCCTCTACGGCAGCCCAGTATTCTACCACAGATTCACACCAGTGCTTGAAAGGACATAGGAAACATACCTTGTGCACACTTCATGACAGGGAAGCAAACGTTTTACCATGCGTTATAGAACGTTTTAAAAGAAACAACAAGGCGTCACACAGTGCGAATTACATGACGAGTGGGTCGTCCTGCTTCCAACCTATTACAAAAAGCCCACACAGTTCTTCATTGTCGTCAGCCTTAGCATCAACAAAGAACACATAATGCTTTGCTGGTCTGTAGCAGGTGCCACGCTTCTTTGAAAAATGACGGATGTAGGCGTGTTGGGCGCCTCCCTACTTCACAGAAAATATGATTCGTAGCGTAGTGGGTGCCATGCCCTTGTGGTGTATAGTCGCCTCTAGAGGGCTCAAGGAAGAGTATAAAAAGGCCAATCTTTTTTGTGAAAGAAAATTTAGAACGTCGGTCTGTCTATACATCTTTTTAAGCACTCTCGGGGCAACTACTACAAGTACACTCACGTGGCACCCACTATGGTTTTGTCCTCCACCCGCCCGGCAGTTCCGATCCAGGAGAGCAAAGTAGGTGGCCACCACGTTAACATTGCAGATCATCTGGTTCCTTAAGTCTGAGTACAATAAAGTTGTGTTCTCTATCTCTCTTTCACTCTGTCTAGCTTTCGCTGTAAGTGTGCTGCCCGTTGCGCGAAGGTCTTGAGATTTTTTTTCTCCCTCATCCACGCAGCTTTCGTGGAATGTAGTCATCTTATTTTTTGTGTGTTAATATCTACCACGGCACAAAATTAATGAAAGAGAGTGCCGTACCACCAGGGTATAATAACGTATAAGCTTTCGATCGTAAGTGCAGTTAGCATATTTACGAACGGCAAGGCCGTGCCTGACAATGCGACTTACCCACACCCGCGTTAGCGAGATTATAATCTAGGTGAAAATTCTTTGCCATTCTTTCATTGTATCAAACAATCACAACGACTCGGGTTTTGTTTATCCGTTGTTTATTCGTCGGCGCATACAGTGCATAGGGAACGTGGGCCACAATACTGTGGACTGATGCAGCACCGCAACCTTGAGAAAAGTAAGCAGAAATTAAGCTCTAAAGCGCAAATCACATTAACACAATTAAAAGGACACAACAAATAATTCACATGCACATTGCATCTGCTTAGAGAATATGGTAGGTGTGGTCACAGCAGAAGCAATCGCCGGTTGCCATTTATGGCTGGCTCACTAACTCGCTCACTTATACATGTAAATTATGTACTTATTATCGCCAAAGGCGATTAATTTCGGCAGTTTAGGTAGAAACACATTCGCCAATGATAACTTACTCCGGATTTGGTGTGACCATCCCTCTGAAGAATAAATAATTGTTGTGGGTGAGAAAACCAATGATCAGAACAGGAATTAAAAATGTATATTTGTTTGTAGAAACTGTTACAGCACTCCCAACTTGAGGAAAGTCAGCAGAAATCAAGCCGTAAAACGCAAATAACAATAACGGAATGAAAAAGGACACAGCACAAAATTCCCATGAACGATGGCTCTGCTTAGAGAATATTATAGGTGTCGTTGCAGCAGAAGCAATCGCAGGTTGCAAGTGGTGGCTCTCTCGCTAACTCGCATAGTTTAACATGCAAATTATGTAGTTAACACCAAAAACAATTCATTTCGCTGGCTGAAGCAGAAACAGTTTTGTCAATGACAACTTATTCGGGCTCGAGTATGACTATCGCTAAAAAAATTACAATTATGCGTGAAGACACCAAAGACCAGAAAATAAACTGGAAATTTATTTTTGTTCACAGGGGCTCTTTCTGATTGGTTAGACTTTTCGCAAGAAACACGTCCACCTTGAATATCGGTGGCGAAATTGGAATATATTGACCATTCTAATCATACTGAAGTGAAAGGCTTGGCTCGAATGAACCTGCGAATTTGCGCCTAATTGTTTTGAACCTCACTCTCCTTCTTTGTTTCATATCTTTGTAGCATCATATTGAGCTGAACATAAGAAAGGAAATGAAAGAAGTTCTAAATAAAATAAAATGCGATCTATAATGAACGACATGGTTTTAGGCATCTATGCAAAAAAGGCAAGCTTGCATCGTACCCTCGAATCACTGACGTGAGCCCTCACAAGCATACTTAAAGTTGAGGAGTTTACAAGATCTATTTGGTAACCACTATTTTAGACGGCGTGTTTCGCCAAGAAAGCCATGGAATTCACACGCACATTTTATTGCCTTTTTTTTATTTCTTCCTGGCATCACTTTTCATGGCGAAAACTGTCATTCACTATAGCTGCACGAAATGGTAGATAGAGCAATGAGTTCTATTTCATTTGTTCCTTAAATGTGTTCTATTTCTTAGGTGTAAACATAAAGCACTGCGTTACTTTCGCGATCTGTTCTTGTCAATATTCATCGATTCCCCGAAGCAAGAATAGAGAGGACTTAATGGATAACATGGTAACACATTTGGTCTAGAAGTATTTTTCACAGCACATTAGCGCATACAAGCTAGTAAGCTACATAAGAATTCGCGTGAGAAGGAAAGGTAACCTTTTCGCAGCATTTAGAGGTCGCTCAGTTATTTTCCCAGCACTCGTACCTTCATACAATACACCTTGCACACCCGGTCGTTCTGTACAGGTAGAAGTAAATGTAATGCACTATACATCTACAATGCCACAATCGAATCTAAACTATCGTGATGGAGTTGCAGTGCGAGAGGTGATTACCGGCTCAATTTCACGCGTCACAGGAGTCAACAGGTCGATACGGCGTAATCTGTTGGCTTTCTCAACTACCATTACAGCCTAAATTATGTCTAGTATTACCTGTTCCCTTTGAGATTGGTACTCCCAAAACGTAGATGCAGTGAAGTATAGTATAGGGCGTCGTATGGGCTCCTTAGGGTCAAGCTCACTTCCCACTTTGCGGGGTCTGTTCGGTGAGATGCTGCGTGCTGTGCTAGAGGTCTCAAAAGGCAGCGTGGACAAAATGCGAAAGCAAACGCGACAAAACAAGGTGTCCACGCAATATCACACTAGGGCTCGAAAAGAGGCACGACGACACCATAACGTGTTAGCAAAATTATTCGCTTAAACTGACCGGAACGCGTAAAATGCGTTTATTTAAGCATCGGCCCTAAACTTGCACATAAACTGCAATATTTGCTGAAGGTGTAACAGGTCCTGGACAAGCGAGCCTTGTCGCGTTGTTCTACAAACTACAAGTGATTATGCAATGCGAAGAAACCTTTTGATCACACCACGTACGCTTTATGTACACCTTTTATATTTAGGATGGAAAGAAGAGATTCTGGCTTTCTAGAAAAATACTGTTGTCAGAGGTCACTTTTCAGGTTTGATCTACAAGGATACCCGCCGTATAAGAGCAGGAAATGTACTCATATGGTCAGTATGATCTGTATAACGGCTCAATGTATGTGCAGGTAGCATGTGGCGTCGGAAGAATTGAGTGAGCAAGGCTCTAATTTGTAATCTACGTGCTAAGCTATGAAAGCGAATGAAGTATTCACATCCTCTACAGAGTACAGCCAAAGCACCATTGTTTGAACCAGCTCACACTGACCCGTCTACAACGCTAGACGGGGTCAGTACACGTTCCTTTATCTCAGTATAAGATATTAGCAAAAGTCACAGATGCAAAGGAAAGGCTGCAAATGCACTTTGCTTGCTAGGATTATTCCCAGTAAGCAATATACAAGCCTTAAACTGGAAGCGATAATTCGATTTAGCAGAGTAGTACGTTGGGCCAGCTGGGACATAGCTTAATAGAATAATAGTTAAAGCAGAGAACTAAGGAAAATGAAAACAAGAAGAAGACACCGCTATAGGACGCCAGAGTTCACTATAATTTATTTTTAAGTTCAGTACCCTAATATATACGGTGTAAAAACATGCACACATAGAGACGGCATAGCCCATGCAAACTGTCTTGGAGCACTATCAAGCGAAGCTATTGCGCAGTGCTATCTAAAAATAAACACTCAAACTTGCAGAGAAACACCAAATGCACACTAATGCAGCCATCCCTGTTTTTTATGTGGATTGATGATGGCTGCATTAACTAACTTTTCCTCGCTTCCTCCGACCACACGCACGTCTCCTAAGGGAGAGCGCAGTCCCGCAAATCATAAATGAGCGTCAGATGTGAACCCGTGACTTTCCTAAGCAATAACAGGTGCTCTCTAAGGTAATCATTAAGTCTGGCGTCTTATGCTGTCTTCTTCTGGCTTTCTTTCTTAGTTCTCGGTTGTCACCCCGAATCACTCGTTTTAGGAAGCAAGAACAACATGGCAAACGTGCAATGAAAGGAGGCAACACAATGTCTATACAACACGCGCAATACTATTGCATTCTTGGTAAGGCATGTGTACAAGTAGGCTGAAAGGTCCCTTCTAAAATTGTTCCTGAGTGTCGTCTGGGTGGTCCCCGTTGCTGTGAAGTAGTGAGAATGGTATTGCATATACACAGTTTGTGATGGGATATATACATGAGTCCGCCTTACACTAATTCCTCTCAGCGAACGTTGCTGTGTTATATATAGGTATTTTTTGCTTCAGTGGCATTCCTCGTCAAAAAAAAAAAAAGCGTTGTCCCTGTTCTTTTAGTATAGGCTTTAGTAGTTGTTGGAGGAGAATCCATAATCGAATACGCAGTCGACAAAGTGCGAATGATTATGCGCAAATACGCAACGCGAAGGTCCCGCGCACGTAGTTTGAGGACACCTTGCGAGTTTGCAGCTCGTTATGAGCGTCGAAATAATTAACAAGCAGCAAATAGACAGAGTTAAATAAATTCATTGGCCTCCTTTGCTGCTGTATTCGGTGCCACGAGGCACGTAGCATAAAACATTCAGGGGATGCGTATTAATTATTCAGGAATTCGCATTGCTGTCTACTATTTTTCAATGGCTCCCATTAATAAATCTAAGAGATATGATTTTGAGCCTACGTTTACCAAGTATTTAACGTGCACTGGGCGCATCTATGTGCCTCTCATGGCACCAAATACGGTGGCAAAAGAGGCCGATGGCTTCGGGACACCATTGAAAATTTTCACTCTTAATGTCTACTTCGATACTCTGACCCCCGTATTCAGAAACGCTCCTCGACTCGACCTTCGCATTTCACTTGACAGAGTTGAGCACTGTGCCGCTGCTCGGCTGAAAATGATGCTGCGCTACTCAAGAATCGCAGCAGATTATCGCTGATATGCAGTGACTTGCCGCGCCTAGAGACGGCGCTCACATCGGTTTTTTCAAGTGAAGGTGAAGCGTTGAGTGAAGGTGAAGCGTTGAGTGAAGGGACGTTCTAGAATACGGGGGTGAATGTAGTCAGTCGTAGGCGCTCCAGCCAACCTTCGGCAGGAGTTAGAGAGAAATATTTAAAACTCGTCTCGCTAGACACAAGTGGGAACGAACAAAAATTCCTGGGACGGTATTGGTCTACCAGGAAGGACTAGAGCTGCGTACAATTTGGTGGTAGTCACTCTGTTGTGGTTTGGGCAAAACGGCGGGCTTAGTTACTGATGAAGAAAGGTTCTTCCATCATTCCGGCTTCCTCGGCTCTTTCCTCGGCGTACCTAGATCGGTACCCGAGCTTGAGGATAATGTAGAAGGAGATGAACAGAGGTGGCAGCATGCCGATCACGAAGCCGGTGATCTTGAATCGCTTTACGGGAACACCGTCCAACGGGTCGCGATCCTGGACAACGCTGGCGTTGGGAGGAGTTGAGCTGTCATCTGCGAACATAGTGAAAACATTCCAACATTTTATTTAAACGACGGGTGCACGTTCCGACAAACGTAGTAACATTCGTTTAGCAATTTTCGACGCAAAATTCTGTCTCCTTCAAACGCACGCGCCGATTCACCGACAAACGGCCGTTCTTTCTGTCAGTGAACTTTCGTGACAACATAGCTCGTGACGTTTTAAAGTTGAAAATGTTTTAAATACAAAAATAAAGGTAGTCTGCCCTGGAGAGAAGGATGCTGGGCTACATTTAACACCTTCCATATTCGACCTACACATAAAACTAACTGAACTTCCGTTGAACGGATTTGGCATGACACCCTCCAAAAAGGCAGCTTCGCACCAGGGGTTTATTGATTCATTGATTAAGGTATATAGGGGTTTAGCGTTCCGAAACCACCATATATGATTATGAGAGACACCGTAGTGGGATACTCCGGAAGTTTTGACAACCTGATGTTCTTTGACATGCACCCAAATCTGAGCACACAGGCCTACAGCATTTTCACCTCCATCAAAAATACAGCCGCCGCAGCGGGGATTCAATAGTGCGACCTGCGGGTCAGCAGCCGAGTATCTTAGTCACAAGACCACGGCGGCGGGGCGCGCTCCCACAAGGGGTGCCAAGCCTGGAGGTAGTGCGGAACACGGCAGCCTGTTTGTTTTTGTTCGATTTCTTTTTTCTTTCCTCGTATCTTTCTTCCTTGTTTTCTTTCCCAGCTTTTTTCTGTCTTTCTCTCTCTTCACTTCTATTTGATTTCTTGCTGTGTCTTTCTATTTTTCCTTCCTCTGCGTTGCTATTTCGTGCTTCCTTTCTCTATTTTCCTATTTTACACGTGCTTTTGTCGGTGTTACGCTAAGCACACCAGTCTTTTTTTTTTTTTTTGCTGCTGACGCTGACTTAAATTGGTCATCATGAATGCGCAGGACGAACAATGGAACGACTTCGCGTGAGAGCGCTCTCAGCATGCTCCACATGAAGCGCTACGTCAAGCAACGACGGCACAAGTCGTAGCTGGGCGTATGCTCCACTTGTAGCATACGCCAAGCAACGATGGCACCATGAAGTGCTCGGCGCTTAATATTTGGCTGATGCTGCGGGCTTGGTGATTTTTGTGACTGAGGTTTCTCACGCGAGACATCGAAGGCACAAACCTGCTCCCCACCCCACTTTTTTTTTTAATGTCTGAAGAGCCTCCTCCAATGTAGGAAGCCTGGCATATATTGGGACAGATAACTTTCAGTGTTCATTAAAATCTTTTTCCTTGACAACTAGCATTGAAATTTAGTAGAGTCGAAGTTGTTTTTGCGCATCTCCCCGAAGACAACATTAGAAAAAATTATTGTCATAGACGTCAATAACATTTCAACAAAACATTTTCTTCTTGCACATATATTAACGATGATGACAAAACATACTTCCTTCACATGAACATGGATATGAGATGACGTGGAAAATACATGAACATTCGATGGTTCACACAAACACAGCCACACAAAAATGCGCCAAAAAGGACAGATACACATATGCATATCGCAAGGTAAACAAGAGGCGCACATAAAACATGATTATGTACATTTCGCGTATTTGTATGTTAGCATGTCAATTCTGCCGGCGCATCGACACATCAGCCTGCCAATACCAGGCCAGCCGAAAGACAAGTTTCACCCGTCCATCACAGACCAACACAAAAGGGCAAGACCAGTGTTGAAGGAATTCGAACTCCGTGTCTATTACGTGCGTGCTCAAGAGCTTTTCTGTCGCATGAATTCGATGCAAGTCCAAAATTCTGTGGAACCACCCTAATGGTTTCATGCAGAAAGTGATTTTCTACCAGTGTACAAGTCATCTCCGTATGGGGCTTTTTTTACAAAGTTTTCCAAACTACGTTGAAAAAAAAAGCATGTCCTCCTTAATGTGCTGTCCGTTAAGCAATGAGAACATAGAAATCAAATCTGCTTTATCTATGCAGCTTTCAATGCTGTTGTGGCACGCTATAGTACACTTCAACAATGACGCTTCTTTTTTCGTGAGAGCAGCGAATAACACATATTCCTGGAAGTCGTCGGAAACCCCTATATGAACATTTTGTATGCATTCTATTTTTCTCCTGGCTGGCCCGCAGTTAAGAGACTATAAGTTTTTTTCATGCCGTTGTCTTTTTAAGACACCACTTCAGGATACTCGGAACATATAACTTGCGCAGTTTTTTTTTGCCGAGGACATCAGAACAACCAACACTAAGTGTTAAGAATTCGAAAGTATTTGTATGCTGGGAGCCGATTCAAACACCCACTGGTGCATCAACCCAACAAAATTTTAGACTTTTCATTCTGTCCTTCCGAGACGCGCAGTTGCCTATTCGTGCGAAAGTTTCATCAGCCCTTTCATTTCACTCAAAAAGCCTCGACTAGCGCAAAGCAGAGCATTCACACAATAGTGGGTAATACCGAAGGTTGTGCATCTGCTTCGAGAATGAACACAAGCGAACTGGAAAATTGCTTTGCGGCACGCCATGAGAACAGCGAATGGACTGCGTTGCATTTATGGGTTTGTTATCGTGTTTAGAAAAAAGGTTTAACGATTTACAGTACTTGATACTGTACTATGCGAGAGCTGAAAGCAGTCCCCTATACCTTGATGGAAGTTTCGAACAGATAACGGATGATAAACCACTTCAAGTATGAAATTATTGCAGTCGCAATTTAAAAAAAAAAAGCTTCTACCTGTAACTAGACAATGCACCCATATTGCATAGACGCATCAGCACAACCACTCTCAGCCAGATTTTTTGTTTTTATACCAGCGACTGGCAAAAGGTTTGGAAGAACTTGAAGTGTATTTAACAACCTTTTTATAGCTTTATCTTAATCAATTCAAACTTTAGAGTTCAAGCACACAACGTTCGTCATTTCGCGCAGTGTAGATTACACGCACACACTTTCCTGAAACGAACCTAAGTAAAAGGCTTGCGTACATTTCTCAGTCGTTGTGACATTCACCTATATCTGTGAGCTTTACTTATGTGCATATATAGGAGAATATGAACATTGTTGTCAGCCGCTATGGTGTTGGGTCCGCCTCCCTAATTGTCTCTTCTACTTATTTATATTTCCTGTCCACTCAACCACCATCGAACAGTTAAAAAATAAGGGTATGAAGACCGCTATTCTGTTCTCCCGTCTTCCGCTCTACCCCCTTTTTTTTCTTCCTCACTGTATCTCTATTTTTGGGACTTCGACAGCTTTGAATGTTATTTGATTTGGTGCTGTTATAGCGTCTGGTTGCTTATTCCCACCGTTCACTTTTCAATATACATGTAGAATTGATCCACAAACAAGAAACGATTAACACGTCACTCACAAAAAATTGAATCAATCAATAAATCAAATAATCAATCGATAAGTTCATAAAACTCAATTTGATTGAAGAATTTCAATTAACTGATTGATTGATTTCACAACACGACTCACCATTTCGGAGGAGGAGTGAGCGGCTAGATGTGCCTAGTGAGTTACGTGCCACGCAGGTGTACTTGTGAGGAACCTCGGCGTCACCCGAGGCTTCGCTTAAGTGTAACTTGGATATCCGAAGGCAGCCTTGCGACGCATTTTCAGTCCTGTGCAAGTAGAACAAAAACATCGCCATGCCCTAAGTGGAAGTTACTCGTAAGCCTGAACTGTCCTTCATGTATCGTTCCCCGTAATGAAGGCAGCTATTTCTGCAGAATGCATTCTCTGTTGATAACTCTGAAAAAAGTCTACCTTGATGACCTATAGCTAATAATTAGGGAGAATAAAAAAGAAGGCTCAAGTTGAACTCAGTTCCTAAATGGAAATTTTATAATTTGATAATGCATGCCCCTTCACAGAATTGTATTCTTATAGCGGAGGGCTTGCCATATCTTTCTCATCGAGAGTGCCGGGACATACGGAAGAGCTAAAAAAACAAAAAAATTGGGGACCCTTAAGCCTCACTTTGACAGGTTGAACACCATAGCGATATTCTGTTACTAGTGCCTACTTGAAACACTCAGTAAGTGAAATCTCCTCGAACTGGCCATGCAACCACTACGTACGGGGCCTTAAGGATTCAGTAACCTGTGTCTTTTGAAATGGGTGACTGGCTTCAAACTATGAAGTCGTTACAGTAATCTCATTTCTGACACTCGACAGCAACGTGCGTTTGTACCACAAATGTTCCCGTAATAACGGGAACATTTCATGTTTTATTGTGAAGGATGCATAGAGGACGCGTGAGTTTGTGAAGCATGAAAGTTACTTTCACTGCATTTTCAACCGAAGAAGTTATTTTGACTGTATTCACAAGAGGCGGGGCTGTTTGGTAGAACACCCGCTTGCCATGCAAATGACCCGGGTTCGATTCCCGTGCAGACCCAGATTTTTTGTTAGATACTTTATTTCCATATTTCTCGATTTTTTTTTTTGGTCACGAAAAGATGAATATTTTTCGCTCACAATCGACGACGCCGACGCCGGAATTTTCGTGGAATGAGCTATTCAAGGCTATCACGTTCAAATGCGGTCCCTCCTGACAAAATTTAACACAGACGTTCACATGCAGGGATGAGGTGGCGATCACTTGGTGATGAGAAGCGTTCATTTGTGGAGATCAAAATATAGACAAGTGTCAATTGATCTGCGGTATTACTCGTACCATAGAGGGAAAGTATTCGAATGTGAACAGCACTGATTTCCACGTATATATTGTGTCCCTTGAGGACGGACAGAAAAAGCAGGCCTGTCATGCGAAACTCATCGAATGTCGAGAACTTTATGTCAATGGCAGCGAGTTGCAACAATGTGTTTAGGAATAAACATTGCAGCGATGTAAAACGCTAATACGTGAAACTATATAACAATTAAATGGATGAAAGAGAAATAACTATAGATTTCGCAGTCATTTGTTCTGCGTAGATTGAAAAACAACGAGCTGTTTTTCGTGGTTACGGATCACGAGTTTCATATGCAAACACGTTTAATTATAAATGTAACTTGGCGCTTTCAAAGGCTGTGAATAACAATAAATACTGATAATAGAGCAACCATCCCCGAAAAGGCGCTGATCCCACGTTAAAATCCCGGACAAAAAAGCTCTTTTTTTTCATTTCTGGAACTTTTCTTTCCTAGATACAGGAATCGGTACTACCTCACCCCACGCACACTGTAAAATGCCTATATAGACAACCGTTATTGACCACCAGCGGAGTGCGATTAGGTTTTAGCCAGGAAGCACAAAACGGTGAACTTTGTGTAGCTTGTAACTATATACTCGTGACAGTTTATGTTGATAGTGGAGCGAAGGCTAAAGAGGCGAAGCTTCCGCATGGCAGTGTTGTTCTGCAAGTAGAACGGACGCTTGCGGCCGATTGCAGCTTTGTTCGGTAGCACCCTTAATGCGTTTAGAAAATTATATGCAAGAAAAATAATCAGAAGGGAGATCCATTCCGATTTTCAGTGTGCTTTTCAGTGTCATATTACGAGTATATTTTTCTTGGTAACTAGAGAGTGTGTTTGAGTACGAGCACTGAACTGCTACGTCATGGACGCGGTGTTTACTTTGGAAAACAGGCGTGCTGAAAATTTGTTATTTTTACTGCGAAATCTGTATATGAATGCGACAAACGAAAATCCGCTCAGCAGCGGTATCATGCGCGGTCTATACTCGGCGACAACTTTGCTCGGCACTGCATGATGGGAAAGCTACACAGGTAGAGTTTCTGCACACGTAGCACTACGCGAAGTAGTCCGTTATGGCGCGCCCATCGTAATGCTGAGGAAAGTGACGGGGTCGCACCATCAGCGTTTTATGTAGACGCAGACGACGCTTAGCGCTTGAGGTGCACGTGAAAAGGCGGGACTTTCTCACGCGTTCAAAAACGCGAAGTCATGATGAATAAATTAAAAGAATTATGAATGTTTTGATAGTGTGAGCAGTGTCCTGTCTTGAATAGCTCCGCGCAGGAAATAAGGGAGATTTTTTCATGTTTCATGTTGAAAATATGAGCTCTAAGGTATAACTACATTCAATGGCGGTAGGATTCACGCAATTTGGCTCTGTAGCCTTCGCTCCAATGCAAACACAAGCTGTCGTTGAGTACACATTGGCTGTGTTATCAGTTACGTCATTTCTAAGCACGCGCACCATTGGCTACGTTGTGAGTGACGTCTTCGCAGCCGTAGCGCCAATCGAGCCCGCACGCAAGAGCATCTCATGAGACCTCCCCGCCGAGCAGACGCTTGCAAGAACGCGGCGTTGCGTCATCAATGTGATGATTGTGGGAGCGCGTTCGCCGGGGCGAACGCCTCATTCGGCGGTGGCTTCTCGAGTGGCTTCGTCCGCGGAGTCTGTGACCGCCTCTGGTTCTAGAACACAATCACTCTGAATAACTGATTGTGAAACGCATTTAACCGCAAACTACATTCCTCTATGACCGTGACCATGCGAGACACAATGTACGGCATGTGAAAGAAACGTTGTGGTAAACCAGAGCGAAAAGTGTGTCGAATTTCTTTAAGAAGCACGAGTATGTAACTAATAACTGTGAAACGCTTCATTGCAACGTCGGGTTCAACTAATCATCCTTGGGTGGAACCCACAGCTAAACGCCGGGGCTGCACGTTTCTGCTTTCGCTGGTTTAACCTTTTGTATGGAGTGCTTGGGCGGCGACTGAAAAGAAAAGAAAGGTAATATTGGAAAGTGAAAAATAACTAAAACCCACCTAGAGCTCCCGCATTTGATTGATTCTCACAATAAATAAAAGAGTTATGTCAGCGAAACCAATAAAAATTATCAGTAAACTTACGTGTACAATATTTTTAATGCAGTAGCAAGCTTTGGTTCTGTAGCTTCAGCAGTGATAAAAAATAAAAGAATAACACTAAACGGTACTTGTTGATATGGAGTAGCCGAGGCAATATGGACCTCAACCTCTCCAGAGAAAACAGTTAGAACAGAGCACAACAGAAGAGCTTCCGCAGTGCTTGAAATTTACAGCATATAAACAGAGTGAATGATGATGAGTGGGGTGAAGTGTCCGTCGGTCCATCCGTGCTTCTGTTCGTCCGTACGTGAATCCGTCTGAGCGTCCATTCATCCATGCGTCCGTCCGTCCATGCGTCCGTCCTTCCATACATTCGTGCGACCATCCATGCGACCGTCCATCTGTTCGTCTGTCCATCCATCTAGTGAACAATCCAAGTACCGCCATCTCGCATCTTTTCGTCATATATTCATATACAAGTACCGCCATCCAGCGCTCATTATAAGGATTTAATGAGTGGTGGCCATTACTACAAACCCGGGACACACGACGCATGGCGTAAGGAGCTTCGCCTCTAAAAAAAAAAATGTTCTCGCAGAGTATAGCTGCCCACCTGAGTGAAGGAGTGATGTGCTCGGCAAGTGGCTGGTCATCTCGGAGCCAAGCAATCTCTGGCGAAGGTTCCGCCCCCGCGACGCACACCAACCGGGAGTCCTTCTCGTCGCGCCGCACTTCCAGAGGCTCCACTGACGGGGCATCTAGAATTGCGGGTGGGGTGTAAGACAAGAATTTCTCAAACGATTTCCAGATATCGAACTTATTACAATGCTAACACCACTGTGAAGGAGAAGCTCCCACCCATACAAGATTATGCGAATGCAGGAGCGAGCATTCATATACGCTCCCCCTTTCCTTTTTTTCTTGTGAGGATCGGAACGCGACAGGTTAACGCGTAAGCACCCCCCCCCCCCCTTCCTCCCCTAAAGTGACGACGACTACTGAGAAAGGGATGTTCGGATAAGCAGGAAGATTTCAAAGAACGTAATAGCCGATGCAAATAACTGTATACAAACTCTACAGAGAATTGGCGAATATGTAACGAAGGTATCATTCTTGAGCAAATTTTCTGCCAGCGCTTTCGTACAGCTTCAATGGCCACAACTAAGCGTGATTAAGCGCACTAGTTCTTTGTTATTCAACACGTGGTTTGCGTAACTTTCGCTGGCGGTATGGCCCGCACCGGACTCTGCTCATCCCTTACATTTATTTTTCTGTGTTCGTGTATTGTCGAGCTACATAGGCATGACTTGTCTGAGTCAATTTTTTTCATGAGGAAGTCTACGCGGCCACCATGTCTTTAAAAATAACCGCTGTGCAAAAGCTCTACATTATTAAGGAAAACAAGTTTAACAAATATATATATATATATATATATATATATATATATATATATATATATATATATATATATATATATATATATATATACCCCTTCCTGGACTAAAGTTGCCGGTTGCGGCCGGCTATGTGATGTAAGTTTGAGACAACTACATTACATTATTGCCCTCTGTGGTGACTAAATCATCTGTAGTGTGTCGCGACAAGTTTTCACCTGACCGCGCATTTGCGTCATGTCCAGTCGCTCCGACCTTACTGACCTTGATTATACTCAGTGCTATCAAAAACAATACAACTGGCTCTGATTGATCCATTAGGCACGCCCATAAGGGAAATTGAGAGAACCTGATCTGAAACCCCAGTGTACTACCAGTTGATGTGATTAGGCTGTAACTGGTTGTTCACTTGTTATTCAGGATTGAGACGATTAGCTATACGGGAGAAGTTTGTCGCTGGGCATCGCATACTGGTGCGCATTTTTACATCTGGAACTACTGACACTCGCTGCCTAAAGCATGCCTCCCACCCTCTGCCCACTCTCAATAATTTATTTATTAATGGTTGCTTCCCGCGTGAGGCGAAGGTTACGCTGGCCCCAAGGCACACGTAAGAAACTGATAGGGTCGCCACTTTGGCAAAATAAATAAGTGGCGATGCTATCCATCCAACCTTTACGACCAATTCCACAGCGTCAGCCACTACAAACTAACACACTTCCCCATAGACCTCTTCTCCACGGGGCGTGTGCTGACTTAGCTATGAAGGAATAAAGGAGCGTGGAGAGGGTGGGCGCTTGACGAAATCATCATTCTGTGGCCGCTCGAGCCGAGGCCCCACACGACATCCCGCGCATGCCGAGCAGGCTGGAGGTTTCTCGAGGGAGGCAAGTTCATGTTTTCCGCGCTTTGACTCGTACAGGTGAAGGAAGGAACGCCCACCTTAGTTGTTTCCTTTCCACCCTAGATGTGCATTACGTCCACTCGAATGCCACCCGCAATAAAAAACACGGCAGTGAAGCGAGAAAAAAAAAACAAATCCAGTTCACAGCGCGGCCAGCCGTCCAGTCTCGGAAAACCTATCAGGGAATGGGACGCAAGCCAGCCGGCGCCCGCGCACAAATAGCAAGGTGCCGTCCCTGCCGCAATAGAGCCGTCGAGGTGGCGCGAGTCACTGTTCCGGAACACGCGGCCTGGCACAGGCTGACCGGTCGGTGTTCGGGAGGTCTGCACCAAGGTCGCGGAATTCACAGGGCTGGTGTTTTTGGTGGCGCACGGCCAGTGTGGCCCGACTCCTCTTATAAGTGGGACGGAAGTGAACTTGCCCTATATCAGAATCTCTCTGAAGCAGAAAGCTCTGTTTACGTTATTCGGCTGCGCTTAAGTGGAGAAATGCGGTAAGGAGGAAGTAAGGTGAGAGTAAGGAAAGGGGTTTCTGTGCGAAAAGAGAAAGAAAGCATTGAACACTGTTTCTGAAGCTGACACCGATGTGTGTCCATGTGCGTGATACAAACATGAATGTTTTAACTACGATTCAAGTCCCGTTCACCATGTGCATAGTGTTTCTTCATTGCCCGTACTCGCAGACGGACTAGAAAAAAACTCCTTTAGAGTTAAGGCTGCACTTGTATACATATAATAGTTGTAGAAAGTACTGCCTTCGGGCTCTATACTTCCAGACAGCGGTTACGTCCACCGTGACATTCCTTGAGGCCGCCACAAAAAGTAAAGAAAGTCCAGCTTATATAAAGCGGCTCGCGAAGGTGCTAAGGTTAAAGGGACAACAAAATATTGAAAGGGAAGCAGCACGAGCAGCACCAAGTAACCCCTTCCAATAATGCTTGTTGCAGACATCCGCAAGGGGCGCCTCCATTCTTCTCTAATGTACTTATTTGATCAGTTGGTTTGTGGAGTTCACCGTCCCAAAGCGAATGAGGCAACGACTGGTGCCGTAGTGGAAGACAACGTATAATTTCAACCACCTGCGATTCGTACACTGAAATCGTACAGCACGCAGAACTTTATCATTTAGCTTCCATCGACGTGGTCTCTCGTATCTTCAGATGAGTCCTGTGAGTATTGTGCTACCTTGGTGGCAGATGAGCTTTTTTTTATTTTCGAATACTATTACGTGTGGAAATGACGATTAAAATTTCTTCGCAGCATATGATATGTTTTTACTTTACTATAAATGAGCCTGTCAGCCAGCGTTTTGTTATGTGGTTATCTCACCAACACGTCTCACCATGTGATAGTCGCTTCATTCAATAATATTCTCGCCGACGCCTCTGCACGCTTTACTTGGTCATCTCATAGAGACTACAGTCACAATCCTTGAGAATGAACTGCTGTCTTCAACACAGCGCTGGTAATAATTACAACGCTGGTATAACTGCAGTGTATAGTGGATTGTTGGTTGGGTTAAGGGACTATCACACTTTGTTGCAGCTCGAAAAAATGGCAAGAAACAGGAGTCGTTGTCTTTAACAAGTCAATCATTTCAATTTCCCTCACGTTTTGTACCATTCCAACGTGATAATCTTTTCATTTTTATCAAGTACGCCGTTGCGAATCAACCCTCGTTTTGTGTTTTTTGTGTACGTCTCTGTCTTTCAGCGCTGCGCATAGACATGATACAACCATGCAAATCAAATATTTACCACTACCACCACCTCCTTTTTTCCTCTTTCGGCAATTTATTTTTGTATCCCTCACACAGGGCATCTAACTGGAATCGATCATAGCTATATTTCCTACTTTCACTAAAAATTTGAATGTGACGCATGATATGGCCTCCCCTTACCCAGTTGTAATTAGTGTATTTGTCTGACGAAAAATGCGGTCCTAATTCACAGGTCGTGCATTGTAACATGACCATTGTAATGCATTGTAACATGACCATTGTAACACGCGCATCAATGAATTAGGAGCATTCTAACATGAGAATCGCAATCAATCGTGGAACGATTATTTCAGCATTGTGCTGGCCCATTGCAGAATGTCCCTTTATCAGCTTGGAATAGACCTCATTTCTCGGCCATGCAGCGCAGCACACTCACTTCTGTACTCATCAAACAGAAAATTTCGAGGTATTTCAGTGCAGGCACACACACACACACACACACACACACACACACACACACACACACACACACATACACACACACATACACACACACACGCGCGCGCACGCACGCACGCACACAGATGCACACGCACTCAAGCACACACACGCACGCGCACACACATGCACACACACATGCACACACACACACACACACACACACACACACACACACACACACACACACACACACACACACACACACACACACACACGCAAGCAAGCAAGCAAGCAAGCAAGCAAGCAAGCAAGCAAGCAAGCAAGCAAGCAAGCAAAACGGATAAACATAGTCGTGAGCGTCACCGGCAGTCAGTTCGCGGAGATCGCGGAGATCGCGGAGACCAATGGCAAGAGAAACCTGATCGTGGTCACAATTAGTCTGCGATTCACCTGTGTGACGTACGTGTTCGCATTTCGTTAAAGCCGGAACTTAGAGCCTTCAACGCGCTACATGCGTAATGCTGTGTGGTGACGACCACTTCAGATTATTTGTGGTGGTGGTGTGTGCGATGTTAATCGCACGCGTCACCTGTTTACTTTTGCACGGCGCGCACCGTGATCAGAGGCACTGTTAGGCTTCATATTCAAAGTTAACAATTGGGAGCATTATCATATTACCTACAGTGTCACAATGTGACCGGTTGTGGAGAACTCGAATAATTCGCCTAACCAACACGCTCACGACGGCCCGTATCCAGCACTCTGGCTGTTCTGCTTCGAGAAAGCTGCGGAAATCAACAAAACCAAAGTTCTTTACATCCGTGGCAATTCGCAACGCAACATTAGCGTATACACAGGGGTATTTTTCGTAGAGCGCGGAGCTGTTGCGTCTTCTCTTGTTCTCGCTGCTGTTCTAGCAAATGAACCCACAAGCCCTTTATGGTGGTTCGGTGACGCGTCCAACTAGCGGAGCGAAATTAGTAGCTCTTTTTTCCAAGTGTTCAATGCGCAAATACACATAATATTTAACTGAATTGCTGTTTCGTACGCTGTAGTGGCACCTGGTTGCGCAGCAAACTGCGAGAAAGCCAGGCTTCGCACTACTCAAAACTGCGTCGACAGGTAGCGCTGCACGTCTGCAAAACTCCAGTCTCTGACGTCTACTGTTATGATTTTAAGAATACATAGAGGAATAAGCGTGCATCTTATTGAGCCAGATGTATACGCGAGCAAGCCCCAGTAGACCTCTACTGAGCATCAGAATAAGTCAGCCATTGCTATATAGACATGGTATTGTAGTGAAACTGGGCCGCTGATATGCTATTGTTGTTCAGGTTATCGCTATGTGTAGCGCTAATTATGAATTTATGGCAGATAGGCAGCGACCTCACGTCACGTCTCAGCACTTGCTTTCGATCTGACATCGTAGCTACGATTACCTATGAAAATTATATTTCTGTCTCAATACGCGGCAACCGAATTCGGCCAGAATACCGTTTCTGTATTTCAGTGTGTCTGAATGGCAGTCATCTAACGAGACTCACATTGAACGACAAGGTTGACGTCGACGAGGACGTGGTATCCACGCGCTGACTTGAAGCGGCACGTGTAGCGACGGGAGTGCTGCCTCCGCACGCGGCCGAACCGCAGCAGTCGTCCCCTCAGGTCTGGCGCTACGGGCGTTGGCGTCGTCCTCCCCCGGGGTGCTCGCACCGTCCCCATTAACGTGCGGCTCGGAGTTTCGCCGCCGAGTGCGAGCCAGCTGTCGGCGCCCGCCGAGCCGCACGACAGCTGGAGCTCGTCGCCTTCACGGGCCACCACGGAGTAGCTCGGCACCGCGTGAGACTTGTCGGTTGGGACGACCTCTGAGGAGAGTAGAAGTCACGAAGAAAAATATTTAGCACTCAATGCATTTAAAAGATAGTGACGCGAAATTTAAATGATTTTGATTGGAGGCTCTAAATAAAAACACGGGTGTTCAGCACCTCGATAACAGTGTCGTACTGCTTGTAGATGTATTGAATGTATTGTTAATACCACTGCCTTAAAGAAAAATTCACCGCCATATCCACAAAGTGAATCACGTTAGAGAAGCTTGCATGGATATGATCTGGTAACCCGAGAATCTTCCGTACACCGCTTTCCCCGCCGCGGTGGCCTAGTGGCTAAGGTACTCGGCTGCTGACCCGCATGTCGCGGGTTCAAATCCCGGATGCGGCGGCTGCATTTCTGATGGAGGCGGAAATGTTGTACGCCCGTGTGCTCAGATTTGGGTGCGCGTTAAAGAACTCCAGGTGGTCAAAATTTCCGGAGCCCTCCACTACGGCGTCTCTCATAATCTTATGGTGGTTTTGGGACGTTAAACCCCACAAATCAATCATCAATTCCGTACACCACTCCTACCATGATATATAGATGTGACAATTTTGTTATATTTGCAATACATACACAATGTTTATTAGTTTACATTTGTATGCACAGCATACATTCTACATATACACGAGATGTCATTTTTCAAAGTACAAGAAGGATGTCACTCCATCAGTTCTGGAGCCCACTTCACTTTACAGATGATTGCTTCATACGCACGCACTATTTATATTATATACACGCCAGAGGCCATTGGTGGCTTTGGACACCCATGGCATTTGCGCCTTAAAACGGCACTATTCAACACCATAAAGTACAAGAAGGGCGTTCCTCCACTCGCTTGCCTTTAAAGATTATTACTTTCAGATAACTAAACTACGTTGCCGAGAGTTACTGATGATGGGACGCAATGGAAAGTTCGAGAAGGCAAGATCGGTGCAGGTGTTCCTGATGGTGGTGGGACGTTTGCCGAGTGGTAATGATGCGTGTTCACTGCACGATCTCCCAGCGAGAAGAAAGGAAAACGATGTGCCGAGAGTAGTGTGCGCCGATGAATGAATGGATGGGTGTATCCGCCTGTGCCCTTTAGATCGGGCTCACACCACCTAGCCATAAAGAATTTCACTGGAACCTCGATTGTAACCACCGATCCGTTAGCCGCCTCCTGGTTATTTCTACCGGCTTAAAGTCTATTTTGCCTTCACTGTCCCTAAACCCCAATGCTTCAAAAAATTTGGTGCCATTATCTTCGACTATAGGGCGGAGCCCTTTACAGAACATTATCAAATGTTCAGCCGTTTCCTCCTCCTCTCCACACACACACTACATACCGTGCCTGTGCCTTCGTATTTCGCTCAGTACGTCTTGGTCCGCAATGCTCCTGTTCTAGTCTCGAAGAGCAGAGAACTACCCTGAGAATTATCGTAGATCTTTTCCCTTGTAATTTCCTGCTTATAAGTTTTGTAGGTCTCCAATGATGATTTCGTAAGCATTTCCATCTTAGACATGTCCCTCTCTGTTTCTTTCACCTTCTCCTTAACCGATGTTTCCTTTTGGCTTGGTATTCTGCTGTTGTCTGAATACTTGCTTGACAGTTTTCGAGTTCGCTTCCTCCATTTAGTATTAACATTCTTCATGTACAAGTAGCTGAAAGCTTTCCTAGCTCAACGCTCCTCTCCTTTTTTTTAATCGCTCATCTTGCTCCTAGCTTCCCTGCACTCGAACTATGTCCATCCCATGTCACCTGTACCCCATGAATTGGAGTGTTCCGTGTTCTCGCAAAGCAAGTCAAAATCACCAGAAGACCGGCATTTGGCGCGTTAACGCATCATATAATGAGCAACGTTGGAATCACCAGAGACTACGCCATGAGCGGCAACCGGAGAAGTGTGTACTAGAAACACTGTTGCAAACTCCGGTCACCGGCCATCGCCACTAAACAAGGTTTGTGCGTTAGAAGCTTGCCGAGCAAGCCCCTAAACCACACTTCTTCGCATGGATGGGGCGGCTTCGCAATGACGTGTCAACCCAGGTCTGACGTTACAAAAGGAGTGCCACTCGCGAAATACCAGCACCAGCTTTCCCACTTGCTATCAGCCACGCATGGTTCACATGGACAACAATGCATGAATTATCGTCCTGTGTCTCCGACAGCGATGGCTGCAATTTAAGGAGGATGCAGAACGCAGAATTGGAAACCCAGTGAACTGTGTTGACTCGTTAGGATGATGTCCGTTGCGGTGGGCTTTGTTTGCAGATGCTGAGTGATGAGAAAATTAAAGTCAAAACATATATTTTACATGTGTTGACTTGCTCAGGTGGGTAAGGGGCATCGATAGTGCATATCATGAAAACGAGAAATGTCCCCTTCTGGAGCGCTGCAAAAGAATACCATTCAAATGCCAGTGAGAAAAGAATAATGATAGAAGGGGCACAGGAAAAGCAGGGAAGCTAACTAGATTCTACTCGCTTTGTCACACTCCACGCTAAGGAAAAGCGAGTGAGAGGGGGGGAGGTGAAATTTAGCCGGAAGAGAAACCTCCGATTGGTTACGCTGCACTTGGGAAGGAAAAAAGGAGTGCGAAGAGAGGACCGTCTGTAAATAAATGCCTCAAAGTTGTCTGCGACTAGTCATATCATGTCGTTCCATCCAGCTCCTTGAAGAAACTCAACTACCCCCTCCGAATGGCTCCCGTTGTAGGATGGAAATGCCAGTGATGCCAGAGCCCCAAGATTTGGATATATGTGAGAAGGCGGTTTTTCTATCTGGCTCAGTGTGTGTGTGCCCACACTCGCGCATGCACGTTCGCACTCAAACACACCTAAAAAGTAGTAGACGATATGTGCTAAGATAACAGATATTAGCCGAAGCTGCGTATATACAGCTCTAGTATCGGACCCCTTTGTTTGAAATGTCGCTTTTGTTGTATTACTGTACTGAAAGACTTAGTTATGTTCATGACTACGTCTTACGGAACTAAGTTTACCATAGCTAAGTTTAACATAACGAGGATAAGATCCACGTGCATCCGGCCAAGTTGGGCATGTGATGCTATGATGTATTGGCGACGTGGCCTGGCTCATACCCCATGTTTATTCTACTCCGACTTCTTCCTCATCTACTTCTCCCAACCATCCCTGCCTTCTTACGTCACAGGCATACGACGCTTTGCTACTAGTGCTACCATGTTTAGCACCCTGGGTACAGCCCACCAATACTCCATTTCTGCGGATCACCAGTTCGTGACCATCGAGACTACGCATACTGGGCTAAGCGTCTGGCTTGGTCCTCCGGTTCAGCTAACTTCCTCCGCAGGGATGTATGCTGCGATACCTCCACTCGTATTCCTGCAGTGCCCCGGTAGGCCTGCAGTGGCGTCCGGTCTTTCAAGTTTACATCGAGGCCGCTGCCAGGGACGTCACGCTGGAGCAAAAGAAGGCGTTACTACTGAACGCGCTGGGCGTTGAAGGTTTAAACTCCTACCTGCTTGCTGTGGAGAATTAACCGATTTCGGCAGTAGACCGTGGAATCCCGGCGGATGCCGTGCAAGACGCGTATGCTGCAACGCTCCAGCAGCTGGACGTGATTTTTGACGAGCAAGTCAATCCAATGTACCTGCGTGCCTCATTCAAGGCGCTACGGCAACTACCAGCCGAGACCGCATGCAGTGCAATAATACATTCTAGAAGTTAAACGGCTTGCTCGACTCTGCAATTTTGATGCGGGTACCACCATGCTGGCGTTCGACCTAATTGTAGAAGGAATCGCGTCCCCGAATCTGCGGAAAAAAAATTGCCCGCAGCTTCCCTCGGGGGAACACTGAGGAAGATGCGGAGCATATAATTGGTTAACGGGGTGTTAAAGTGTGACTTACTTGGGTCGATGGCTAAATTGGTTAACGTAGTTGTGAAATGGGGTGTTAAATTGCGACTTACTTGGGTCGATGGCTAAATTGGTTAACGTGGTTGTAGGAGGGGGTGTTAAATGAGTGAACACGTACACACGTATGCGAAAGGGCGGCGCTGGTCGAAGGGACGTCGATCATTGTGTTTGTGGATTCGTTGGAATTCATTTCACCGCGACCTTGGACGTCGACGCGCCGTAAAAACCAACCGACGAGCGGCAACTGAGCGAGCGAGCGCCGACCTTGAGTATATATACAGCGCGACGGCGCATGCACTGTCAGCTGTCGAATGTTCGAGAAGGGGGAGAAGCGCAACGGCGCATGCGCGCGCGTCAGCTGCCGATGTTCTCGAAGAGTGACGGCGCATGCGCGCTACATTATACAGCTAGCGAATGTTCGTGAAGAGGAGAAGCGCACGCGGTGTGTAGAGGAGGAAGGGTGCACAGATGGTGGAGGAGTGAAGCGCGCGCGGTGTGTAGAGGAGGAAGGGATGCACAGATGGTGGAAGAAGGAGGAGGAAGCTTGCAGACGGCGCCGCACTACAAGCCTCGAGTATTAGATGCTCCGCATCTAAAAATTCTGAAGACGGGAACGGAATTCTCCAGTCAGAAGGCCCTATTAGTAGTAAACAACTTTATTAAGACAGCTGACGGTTTCCTAAGTGGCTAGGGCTGTCAGGCCATGCCTGGTCGCCACCTCGTCAGCACGTTTGATGGCATGGAGCAGGGTTCCAGACTTGTGGTCGTGAGGATTCTCTCCCAGGCCTCACTTGAAGGTGACTGTCCTAAGAGGTTTGCTCTGAGAGGGTCCTCGCTGCATCCCCAGGTGATGTGGTCCAAGGTTGCGGTCTGTGTCTTGGAAATGGTGCAGGTAGATGTGAATAAGGCTGGGTATATGTGTCTGTATATCTACGGGGAAGGGAATGAGTTCGTTGTAAGCCACCGCCAAGTGATTTGTTGAGCTCTGTTTAGTTGCGGGTGCGGGGGTGGCCTGGTTTGCCTTGATGGCTTGTAGTACTGCGTGATGTCGTGAAAGGTGATGACTGGTTCGGTTGCATCGGTATCGTGGGCCGAAGTCTGGCCCACCGCTCGGCGTACGAGTCCTAGATCTTGCCATAGAAGAGGAGCGCGTCGACCGCGCGTTACAACAGCTGGATGCCTTTTCAAGCGACGCTGTTTTGTCACTTCAGACGCGACTTGGCGACCTTCCTTCCACCATTTCAGAGCGTTCCTCCTTCTTCAGCTGCTTCGCAAGTCGGCGCTGACGTAGCGTCAAAGGCAATCTAACGGATTGGGGAAGGAAAGCGTCGCCACGACGAAAATTCCGACAGTGATTCTTCCGACGTTTACTTTAGTTCCTTTTGTTAAACAGCTTTGAAAGACTGACAAAAAAGTGTTGCATAGATTCAGGGGAAAAAATGGCAGCATATCTACGGGGTGAACGATGGAGAGTGGGGCGAAGCATCCGTCCGTCCATTCTTTCTTGCTTCCGTCCGTTCATGCGTCCGTCTGTGTGATCGTCCATGCATTAATCCGCCCATCCGTGCGTGCGTCTGTTCGTGCGTCCGCATGTCCATCCGTGCGTCCATCCCTGCGTTCGTCCATGCATCCACCCCTGCGTCCGTCCATGCATCCATTCGTCTGTGCAGTCATCCATGCATCCGTCCATGCATCTGTCTGTGTGTCCGTTCGTCCATCTAGTCAACACTCCAAGTACCACCATCTCGCATCTTTTCATCATATATTACGCACCGCCATCCAGCGGACATTCCAAGGACTAAACGAGAGGTGGCACACGCACACTTTCTTACGGCTTGCGCTTCGTGTCCACTTCGCACCATTAACTACCTCGAGTTCATGGCATATAGTTCACTGTATTCGTGGCACTGCGGCCAAACGCTCGCTAATACCCCTGTCACAAGGGCACTTAAAAGTCTTTTAAGTAAGCGGTCTTTTTTCCGAAAAGGAGTTCCTGACAGCAGACACACGGCAAAGAGCGAACTCCTTTTCAGAAGCGGTCTTTTTCGTAAACGGCGTTCGTCGATCTCTTTTACGGCTCCGAATGAGTAGCCTCGAAACCAGTGGGCGCCAGCAATTTTCGAGTGGTGGGAAAAAAAGAGCGAATATTTATTTTTCTGTCACCAAAAGTCTTTGTAAAAACAAATTTCATATCCTGCAGAAGGTGTAATGAACTCTTTTAATGGTTATTTCCTTTTCTACTCTCGTAAGCAGCTACAACGCGTCGGCAATATCACGTGGTGACGCTCGGTCTTGCGTTGCTTTATCCTCTCCTTGGCGGCTTTTGCAGCGTCTGCCTCGCTTTCAAGAGCGAGATGGATGGATGGATGGAAAAACTTTATTTCGTCAGAAAGCAACTGAGGATGATTCCGTGTTAGATGGCCATCAACCCAAGGTTGGCGGCGACCTGTGTGGCCCACTCCACGACCCTTAACTGGACGACTGGGTCTGAGCTGGTCAACACGGCCTCCCAGTGCTCAAGAGAGGGATCACGCATAATATCCACCGGCGGCGGCACTATGCTACATTCCCAAAGTATGTGATCATATGTTGCCACAGCCTGACACCATTTGCATTGCGGCTTAATCTCCTCCGGGTACATTTTGTTCAACACGTAAGGGTTGGGAAAAGATCGCGTCTGCAGTTTTCTCCAGACGCATTCCTGCGCCTTAGTCAACCGCTTGTGTGGGGGCGGATGAAACCTTCGCTCTAGTTTATAATGATTCGTTATGTCATGAAAGGACACCAGCCCATCTCTTGCGGACCTCCCCGGAACTGGCGGCTCACCTACCCGGCTGACGAAACCTCGAGCATTCAGGTGAGCCGCCTCGTTCCCAGGGTTCCCAGAGTGTGCTGGTACCCAGACAATTTCTATTTCTCTCATTTCTCGTCCCGTGGCCCTATGCAGAAATCGTGCAGCGGTCGCCGATATTCTGCCCCTCGCCAGATTTCGGATGGCTGTCTTTGAATCACTGAAAATCAAATCTGACTGCGAATTAGTTATAGCTAGCGCTATTGCCGCTTCCTCTGCAGTTTCCGAGGATCGGGTTTTGACCGATCCAGAAGCGATCAAGCGCCCCCGCCTGTCCACCACCACAATCACAAAAGCGTCTTTGTCCTTATATTCCGCAACATCTGTATAGACTGCCGCTTTGTACTCGCCGTACTCAACGTGTAAAGCTCTGGCTCTTGCCTGCCTGCGCTGCGTATGGTGAATCGGATGCATATTTTTGGGCAAAGGTTTTATGTACAAGGCCTTATGTAACTCTCGCCGCACCTGAATTTTAGTGTCCCCAGTGGGAGCCTCTGCTCCAATGCCAATCCTTTCCAATATAATCCTGCCCGCTTTGGTTGTCGAAAGCCTAGCGTGCTGCATCACCAGATGCGCCTCCCATAATTCATCCAGGGTGTTGTGTACCCCTAGTTTTAATAGCCTTTCTGTAGGCGCGTTGTTAGGCAACCCAAGCGCTGCCTTGTAAGCTTGCCGGATCATAGCCTCGACCTTACCTTTTTCTGCGGCATCCAGCTTCATATAAGGTGTCGCGTAAGTAATCCTGCTGAGCACAAACGCCTGTACCAGCTTACAGAGTTCTTTTTCTTTAACCCCGCTCTTACGGTTAGCGATTCTTCTGATTAGCCTGACAGTAGCATTGACCGTGGTCTTAAGTTTTTCAAGGGCCACCCTATTCTTCCTGTTAGTTTGCAGATATAGGCCAAGAATTCTAATCGTTTGAGCTTCAGCTACCGGCCTACCCCCTACCTTTACCTCTAACGGCGGTGGCGGAATATAGTGTCTTGCATGTAGCCCTCTGGGTTTGTCCCGAACCACAAAGAGCTCGGACTTTGGCTGAGAGCATGAAAGTCCCGCCTCCCCTGCCAACTCTTCGACAATATTAACTGCCTGTTGCAGTGTTTCTTCCAGATGCGCGTCACTACCCCTGGTTACCCATAGAGTAATATCATCTGCATAAAATGTGTGTTTGAGTCCCGGTATCTCCTCCAGCCTCGGCGGTATTTTAATTAAGGCGATGTTAAACAGGAACGGTGACAAAACTGAACCCTGCGGCGTCCCTTTGCCTCCCAACGCGAATGAGTCCGATTTGATATCTCCTATTGAAATTTCTGCGGTTCGGCCCTCCAAGAATGATCTGATGTAGCGAAATGTCCTGACCCCTGGGCCAATTTCTGATAGGTTATTCAATATTGCCTCATGCGAAACATTGTCGAAAGCTTTATTCAGGTCAAGCCCCAATACAGCTTTGGTGCCCGTGCCATGCCCGGGATTGACTACATCATGTTTTAACTGTATCATGACATCCTGTGTGGACAAATTGGCCCTGAAACCTATCATAGTTGGGGGAAAGATGGCCTTGTCCTCTGCATAATTCTGAAGCCTATTGAGAACCACGTGCTCCATCAATTTGCCCACGCATGATGTCAGCGATATGGGGCGCAGGTTTTCCAAGCAGAGTTTCTTGCCTGACTTCGGAATAAATATAATCCTAGCATGCTTCCATTGTGCTGGGATCTCCCCGGCCACCCAGAACAGAACAGAACAGAAGATTTATTGTGTTAAATGAAGAAGAATACAAGTGCATGATATACAGAAAGAGGTCCCATAGTCAGAGACTGCAAGGGGACCTCTTGTACAATGTAGAATTGATAATGATTGTGATGTACATAGCAGGGAGACAGAGCTACAGTAAAATGCAATTGAAACAAATAAAGTAAGAATATACCCTTGTAATATCACAGAAACAAAAAGTAAGAATAACATGCTAACTTCAATGACAAATGATTACAGAACACAACTCACAATGAACAGGAATCAAACAGGCTAGTTAGTTGACATGATATGATTTTTTAACTTCGATTTAATTTCCTTCAGGGATCGACATACTTTAATGTCGAAAGGCAAACTATTCCAAAAAGAAATTCCGGAAAAATATACTCATTTATCAAGTCAGTGATCGCCCCGACCGATTTGAAGTCTAGGTTTCTCAGCATTTTATTAGTAACTCCATCCGGGCCTGCGGCAGACGTAGTACGCAGCTGCCCCATGGCAAACTCCACCTCCGCAATTGTGAACTCTTCATCTAGGTCTGAGTTTTCCACCCCCGAGTAGTGTGGTAAGCAACCGTCTACTCCATCAGTTATGTACCGATTCTGGAGTTCCTGTATAAACTCTCCAATTGTGCCTTCATATTGATGCATTAACCGAGTCATTTGCCCCCGTTGCGCCGATTTTGTTGCTGCCGGATCCAAAAGATGCCTTAACAGCTGCCATGTTTTTTTGCATCCAAACTGTCCATTCATGCGATCACAAATCTGGCCCCACTGCTTGGCTTGCAACTCAATTGTATAATTTTCGATTTTACGTTCTAACTTGGCAGTCCTTCTGCGAAGGACGCCATTATGTTTTTGCTTCTTCCACCTTCTCAAGAGACTCGCGTGCGCTTCCCACATGTGTAATAGTCTCGAGTCAGCGGTAAACTCCTCCTGCTCGACTGGCACTTCTACCGTGGTATTACTTACATCCTCCTTGAGCGCCTGTACCCATGCATCCAGGTCATTAATTTTCCCGTTTACAGTGTCTGCTCTGTTTTTCCTAAATCTGTCCCAATCTGTAATTCTATGCCCTCTCACTTTGTCTTTATGCTTCGCAGCGCTAAACGTCGTGGAAAGGATATAGTGATCACTTCCTAGCGCTTGTCCCGTGTTAATCCACTTTGCATTACTGATGCCTCTAAAAAACGTAAGGTCTGGGGAGGTATCCATGCTTACGCTGTTGCCTATCCTCGTATGATCTTGTGGATTGTTTAACAGCGTCCATCGCAGATCCCGGGCAACTTGCCAAAGCCGATTGCCCTTTGGGCTGGCTCGAATATAACCCCACTCCGGGTGAGGCGCATTGAAATCTCCTACCACTATAAGCGGAGCGCGAGCTGCTAACCGTTGAGTTTGAATCAGCAGTTGTGGCAAGCCCAATCCTTTATCTTTTGGAGAACTATACACATTAAGTAAAAACAGACTCTTCTCATACTTTCGTTTAGGCAAAATCTCAAGCAAGACATAGTCTTCCCTGCTGCTATCTACGGAATGCTGAATGGCAGTGATGTTGCGATGGACTAGCACGGCTGTGAAGACGCGTGATACGCCCCTTGAATCAGTTCCTGGCGCTGTAAATGCCTTAAATCCAGGTAATTTTACGGAACCACTAGCCTCCTGTAAGGCTATTATGTCTGGTTTACTGTGCAGATTTTGTACGTGCAACTGCAGGTTACCCCGCTTTTGACGAAAGCCCCTGCAGTTCCACTGCCAAACCTCAATTTGCTGGCGAAGCGCCATGATGAGGCACCTGGTTGACTAATGGCACTTGGCCACCCACGGGAGGCAGTCTTGCCTCCAATAGAGTATGAAGCTGCTGAAACATGCCCATGACCTGGGTTTGGGAATCCTTAAATTCAGTGGAGAGCATGCCGAGACGCTCCTCTATTGTGTCTAATCTGGCTTCGATCTTTTCGACTCGAGCCTCCAACCTATCCTGTCTTTTCCCTTGTTTGCCTACTTTATCCGCAAGTGTTGTTACATCCGACTTAAGACTAATGACCTTAAAAACAGGCTGTGGCATGTCTACTGGTGACGTTTCGGCTAATCGTTTTGCGTTAGCTACCTCATCCCCCGGCAGTGGTCTCTTCACTGTCCCCCGATTCTCCACTTCCATAGCTGCACTCTCCTGTACGCGAGCAGACGCCTCTTGCGTCGCTTTCTGTAGGCCTTGCACTGCTGGTGCCTGTGTCCCCTGCCGTTGGTCGTTTCTAAGTGCGCGTTCCATCTCTGCAATTCTGTTTTTCCATTCTTTTAATCAAGTCTCCCTGTCGCTGAACCAGCGCTGCTAACTCCCTCTCTCGAGCGGTTTCGTTCTGGGAGGCCGTGCTTGACAAGCTCACCTTTTTGTTGGTGTCGCGTGCGCAGCTGTTGGTACTGGATGCTCGTCCACCATCTTGGCCGCCCCCGCGCCCTGGCAATGGCGGGAAGGAACTCGACCGGTCCCTGCTTTTGCTTCTGCCTTCTTTACCCCTCGGTGACCGCTCCGTGGCCCTCGAGGAACGCTTATCGTTGCCAGCTTCGCTCTCTCTTTCGATGCTCTGCTGCCGGCCTGTCGGTGGCTTGCGAGCCAGGCGAAACTTGCAGTTCCGGCTCCCTGTGTGATGCGCACCATGGCACACGATGCAGACCGGCGTGCACGTAGGTGGCTCTCCTTCTGGCGGGGCAGGATGGTCCTTCCCGCAACGGTGACATAGGTTGCTCTTCGGACGATAGCAAACGTCCGCTCGATGTCCAACTCGTCTGCAGTTGTAGCAGGTTTCGACTAAATTTCTGTACGGGATCACAGCGTACAGACAGTTCCAGTAAGTAATCTGCCGGGGTATGTGTTTTCCCCCGAACGTAATCTGAATCGCCTTTGACTTTCCCAGAGGTCTCGCGTCCAGAATGTCTATGCCTTCATTCTTCTTCAGGAATCCCGCCCGAACTTCTTCCACTGGGCATCCATCATAAGCATTGTATATCACTCCCCGCACGGAGTTCTCCAACGGCGCCACGAACGCCGAAACCGGCAGGTCACGATCACCCAGCTTGAGCGTCTTCACAGTCGCATATGCCCCACTGCGATTTATGCACGGTGTGCTCACCGTCAACGTGTTGTTTGTGCCATTAACCCGCACAATGTCTTCTTCCGCGGCAATCGCACTCGTTAGACGCGCTGCTGCTCTCAGTGCACATCCGAGTTCTCTCGCTGTCACAACACTCAAGTCCCAATTCTGGGGCCTGTACACAATCTTGAAATCCGTGGCTGGCAACTTGAGAAACGGTCCGCGTTTCTTCCATACCGGCGCTTTCCCCCGCTTGACTTGCTGCGCTCCGTGCGTCTTGCGCCCGTCGCTGCCGGCCTGCGTCTCGCAAGGCTTACTCTTGGCGTTGTCGCCATGCTGACTCTTCTTAAATCGGTCCTGTGCCTTCAGCACTGGAGCCCACTCTCCCGCTTCAAAATCTTCGGGTGTTATAGTCTCCCCTTCGACGTAGTACTCCATTTTCAGCCCAACAAGACCCACGGTCACCGGGCGCAAGTCAGACGCCGGGCGACGCGGCCCAGGCCAGGCTTGGCCTAGGAGATAGGCATAGCCTTGCCACCGCGGGGTTGATAGGAAAATCTCGGAAACTCCAAAAACGGGGACAAACTTGCCTAAACGAGTGGTGTCCGTGGGTACAGGGTAACCTCCTGCAGACGAGCCCACTGACAGCAAGTCCAGAAAAAAGCGCGTCCGCCGATAGTCGGTCACCGGGCCGGAGCTCATGCGAAACACCTCAAGAGCGAGAAGGCAAGCCGTGAGGCTTGCGATCCTCGCTTTTTCTCCCGTACGGTCGCCCATAACGTGTCGAGAGCAGTCGAGAGCAGCGAAAAACAAATACGGTAAATAAAAGCACAGTGGTGCCAGACGGACTTGTGCACGTTGCTAGTTATGGGAATGCTTCCTTATCTAGTGCAAAAAACATTCACGTTGGTGTTTCTTCATCTCTTATTCTTAAATTTATTTGAAGAAACGAGCAGTGCAACAAGTCTTTAATTTGTACATTGTGATACATCGTTTAATTTTCATTGCTTCTCTTTTAACTGCTAGCGCCACGCTTTCACTAGCGTCTTCGAACAAAAACACTAAAAGGAGATCGTTGCTGCCGTGTGTCTGCGCCGCAAACACCTCTTTGGTAAAAGTCTTTCAACTTCGTAAAAGACCGCTTACTTAAAAGACTTTTGGCGCGCCCGTGTGACACAGGTATAACCTTTCTAAAATCAAGGAGGTTACGCCCAGTGAGTATAACATAGCAACCCTTTCTTGCCAGATAGTGCTCAATGTACATGCCAATGGCTGCTAATGGAGAATGAGAGACAGGAGAATTCGGCTTTTAAGTACCGCTCACGCTGCAAATTTCTTATTGTTCAACAACGCACAGGAGAAATCTCCCACCGGCACAACCTTGCAGGTCAAAGCGTAAGACATGTTACGTACTACGACGAGGGGCGAACAGGTGCCGTTAAAGGGCTTCGCCCCTAAAAAGTGTTCTTTTTGGGGAGCATCTGTCTTGAAGTTAGACACCAAATAGCGCAGTGAGGGAGATATGAATCATGAGATTCTATAGAAAATGAATATGGGCCATTTCTGCCGAGGACAGTGAATTCATTTGTACAGGACGACATGGGAAGCGAACTCGATAGCAAGCGCTGTGGTTGGAATAAACAGCTCGCTCGCGGATAAAGTCAACTTATTCTAGTAACGTTTGATAGAGCTAAAATGTAGAGTAGCGGCGATCCGTGGTAGCTTAACGTAGCGTCAAATGCAATTTCAGAGATTCGGGAAGGAAAGCGTCGCTACGACAAAGTTTCGAACAGTGATTTTTCCGAGTCTAGGAAAGAAGAAAAAAGTCATCCAAGCGTCGCAATTTCGCATCAGTCCGAGACGGTATATCACAAAAAGAACTATTTTACATTTAAACATAGAAAAGAGTACGCCCCAGCGACGATTTTACTTGGCCTCATCAATTATAGACGAGAGGGACGTTTTCATTGGGGTTCACTGGGCTGCTGGCTCGAAGCTCGCGGGAGAAGATACATTCTCGGAACAAGTTACCAGGGAAAAGTAGTACTTGCACAAAGGCAATCGAAACACATTGTTCAGGAATATTCGGATAGCCGTCTACACGACCGTAAAGCCTCATTGACCGGTATGCGTGTCCTCATAAAATCAGGTTCCCACCCACTCCGACCCCATGAAATAAAATGAATATATACATAAAAATAGAGAGAGAAAAGCTTGCACGAATGAATACCCGAGGAATCATTGCCTCACATAAGTGCGTTCAAAAAATAGATATGAGTGACTGTCGGCTCCACGAAAGACAAACAAAAAAACACAGGCACGATGTAACACACCATACGCAACCTGGACAGTTATAAAATGTGAAACCGAATATGAGATCGAAAAAAATGAAAAACTTAGAAAAGTAATGAACCAGTTCATAGCTCACGAGTTCTTGCCTGAATGGTTCAATTCGAAATCGTATACATTTATTGTCAGAAACAGAACAATAAGCGAAAAAAAGAAAGACAGTGGAGTTAGGCACGTACATGCCAGTGAGCCAGAATGATTTTTTTTTTGAGCGCCCGTGCTCGTCTACAAGTCAATTTGGCAGAAAGCTCGAAAGGGGCCAACCATGCATCCGGCACCAGTCGACGGCTGTGCAGTGCAGAGCTTGCAGAATAGAATTAAAACTATCCCTGCTTCTCTTTCTTCTATAGGCTAGCTGTGCAAGCAGGTTTATAGTGGTTTCTCTTGCAAAAGGTATAGTTCCATCTCGTCGTCAGTAAATGAAGCCACATTTTTTATTTTTTTGTGCAGTTTCAAGCTCATTAGAGTTAGACAATGAAAGAAACTAGCTCTCCTAACTATACAACAGTATTTTAAATGCAAGACTTTTCTTTGTGCACTGAAAGCACTTTTGGTGTGTATCTACATTTGTATCTATATAGCCGCCCCCGTCTGGATGCTCTCATGATCAGCCGCGTAACTTGGGGTGAACATTAACTGCTGTAAAAGGGTAAAACGGCTTGACGAATATAACGCGCTGGTCATTACACGAAGAATGTGACAATACCGTCACGTACGTCCTCAGAACCTGTCCGCCAGACCTGTGGCACATAACTGCGGGCGGGTATGTGCCACAGGTAATCGACATTTAACACCTACCCGGGAACTCCAAGAACAGACATTGGTAATGTTAACGCGATAGCGTTAAAAAAAAAAAAAAGCTGGAGTTGGCAGGGTTGACTGAACAAATGCAAAGTACATATATCATGGCATTAGCTGAAATCAAACCAAGGCATTCTGCGTGGCGATCAAGTACTCTACCACAAAGCCTTGCTATTGGTGTCAGTGCTGCTTTGGAAAAATGCACTATTGAGGTGTAATGATGGTTAAGCGTCATTTGTGGCTGCAATGCTGGCTATGTAATTTTATCAACATTACGTATACTCCAATGGTACAACTGTCTGGTCGATTTAACGTCAATTGTAGTTAGGTGTCATTCACTGAAGTTGATTTATGTAGCAGTGTCCAGGGCTACGCCGTTCGCGAGAACAAGCGTTACATCAGCATATCGCAGCTCGTGTTACTTATACTGATGTTCCTGTTGCCATTGTTGCGCAACTGCGAAGAACTGGTTGTATAAAACGTATGCGACTTTTCAACGTATCTCTGTTAGTGAGAAAAATTGTACATATTTATCGTCATTTCCTTACGTGTCGCTCAATAACAAAATTTCAACACGGTCACCATCCCTCCGCATGCTTCGCATAACGTCGATCTCACAGGTATGTGGGATCTGCCGAATCTGTTGACCATATACCATGTCTACAATGTCAATTTTTAATGAAGTTCAGCGTGGTTACATAGTAAAATATATTTCTTTCATGTGAACAGACTACACGCACACCAATATACGGCGAATGAATGCAACAGTTAGGGTTTATGCAGTTAATGCCATCGTTATGTTTTTGAGAAATAGGGCCTCAGTGCATATTGTAATTATTTAGTTCACTTTATATGTAAGCGTGCGTACCTCTAGATGGTCTTAGTAGACTGTGTTACCCCGAGTATTATATATATTTACACGCTTGTAGTATATTATGCCGCGATATATTATACATAGCTTTTCTTACTAGAACGATGCGCACGGGCGGCAAGGTAGAATAGAATTGTGGTCGTTGAACACTTCGCTTATTTTTACCCTTTCCAGTCAATTCATGGAAGTAGGCCCACATTTATTAGTATTCATTAACATTACTACCTATTCATTGGACATTGGCTGTTTTCTTTTCTTATGTAACAGCGCAAGCAAGACAAGGAAAAATCAGTGCAGCTTGCTCAAATTCGTGCAAAGCCGGGTCACAGCAGAGCTGCTGGACACCTAGCTGGTGCCTGGATTGACTCGTCTTCTACCCTCTCACCTGTCTCTATCCCTTTCCTTGCTACTCTACGCTATACTATACATTGCTGTTCTCGCTATCTTTTTCATTATTTTTGTGTCTGTTTCCTTCCATGTCCCTCTCTCTCATTTTTTTCTTATTCCACCTATCTTTATCTTTTTTTCTTTCTAGTTTTCCGTTCTCCCCTTCCTTTTTCTCTATTCTACAGCGTCACTTACCTCCTCTGCCCCCTCGCTTTTCTTCGCCTACCCCCTCCTCCTCCTGCTGTACTACACCATACAAAGCTGCTCTGCTAGCATGCCTGGACAGCCTGGTTAGTTACTATGCTCGCTTTTGGATCGTGGGTACACGCGTGCGAATCTCGCCTCACCAAGAAATTTTTTTGTTAAGAACTTCTCTCTTTCGTCTTCTCTCTTTTTCACTCTCTTATGATATTTCTCTATCTCTCTACTCATTCTTTTGCCCATTGGAGCTATCACGTCCTACGCCGGACGAGTCGGCGCACGTCTTCTGGGAGTGAAGGCGAAGAGAAAGGAGACTATGAAAGGAGTGCGTGCTGGTTCATGATGATAATTTTCAAACTACGATACATTGCAAACCTTGAGCAGAACAATTCTGCTGCAAAAAAAATCACAGAAACACAAAGCTTGCATTGACGATAGAGTTGAAGGTGTCCAAGAAGCTTAACCAATTTGCCCACATGCCTGCAGTTTTGTTCGTCTTTGATCGTACCTGTAAGGGTTGTGCTAAATCACTAACCTTCAGGCGTTTGTTGGGCGGGGACAGAAGTTGAGTAGTCTGCGCAGGACTGTAAGGATTGGCAGGGTTCCATAGCAGATTGGATGCAGCTTTCGCTCAGCTGCAAGTCGCACTCCCTCCAAACTGCTTCCTCGACGACGTTGTTGGTGTTGCCCTGTTGGTTGCCTTCGGCAGCGTCGTCTTCTACACGGGCCTTGTTCCGCGCCTTGACACCGCTCTGACCGTCGCCTATCTGAGCAGTGGTAGGCGAAAACAGCTCAATTTGCACAATCGGTGTACATTAGGTTACGGGGTTTGAAGTAGCGTTGTTCGCGTTACTAATATGAATGATTATAATTTTAGTAACTTTACTGTGTGTTCAGAAAGTTACAATAACGTTAAAGTGAATTCAAGGTACTTAGATGATTTGGGGGGGGGGGGGGGCTGAGTGCGTTCGTCTGTGAGTCACTTTGTTTTGTGTAGTTTTTAGAAATTGTGAGACTTGTCAGTTTTCGCGCCCACGCTACAACATATACTCTGGGACTGAGAAATAGTTGAAAAGAGAGTTTCAGTCCTCCCAGAATGAACTTGGGGTGCGCTGAATAGCCCTACTGACTAGCTAGAATCTTCAGTACCAACGTAGTTAAAAGGGCGCTAAAACATTGAGACGTACAACAGAGTTCACAGGACGAGTGCTGTCATATATGTCTTTGTGTCTTAGCGCTGCACCAACTATGCAAGCATTACAACTAGTCCAGTTTTTCTTCCTATTTCAGGACAAAACTTGGTTGATCGAGCAAGCCCACGACAATACTGTGAGACAAGGCCTCTCTTCTTTCTCTGGCACTGCATAGAGGCAAGCCAACAGTTTGCAGGATATTAAAATAAAAAGTTGTCCGAGTCAATAACTTACTGTCTTTTCTCTAGCTCATTTTTGACCAGAGCGCCCTATCACATAGCTTAACAAGGGGCAGTATGTCGCGAGGAACCGCACGCTGCACATATATAACCGATCAGCTTTATAGCAGGCGCTGTAGAACAGCTTGATTGCTACATGAGCTAACCTTTCAATGTTACATATAGGACACGGAGATCGAGTTAACAACCGCTAACGGCAGAGTCATTCAACTGTGCGTGTAGCTCCGTTTATAACCTCTGGTAAACCCGTTAGAAGGAGTAATATCGTGGCTTCTTCCATAATTTTGTTCACAATATTACTTTCAAACGTGTAAAATGCAGATGCTCCGATATTTAAGATCATTGGGAGGGTCTTAGTCCAGCGCTTGAACAAAAAAAGGCCGACAACGACGATAGCGATGATCATCATCTAAACATAGTTATTCAAGCACAATACTAAACTCGGTATAATTACCTGCTCTTTCTCGAGAGTGGCTCCAGGCCTCCGCGATAGGCACTTGATGGTGGTCAACGCCTCGACGCTGTCCGCCTTCTTCTTGGCTTCGACTTCGCCTTCCGTCAGAGGCACAGCTTCCTCTGCGCAAAAATACACGCGAAAGTATGGTTGCGTCAGCAGAGCGAGGAAAAGATGAAGTGTTGTTGGCTTTGTTCAGCAAACGCTGTGGTATGATCCCGCTGTTGTTTGTAGCCTGCTCGCAATTCACTAAAAGAGAACATAATCGTACGATCTAAAGTAAAAGGAAGCGACTAGATAGGGCAACTGCCTGCAAATCTCGCGAGGCTAGATCCGCCAGAAATCTACATGATGATGATCATCATCATATTTCGTTCTGTAGTGAGTCTCCTACAACGATACCCCGACAGAACGCGGCGTATAAATAAATAAATAAATAAATAAATAAATAAATAAATAAATAGCTTAACATCAGAACATTTTGGCCTATCAAACCCTTGCCAGCATTAGTAAGCGTCTATAGCCTACTTGCAGCGTAGTGTTCTCTGCTCAAGAGAAACTATATAAGTCGTCTATGCAAGCACACTAATCTTAAGAAGGAGTTGCAAACAGCCTGTGGTAATAGGCATGTGACCAGGTATGTTGTATATTCCCGATACGTGTTCCCTCTGTGGTGCGTCGCGGTGTAAATAGGAGAGACTGGTAGGTCTCTCAGTGATCGCCTACATGAGCATTGTCAGGTCGCAGGTTCGAATCCCGGCTGCGGCGGCTGTATTTCCCATGGAAGTGGAAATGTTGAAGGCCCGTGTGCTCAGATTTGGGTGCACGTTAAAGAACCCCAAGTGGTCGAAATTTCTGAAACCTTACTCTACAGCGTCTCTTATAGTCATATGGTGGTTCTGGGACGTTAAACCACACAAATTAATCAATCATTACACAAGCATTGTGACAATGCGAAAAACGATGTTTATTCTGGCGATTTTCTGGTTATGCATGCACTTCAAGATGTGTGGACGCACTCCAGTGTTTGGTCGTTGTGTCATTTCGGGCCGCAGTCACAATCAATTGACACGGTAAATTATTGAAGCGAACGCTATTGCAAAATGTCTCAAGTTGCGTAGGAGTACGCCATCTGTAGCATGAAAAGAGCTCCATTTTGTTTGTTGGTCCACACGTTTTCAGAAAAGTGCTGATGCTAGACACCGCGTTTCATGGACACTAATGCGACACCACGCATTTAGCTGTTTTGTGGTCATGTGTGCCGCGTCACGAGTGCTGTAAGCGAGCTATATAATGTGCTGTAGGGTTTTGGAATAAAGACAACATGTAAGTTTAGCCAGGCCCCGGAAACAGCGCCAGCTTCGGTTTCAAGGAACATGTGCGCTCGTAATGATTGCCGGGAAGCCATTTGACCGAAGTGTAGTTGGTGTTTGCATTTACTGTCTTTCACTATTTTAGATGCGAAGCATCTTATACTCGCGCCTTGTAGTGCGCCGTCCGCACCGCTTCTCGAACATTCGACAGCTGACGCGCGCGCATGCGCCGTCGCGCCGTCGCCCACTCTTCCACCATCTGTGCATCCCTTCCTCCTCTACACACCGCGCGCGCTTCACTCCTCCACCATCTGTGCACCCTTCCTCCTCTACACACCGCGTTCGACATCTACAATTCTCCTGATTCTCCAGTGGACGCGCATGTGGCGTCGCGCTTCGAGAACATTCAACAGCTGACAGTGCATGCGCCGTGGCGCTGTATATATACTCAAGGTCGGCGCTCGCTCGCTCAGTTGCCGCTCGTCGGTTGGTTTGTACGGCGCGTCGACGTCCAAGGTCGCGGTGAAATGAATTCCAACGAATCCACAAACACAATGATCGACGTCCCTTCGACCAGCGCCGCCCTTTCGCATACGTGTGTACGTGTTCACTCATTTAACACCCCCTCCTACAACCACGTTAACCAATTTAGCCATCGACCCAAGTAAGTCGCAATTTAACACCCCATTTCACAACCACGTTAACCAATTTAGCCATCGACCCAAGTAAGTCTCACTTGAACACCCGTTAACCAATTATATGCTCCGCATCCTCCTCAGTGTTCCCCCGAGGGAAGCTGCGGGCAATTTTTTTACTAAGAAAAATAAATTTTATACAGCTGTAAAGAACTCCTGTTTTGTTTTATTGGCTTTTTTTATTTCTTGTTTTGTGAGCGTAAAATCGAGCGATCTGCGGGAACTGGTTGAGCTCTTCTCCATATGTTCTCCAAATTGTTCAACCTCCTCTCCCAAGTGTACAAACCTTATCTATATCCTCTCCCGAACGGCCACCGTGCAGGCGCCGGCCCTATAACCAGGCTCGCGCAACTTTGAAATCAAGAATGCTATGCCACGCTGTTAACACGCGCGATGTTCGTGGCGGCCCATGAGGCGACAGAGAAGGGTGCGCGGTGCAGCGGCTCGGTTAAAAAAATTGCGGTACTTTCCCGAAAATAGTTTGGTTACGTTTTGATCTGTGTGGTTTAACGCGCCAAAACCACCGCATGATTATGAGAGACGCCGTAGTGGAGGGCTCCGGAAACTTTGAGTACACGGGCCTACATCATCTTCGCCTCCATCGAATATTCAGCCACCGCAGCCGGGATTTGATCCCGCGACCTGCAGGTACGCAGCAGAGTACCTTAGCCACTATGCCACCGCGGTGGGGCAGTTAAGCTTCGTTCGTAGCGCTTGCCTTCACTCACCCCTGCAACTCGTTCAGCGATGTCCCAAGTTGAATCGCACTCGGTTATCTCGCTCGGTTAGCATTCCACGTATGAATACGGCAAAGATAAGACATTTGATGGGGCGTGCAACGAAGGGAAGCCGCAGTGAGCCACGTCGAGCAAGCCAACTAAGCATTAGTCGACGGTGGCAAAATCGGGACATCACACGTTTTCCTCGGCCCTTCGAAGTGTTAAGCCACAGATTGCAAGTTCCGCAGAGGCTTTTCAGGTTTTTAGTGACAACAGGTGAGCACAAGTATTTGGATCTATTATTCGAAGGGTTATTAATTTTATCATAAGTGCGTGGGTAAACCAAGTTCTCAGCAAGCCGAACTGGACTGACATATTATGTGACGCTAGACTTAATCGTAAGGACGACAACCTCCTTGTTCCCTGCAAAATACGTGTAGGGAAAAGGCTGAATACTTGTTGTTTTGGCTCTGTAGTTTGTTCGTATTTTACTTTTGGTATGTAGTTCAGATGATGGGAAGCAATTACGGACTCCTTGCAGTTCATGGAAATGCGTATTCTCAGTTTAAAACTTTGTGGCTCTTCATTTCTAATAATGTCACTGAAATATAAGTGATGGACATATCGTTGACTTGAAAAATCGTTTAACAGGGTATGTCGCTGAATCCAGCGCTTGGACAAGTGCTCTCTTCTTCGTCGAGGCAATGCTGCTGCTGTGATGAAAAATGAAGTTCCAAAGCATTGTCTCTAGCGGCATTCTCTGTTCAACAAGTTCTCGTCCCTTTACGCCTCCACCTTCCCCGGAAATTTATTTGGTACTCAAGTTGTGTAAGTAAAACATGTGCGCCGTCATGACAGATGGGGTCGAGTCAAGTACTGGCGGGCCTGCTCGTGATTGCTAATAATTTTCGGTTTTGTTCGGATTGTATGGGCTACCCACCACAGTAGTCTCGCAGTTATGATACACTCGACCACCGGCCTGAAAGTAGCGGGATTGATTTCCGGCCATGGGGGACGCATTTTTGTTTGAGGCGCAAGTACTTGAGGCTAGTACACTAAGCTGTAAGTAGAAGCACGGCTACGTCTGTGTATAGCGCGCGAGCGGCCGGCCTTGCTCTGTAGTGCGACACCTTGCGGCCGTTGTAAGTTGTGACGTCGCATGCACAAGAGATTGCGCGGCCTTACAAACATGCACGCCTGCTCTGCACGAGTGACAATGTTGGAAAGCGTGTTAGTTTCCCAGAAGATTCACGCTCTCTCGAAGTGCTTTTGTCACATCTATTTCAAAACACGAAGCGTGTTTCGACTTAAAACATGACTGCATCATCTATGGATGTCATGTGGCTGTTTTATTTTTAGCCATGCAAATATATGAAGATATGATAATGCCAATGGCTGAGTAAAAAAATTGTAGACGATCCCAAAATCAAAGCGGCCACAAAGAGTGCATCGTTTCCGATGTCGTTTCAGCAAGCGTGTGCTATCAGTCGAAACACGCTTCGTTTTATGAAATCCATATGACGAAAACACCCTGGCCGAGCGCGGGTCTTCGGTTAAACAAGCATACCTTCTAACGTTTTCACCCGTCCAGAGCAGGCTGAAGGTCTGCATGTTTGTAAGGCCGCGCATCATCCTTCTCAGTACACGTCACAACCCGCTACGGCCGCAAGGTGCCGCGCCGCAGAGCAAGGCCGGCTGAGACGTGGCCGCGGCTGTATGTGTTTATGAACTTAAGGTGGTCTGAATTTCCAGGCCTTTCACTAAGGCGTCCATCATAAACATATCGAGGTTTGGAAACGTCGAACCCCCGGAATATTATTATTATTATTATTATTATTATTATTATTATTATTATTATTATTATTATTATTATTATTATTATTATTATTATTATTATTATTATTATTATTATAGGTTCAATGTTTCCTTATGTTGTGCATAAATGAGCTCTGAAATAAAGCTGCTTTTTTGACTGACGCTTCTGCACTACGTGTTCATTAGTGCCAGACGCGAGATTAAAAAGATATTTACATATCACTTCTGTTCAAGTTTTGTCATATGAGAAATCGGTCTGCTTTAGTTTGCCCGCGTCATATCAGACAAATAATTTTTTTTTTGTAGACAGTAGCTACGTATAACGAATAATTGCGTCGCTCGAGCAACCAGCGGACCTTAAACGAGGACTAACTCATTTCGCTTGCGTGCGAAGTGGGAAAGAGGTGCTTCCGCGGCGCCCTCCTTCTTCAGGTTTGGCGCCCTTTCTCTCTATTTGCTGACATCACTAGTGCCGTTATGAAATTTGCTAATTATTTCTAGTTCGATACCCGGCAGCCGCCAGGGGTAGAAGCGGCGTTGACGCGGCGTATTACCAGCGGTGACGCCGCATGCTATATATAGTACGCTACTATATAGTACGCTATGCTATATATAGTACGCTACTATATAGTACGCTACTATATAGTACGCTATGCTATATATAGTACGCTGCGGACGGCGCGAGCACGGGGCCAAAATCCTTTTCGCAACACTTCCGCTATATACGTCCGCGAAAATCAATAGCACCGCAGAGACCGAGCAGCATCCCTCCCGTAATTTGTGGCCTTTTTTTTTTCTTTTCTAACGGGCTACAAATAACTTTCAGTCTTTAGCATGACGCGCAGTTTCGGCATTTGCGTCTATACGCGCTTCATTCAGCCTCGACAGCAGTCCATGCGCATAACTGTTATCAGCCGCAATCAACGGAACGGCGTTCGAAGCTCGCCGTGATAGCTTTGATTCTGCTATGAAAATAGAAATGTGGCGGTCATACTGCGCATAAGCACTCCGCGTGAAAACTGCGAACTAACATAGGCGGAATCAGAAAATTGAAAGGGTAGTCCATAACCTGAAGAGCCGTTTTCAGCCTAGCACTGCGGTCAACAATAGATTGATATGTGGGATTTTACGTCCTAAAACCACCATACTTATATGAGAGACGCTGTAGTGGAGGGCTCCGGAAAGTTTGATTACCCGGGATTATTTAACGTCCATCCAAACCTGAGCACAAGGGCCTAAGCAGCATGCTTGCCTTCATCGAAAATGCAGCCGAGATCCAATCCCGCGACCTGCGAGTCAGCAGCCGAGTTACCCGAGCCACTAAATCCCTGCGGCGGGGTGACTGCGGTCGATGGTAGATGGCGCACCGCTATAGGTGGTACGGACAGCAAGTTTGGCACACACTCACGTGGTCCGCAAACGTTTGTGGTTGACTGTACATTAACACCACTTGTCTATAAAATTACGAACGCTAATAAAATACCGCCCCCCCGCGGTGGTCTAGTGGCTAAGGTACTCGGCTGCTGACCCGCAGGTCGCGGGTTCGATTCTCTGCTGCGGCGGCTGCATTTCCGCTGGAGGCGGAAATGTTGTAGGCCCGTGTACTCAGATTTGGGTGCACGTTAAAGAACCCCAGGTGGTCGAAATTTCCGGAGCCCTCCACTACGGCGTCTCTCATAATCAAATGGTGGTTTTAGGACGTTAAACCCCACAAGTCAATCAATCAATCAATCAAGCTAATAAAATACCGAAAAGAGCCCGATGAACTAGTAATGTATTTCAGCAGAGTGACTTGTTAGGCGAGATGGTTCATTCATAGCGCTTGTCCGTCTCTCGTGTTCATTTCGCGCCAAAAACTACGTTAAGAATGAACCAAGTCGCCCAACAAGTCACTGTTGCCCTAAAACAGCAGTAGTTTAACTTTAGCTAAAGCTACCACTCAGCGGTGGACCTGAAAAGACCGACCCACTCGGAGAAGAATTCATTGATTGGTGACGAGAAGTAGAAATTAAATATAATTACATTTGCCACGACTACAAGCAGTGAATTGCTCAAGAGGCCACATTTCTTTGAAAGAGAAGAGCGTAGGCCCTACACCCACCGATTACTTATGCAATGCTTATGTACCTCTTTCTTCATAACTGTAGGAGCTGCAGTAATTATTTTACTATCACTGTGATCAGAAGTCTTTTCTCGTTTTACTGAAGCGCATTTATATCTGAAAATTGTAAACCTCATTTTCTGCAAATTTTTTCTTTGATCTACCTAATTACTCAGTAATAGATATTAGATATCGTTTGAAGACTTGAAAATTATTCTGCTTTAGTATATTCCATAGTATAATGTCTCAATACTGGCCGAAATCCATGTTTATAAATAATTGCTTGACATGTGGGGTTTACCGTCCTCAAACCATGATTATGAAGGATGTCGTAGTAGAAGGTTTCGAAAATTTCGACCCACTGGGGTTCTTTAACGTACACCTAAATCTGAGCACATGGGCCTACAGCATTTTTGCCTCTATTGAAAATGCAGCCGCCGCAGCCGGGATTCAATCCCGTAACCTGCCGCTAGCAACCGAGTATTTTAGCCACTAGACCACCACGGCTTGGCTATGTTTATAGATAGTCGGGTTTCTGAGATAAAGGAACAAAACCATGACAAAAACGTGTTTCGAGATGATCGTGTCTAATGTGCAAAATTTGCCTAATCACAAAAGTACAAATGACGACAAATTTACGGACCCTTTCAGTAGACACGAGCCAGATACGCGTCGTCAATATCATTTTTTTTAACAAGATGCCTTGCGTGGCGAGTCTAATTTGTCGCCATCTGTGCTGCCCTTTAAGCAGGGTACTGTCAACGCCGGAGAGGGATGTGTAGGCCACGCTCTGTGTTGAGGCCTGTTTAAATTCATAAGCCATTCAGAATATTGACCCAGGTTCGCTGCCATCATTGGAAGTAAGAACAGTATTAAGAGTGTATGTTTTCAATGTTTGTTGTCCCAGGAAAACGGTTTTAGAGCGTATTCCCACACTTCATTATGGAACGATTCTTTTCAGGTTTCAACTTCTTTTAGGGAGGCTAGTAGCAAATAGTTTTGGATTGGCTAGCTACTCATAAATTGGTTTCGCAGCGTCAAGAACCGATTCCAGAGGTTTTTGTTACGAATGTAATAGACCATTCAATTGGGCTTCGTTGCGTTTGAATTTGGTGTTTGCGTTTCGAGAAAATGCTGTGGGATTAATTATTACGCGTTGATGTTATGTTAAAATATGTGGCTCAGACAGCTTTCCTTTAGCCCTTCATGCTGCCTACGTTTTTTTAACGGCCAAACCATAATAATTTTGGAGCTAGTCAATGATGGAATCACTAAGACGTCTTCGGACAGATATCGATTTCCCGTCAAGAAGCTGGAAGCCTCTGCTTTCGCCGTGGGTACGTTCAGAATACGCAACAAGACACGTTCTCTGTTGAATTGCCCACTGCACCTTTCATACAGTCGGGAAGCCTTAAATGCGAGAAGTCCTTTGCTACGCAAGGAATAGGGGTAACGCCTTCCCCACGCAAGATTTAAAATATTTCATTTTCAGACAAAAAAAACTCGCCCTGAGACAAACGAGTGAATGATTTTGGTTTAGAAAAAGCAGCAGATTTCAAACTACGCAAAAGACAAAAATCTATTTTTCAAAATTTCTGTTTACCGAGTCCCCTTAGCATTAATTTTCCGAGCCTTAATGGCGGTAACTCGGCACAAAATTACGTTCACAACAAACAATCATGCCATCTGAATAAAGCTCGGATAGTGCTAGTGTATGATAGGGTGGTGGTGGACCGAGGCATTTTACTTTTGAGGGGTGAGAGGCTACCAATTTATGCTTGTACATGCGTGAAAATGTTAGCGCGTATATGTACATTCAAATATTACCGATATATCGGCTCCACCGTCCCTCTCCTTCGGGCCTATGACACTATGCCAATAGTGGTGATAGTTTTTAAAGACGGTGGTCTTTCTTGGGGAGCTTCAACGCAAAACGTTTGGTCTGTCTGTCTGTCTGTGTCTGTCTGTTTGTCTGTCTATTTGTCTGTTTGTCCGCCTTTAACGGTACTCCAAACAAAATCGCCCGATATCCCCAACTGCCGACTTTATCCGCCGCGCCCACCAATATCGCTTAAGTTTTAGCGTTCATACTCGTGCGATTGTCAATTAAAAAGCAATTATTCTGCATATCAGAGGCACCACAACAACACGTCAATATTCTGTATGTGTGTCTATTACTAGAAAAAGCATGCATAAGTAATTCTAAGGACCGTAGCGTTTATCCCACTGCCCTGATCATGAAACGCCTGCACGAAAAGGCAAATGTTTCCGATGCTTTGCTAAGACGACACGGTGGTGGCACCAACCCGTCGCCTTGCGTTCTACACCCTATCACATCTGAGACGGGCGCGCATGCCGCGTGCTTTGTTTTGCAAGATAACTGCCAAATAGCGCTCATGACTCACGTGTGACGTGACTTGACATGCTCGTTCGCCTCCGCTGCACGCTCTAGGCACTCTAACGCAGTGCCTCCAAAATACCATTCACCAATTTTCTTGCGCAGAACATCTAAATACCGTTTTGTTCACTGTCTCCAGACGCAAGACGTCTTTCAAGGACATATGCAGTGTAACATGCAGACACGGGGCCAGTTTTTTTAATGAAATGAAAATTGATTGAAGGAGTTGTCGTCACTGTTATTTTGTGAAGACTATCTCTTTCAACTTGATTGTTACAATAAAGAAAAAATAGCATATATACAAATAAAGGCATATATAAGTAAATACAAAAGTTCTCAATTGGGTAGAACAAATACGCAGCCGCCACACTCACTTTTAAGACGGTCGTAAAACATTTGCTTTTTTAGTAAAGTCATTCCCTTTATTGTCATTAAATCCAACGAATGATCGCGTGGCTGCACTAATGATGACCCATGAACTCCAAAAGTGTCATTAGTGAGAACGGTAAACTGAAACGAGTTCTAAAAGTTGATCTTCCATGGGTAGATATCATTCGTTACAATCGCTTGCTCTTCCTTTTGTGCGGTCGTTGCCCTTACGTGGACGAGAGTAGACTACGAAGATATTTGAAAAATAAAACGCCCAGAAGTTTGCGGTGATTGCTCCCCTCATCCACCGACTGCGGACAGATACCTCGTGTAAAGTTTCGCATTATCGCGCCATGAGGTAGGCTTTTCTTTCCTCGAGAATGTTCTCAATATTCTCCAGGCAAAACACCAGGCAGTTTTTCTCCCCTTTTGACGTGCATGAAAGCGTGAAGGCATAGCCGACGGAACTACACGCCGGCAAAAACATGAATGGAGACAATTGCTTTAAGCTACAATAACGATTTTGTGGCGAATTTCAAAAGAATTAAAAATACAGCTCGGTATGTTGTCACGTTCATTCTGTACGCGACGTATTTGTTGTGGTTGTACGTTTATGTTGGCTTGTGTATTTCGACGGTAGGTGCATTTTTCCTTTTATGAGAAGCTTATCATTGAGGAAGAAAGCATTCTCATTATCGTTGCGTGGCTCCGTCACCCGTCCTGGCACGTGAAACTTCGAATGCTGTAAAAACGCCAGGCCTGCGCGGAAGGCGCAGCACAGTCAGCGAAATCTTGAAGAGCAGCCTTTCAGAGCCTTTTCAAAATACTCCTTGAGTAACTACTGCAAGCACAGTTGCTTGAGACCCACTAGGGCATTGATAAGCTTTTGGGTAGTAGGCCGGTATTCGCTATGCTATTTTTCGTCATTCTTCTTAGAAGCGTGGTATGTGCTAAACACTTGCAAAGCATTTCGTGCTATTGGCTTATGCAGTGGCTGACGATGATGAGCAATAATGGCTGAAGTGGGTATGTGCCACAGTTATTAGGTGAACAAGAACAAGCTTTCGTAATGAGTTGGAGCATTGGAAGGCCCACTCGATAAGCTATTGGCATTGTGCGATCACTGGTTGTTCTTTCGCTAAACGCTTTATAAGTCGTATTAACGCGATTGCTTTCCCGACATCAAGCCTGCCTAAGGCAAGTTTGCCAGCAAGTCTCACGCAACAGCGTAGCTCAGTGATGTATTACTGGGCTGGCACCCAGCAGACCCGGGTTTGGAGCCCCCCGCTGTGTCCTTCATACTAGTTTTTTTTTTTTTTTTACGCGATGTGGTTACGGACAACGGTGGCGGCAGTGGACAACTGCACGAGACCCGAGTTGTGATCTCATAACAGCTGCCGCTGTAAAAGCAAACCAGGACGTTTAAGTGACTGACGAACGAATCACTGCGTGTAACGAACGTATAGACGTATGTTTTTTTTTTTCGCGAAACAGTAAGAAAGTGTTTGTCTTTGCGTTGCGGTCGTCGTCTTTACAGTTGCCGTTCTTGTTGGAAAGGGGACTTTTTTTTTTTCTTGAGCGCGAATATGATTTTTTTGTTTCGTTTGTTTTATTCGGGCACACCAGAGTTAAAGCTAATGTTGATGTTAACGCAAGTTTACTTTTTGAAGATACGGTGACGCATTTGCTTATTCTTTTTTCTTTAATTGAGGCCCCAGCAACAAGCAAGTGCGTTGCACTCCTAAGAACACGTTTCAGTTAACTCACGTCATTGCAACAAATGCGTTCACTTTATTTTAAAAAACCACCTCTTCCTCTCTCCACGAAAAAAATCAAAGGCGGCATCTCAAAAGTCCACCTTTTTCGTGGCACCTCCGAGCCTTCCTCATTCTGAAAATCGCAATAAATACGAGCGTATTGATATGAGTATTCATTGACTCCAGAGCGGATGGTGGCGGCATTTTGCCACAGCATGCGCAAGGCAGTTAATGAACGTTTAGCACGCAACTTCAACTTTGACGCAAGTATACTAGCGTAAAACAAACACACACGCACACACGTATCCCTTCTCATACAACCCTGTGCGCCCACATGCCGAGGAAACCACAGGTGGTGCTATCAAAGACTAACGTGCTCCTACGACTCGGGAGCACGTAGGGACAAAGCGGAGGTTATGCATATTTCATTGCGTGGCTGAGAAAGCAACTGCCGGGCTTAGAAATGCAACTGGAATAACTGAAGCCCGAGAGGCGGCTAAGGCCGAGCTTCATTTGGAAGACGTTCCGGGAGCCATGCACGTAGGCGGCAGACAACGCATGTACACGGAGGTCAGCGTGCCTGCGATGCTGGAAGAACACTCGCTTCCCGATTCGCAGCTGCATCGCCGCCAGCAAAAGGATAGCTGCGTTTCTTCTTTGCGATGGCTGCATTCCTTTAAGCATTGCGCATTGCCCTGCGGCCGCTCGCATTCTATGTAGCACGCAATGACTAGTCTACGAGCCAGCACCCCTACTTCCAAATGCTATCCGGTTGGTTCTTGGTTGTGTCTGCTTTTGTGGCGCAAAAGCAACGGTGGCTATGATTGCACGAAATACAAAAAAAAAGGGGAAACGGTCTGTGGCACTGAGACTCTCTGTAGGAGTAAATTGGGAGCTTGCCGCCTTTTTTGCTCTTCGGTGCATTCTCCCGGCATACTCTCTGTCCCAGCTTCATTGGTTTCCATTTCAGCTTCAGGCTACAGAGAGTTCTATTATCTTTACCTTGCATATCTTGCGTACGCCATTAATACTGCTCGCAAGCGTGATCTTTTTGTGTAAGCAACGTAAAACTTGTAAAATTTAAGGCTGAAATAACTAGCGAATGCATACCTGAGCAATCCCTGCCGCGGTGGTCTAGTAGCTAAGGTACTCGGCTGCTGACCTGCAGGTCACGGGTTTGAATCCCGGCTGCGGCGGCTGCATTTCCCATGGAGGCGGAAATGTTGTAGGCCCGCGTGCTCAGATTTGGGTGCACGTTAAAGAACACCAGGTGGTCAAAATTTCCGGAGCCCTCCGCTACGGCGTCTCTCATAATCATATGGTGGTTTTGGGACGTTAAACCCCACATATCTATCATACCTGAGCAAGAAGAGACATTTTTGTGCCCCTTCGCCGTCAGTAAGTATACTCCGCTTTATGCCTCTTCTACGTCATGCGTTTGTATGATATTTTTGCTTTTCTGCTGATACGATGATAGGCATATGTATCGTCGATAAAAAATTGGGTGAGAGAATACTAAAGGGAGGAAACAAATATGAAAGCTACACTACGCTGGGGTTTTGAAAAAGGGGATAAAAAGAGAGAGGGAGAGTTCGCTGGAAAGAAAAAAAAACTAGCATATCCGGCGATATCAGCTATCCGGTAAGGTATCGTACATTGGGAAAACGCCGTGACAAAAAAAAAAAAAAACGACACGAAGAAAAGGAAGAAAGAGAGAAATGAACATCTTCAGTTTCGTTTGTTTCCTGTGTGACGTGGTTGGCATGCTTTATCTGTTATGCACTACTTCACCCTTCACACGAGTACAAAACAGAGCAGCTTCGAATAAGTAGCCACTGAATTGGACAGTTTTATGAAAGCTGGACCCGGCAACTTTTCTTAACCGCCATCATCCAGTCGTAGTGTCGGACACGTCATCATGGAACGCTGCAGACCAATATTTAATAGAATTTGCGGAATAAATTATTTGCAGATTTAGCATCTGCATCCTGGGATCAGCATGAGCGCTCTTTGATACTATAATTTCACCACAACAATTTAGCTCAGCTTAGTGAATGAAGTCTTCCCCCTACAAATAGATCCAATCAGCAATAAAAGGCTACCAGTGGCTGTGATTGTACGAAACTACTGTCAATCGTTCGTGACAATGTGTCCCTTTGGATCTATAGGAGAGAAAAAACACTGGTTGTACTAAAGTATTCTTGTACAGTGTGTGTTTATTTTCATAGCTTGAGCTGAAGTCGCCGCTTTGTCTGTCTCACAATGGAGCGATGAGGTTGTTCTCGCTGTATTGCCAAATTCTAAAAACTGCTAAAATAATCTGTGTGAACCTGAGCTTTCAATGTGACATGGGAGCTTTTTCGTCTTTTTCTTGAAGTAGAAAGAACTTTTGCTGCAGATAATGATAGCGACCCAGGCGTAACCCGCTCGGCTATTACTTCACCACGTTATTTTTCCGGTAACGTGAGCGAGAGCCTAACGCTTACATATAGCAAGGAAACGCAAAGTTAGGCGTTCCTAGCTTCCCGGAAGTGCTGAAACGACGAAAAAGAAAGCCAACAGTGCAGCGAAATATGACCACTGTACTGTGGGGCTTAGGGCTTATCGACCAGTGAACCAAGCGTGCGGGTGCATGCTGATCAGGCATGTACTTAATCGTTCTTCACTATATGCCTCGATATTTTCTTTGTTCCTTTTTTTTCTTTACCCGCGAAAATCACTCGTGCCGTAAGCAGTCAGTACGGCCTTTCTCGATGCACTGCATCGTGATCACCTCAACTACTATTTCCACCGCCCTTTGCCTATTTCCTTGTTGCAATGATAGTAACATTACTGTGTGCTGTGTAGCAGTATAGCGCTATCAACGGATGTAGCTTGAAATCTCTTACGACAAGGGGAAGAGGGGATTGGGGTGATTCCCCTAACATTTATAACTTTGCGCGTGCTTTTCACATGAGCGCCCCACCGCCCCTTGAATCATGTTAGAGGAGCGCAAGGTCATCCTTATTAGATAGTTATAGTTTACCGGGCTTAGCGGTATAACGGGATCGAAGTGACCTTGCGCAGTAACGTACGTGACCTGTACCACTCACCGATATGCTATTTTTTAGACTTAACGTTACCGTGTTGATTGATAGATTGATAATATATGGGGTTTAACGACTTAAAACCACCATATGATTATGAGTGACACCGTAGTGGAGGGCTCCGGAAATTTCGACCACCTGGGGTTCTTTAACGTGCACCCAAATCTGAGCACACGGGCCTACAGCATTCTCGCCTCCATCGAAACTGCAGCCGCCGCAGCTGGGATTCGATCCCGCGACCAGCGGGTAAGCAGCCGAGTACTTTAGCCACTGGACCACCGCGGCCGGGCAACGTTACCGTGTTAGCGTGGTGCAAGTTGTTTACGTTAAACATGGCGGCGCTTTCGGACGTCCGCTTAGAAGTGATTATGACGTAGTTGTTAAAAGATTCACTTCGTTCGCAGCAAATGGCAGTTTAAAATTGCTTTCCTTGCCTTCAGTTAGCTTCGATGACGGAATATTACAGATGAGTTAGTTTTTTAGATGAGCTTAGTTTTTGATACAACTACCCATTTTCAACGTCTCTAGGCCTAAGTAGAAGATCGATGTAAATAAATCAGCAACGCGAAAGTTGTAGCGTTTTGTGCGTGGTTCATATTCATTTACGTTTATTACCAAAATAAACTTGTAACATTCCTTCGCGTGCAGACACAGGCAAACATGCTCGTTTTATTTTCCTTTTCACTGTTTTATAACTCATGAACCCTCCAATAGGCAGCGCCACCATCCTAGCTGGGGCACGTAAACCACGTAAACGCTATCCCGCTAAATTATAGGACGTTTTTGGCAAACGGACGTTTGCTGCAGAGTAACGCTATCCCCTTAACCCCCGCTATCACGCGGATGGAAAACTATAACTCTATTAGTTTACTCACTCAGGCTGGTTCGGTGATTGTTTCATGTGCATTGTCATTACCATGCAGGTGTCTTACCATAATGGCACCCGAAGATCATGATGTGGCGTTCCAAAAACGGTTTGCCTACTTCTCACTATTACCCCACAAAGCGGGGACTAAAGGCACACTGTTGTGAGAAGCACACCACTGGTACATTGTAACCTCCGAAGCCATTTCGGAGGTTGTTTTCTCTCGAACTGGTGCAATACGAGGGGTGTGAAATTTTGCGCCGTCCCATTCCCGCCCCCGTCTATACTCTCAAAGAGAAGGAGGGAGTGTGACAAATGTACAGCTGCTTCCTCACGTTCTCAGAAATGCGAAGAATGTTAATTTTAGTTAGGCAGTTGCGCTTTGCACATACCAACCGGAAATTGTGCTGATTAAAGATAAAACAATGAAAGATTACCGTCTACGATCAAGGAGCGCTAGGGTAACGTGTACTAGATGCTGCTCCAGTTCGCTCGATGTTTAGAGAGCCCTGTGAATTTAGATAAAATAAATTACAAAAAATAGATAGACGATGGAGATTGGCGCCCGTACTTGAGTGCCAGGAAGAAATACAAAATAAACATCCTCGCTGAGATTGTAACGTTTACCACAGAGCCGGCGGGACAACATCGCAACGCTCTGCGTCGGGCATGGCCGGCCATTTTTCTTAAAAATTTTCCGGTCGCAGAAGCGGTTGCTGAAAAAAGAAAGACATTTGGTTTCACTTTCACTTTCTGTGTCATTAATGTTTTATCGCAGTAAGTCTTTTGATGCAACGATTGCTGCAAGAGATGAATAATGAACACAGAGCGAAATGGGGCAACAGAGGCCGAAAGGAAATAGACAATCTGCATATATCTTTCAACTCTAAATGATCAGGCATCGTTCTTCTTAATTTTTCGTAGTTTATTCCTTCCTTTTTATTTTTCGTCGCATATTCTGATATACACAGCCGGCTAGTTCAATGAGAGCATTTGTGAAACTGAGTGTGCTTGCCCCTATAAGAAGAAAACAGGACTACAGCTATTTGTTAGGAAATTTCATGTTCCGACGTTCGGGTCAGCGGCAGAACATCGTATCCACTAGACCACTGCGTCGGAAGGAAACAAGACTGCATACACACGAAAACAAACGCTGCTCCCGCGAATGCGCGCCTTTCTGGAGTAACCCCACCTTTTATCATATCGCATACAGAATTCGCGCAACACCATACGGGAAAGCGCAAAAATGTACGTCAGAAAAATAAAACGATCAAAACTTATTCTCACTATCGGCTGCAACATTTAATGACCAATGTCTTGGTTTGAGATGCTAAACTTGATTTATTCATTTATTAGATACTTCAAGCCAATTGTGCCCGAATAACGCCTCTTGTAAGCAAGAAATTACTGCAAGTATATCATACTGCAGTACAGTTTATGAATTCAGTGTCTAGCGCACGGCTCGAACATGTTTCACAGACTAACCAGTTATTAGCTGATCACTTGCCGGTTATGGTATCGACATTCCCCGCCGCCGCCCCAGCCAATTCCCGACATTTTTATCACGCACTATGAGAAAAACGGGTAATGGCTTGTACCGGAATCAAACGCATGACCAAAAGCGGCAAGGAACTAAGTATTCTACCACATAGTCACTCCAGTACTTCGAGTTCATTCGGAAAGAGACTGAATGCAGAAATTCGGTCGGTCGATGAACCACATCAACAGGTGTAATATAGCATGACGGAAGAGGAAAATTGCAACAACCGTCACACAACTTGAATTGCGCAACGAGTGGGCAGTTTAAAAATTCGCGACCGAAACCTATAGCGAAGTCATCACTCTTCATCACCATCAACCACAGCGTAAAACCAAGTTTGCAGGCAGCCTCATAACTGCGTATACGTTATTGACGAGGAAGCAACCTATTAGCAATAAACACAGGAGTACCCACATTGTATACAAAGCTACTGTGATGACACTGCCTTCAACGAGCAGAGGTGCGCGTTGCATGCGCAGCTAAGTGTCCTCCAGGCATATTGGCTGCTGATGGCTAAAGCTGCATTGATATACGAATCGAAGCAGTACGGCCAACTGGCCTAGTTGGAACAAATTTATGAAAGTATTTTCCGCGGAGCTTGCCCATGCGTCTCCCTTATTAGCCCCACCGTGCTGGTCTAGTGGCTAAAGCACTCGGCTGCTGACCCCCAGGTCGTGGTATCGAATCCCGGTTACGGTGGCTGTATTTTCGATGGGGGCTGAAATGCTGTAGGCCCTTGTGCTCATATTTGGGTGCACGTTAAAGAGCCCCAGGTGGTCGAAATTTCCGGAGCCCTCCACTACAGCGTCTCTCATAACCATATGGTGGTTTTGGGACGTTAAACCCCAGATATCATCATCATCATCTAATTTCTTTGTCCCCGTTTGTTCTACGCAAATTACTTCCATGATATACGAATGTTTTGCCACCGAGTGATCGAATATTTTACTTAAAGGTCGATTCATCATAACTGACTAACGGTTGCTGTTCTTAACAGACTGAAATTTAGCAGGCTTGTAGCACAGAAGATAATGGCGTTGAGAAAAAAAAATTGACATGGATGTACTCGCAAGGATTCGTACACCCTACGGGTTCCTGTTCAAATGAACGAGCTCCTGTACTCGTGGTCTCACGTCAACTCTTTGAATTACTCTCGGCGAACAGGCACTACTGTTTTTTGTTAATCAACAATTTGCGTTGACGCAGACTCTCTTGTACAGCTGGAAAGAAATTTCACTCTTCTTTGGTCCAGTACATGGCAGTGCCGCCTCTCTGAACACCGGTACTATGTACTCATCCTGTTGTTTTGCTTGTTTGGTCACACACTGCCACCCCTTTCTTTGCTCTCATGTGGGGGAGCGCCGCACGCAACAGGTAATTAGATTGCGCTTTTGTGTTTTCTTAACAAGTTTGCTCACGTACTCTTGAAAGCGGCCTTCGCCCGTACACCGTAATCCGAGTGCTTTATGTGCTCTAAGAAAAGAGCTGTGAGTCAAGTGTTCCTCGAAAAGCAAAAAATACAAAGCTGGTGGCTGTATTGGTCTCCAGGGTGTATATTGTGTAGCGTAGCGCACTCGTCTGACGTGACACAGTTGACTACATCGCAATTTCGCTACGAAGCCGCAGAGACACTCCACCAAGCTTCCTTTGCACAAAGGGCACACATCAAGGTTTTGCGTCTAATTCGCACACTTCGCCTTTACGACGCCACGTGCCAGCACCCACCGCAATACGTCGTATACGTTGTACATTATGCGCGTAGTACATGAAACTACATAGTGGTGGTACTCCACGTCTACAGAGGTACTTGTTTGTGTATACTACTGCGGAGCATTTACTTATGCATGTCTCTCGCGACTGTGTGGCTGCGACAGCCCTGCCGGGAAAGAACAAACGGTTGCCGGCGTACTCTCCAACCATTCAGTCTACGAGAGGGTAATTGCTTCGTTTCCGCGGTGAGGAGTTTTTACAGAAGTTGGCGAGGTAATAGTGTTTAATGGCTATGGCCACGCGATGAAACGAACGCTTACAGGGGGCAGTCATTGGCACAGTCAAGCAGGCCTTGGCATCCTGTCCGCGAAACGAGGACAAAATTACGCTGGTACAAACCCATCGCGGCACCATTCAGCGTGTAAAACAAGAAGTTGCGTGTCGTATTTCTGCACTGAACCGCTTTTTACGACCGCTTCTATAATTTCGTCAGGTCGTAAACACAACCATGTTCATGAGCACACGTTGAAAAGTGAACGTACCGAACTGCAGTTCAAACATGACGGTGCGTAGACCTAGACTTGTTTACAAAAGTGTTAATTCCCTGCTGAAATTATTGCTGTGCAATCCTGAAACAAGCTGCGTGTTTAATGCATGAGATATTGTTTTATCACACCACTCCAATTTAACTCCTTGACATATAAAGTGGTATACGGCTGGCTCTAGCGCGGGGCCATACGCATGATAGTCCACTATCACTTAATTTTTTTCGTCATACAAAGTATGCCATAAATCACGGTAATTCGTGGTTTTAGCGGCGCGCGGTCTTTTATATGGATAACGTGGCATGTATTATTATTAGATAGATTCGTTGTTGGTGTAATGTATTTCTTGTTCTTGATGTTGAAAACCTAAACTAAACTTCTGGTTTCAGAGAAGTGCGTGAAACTGTGAGCTAATACATGCTGCATAACAAGGAACAACTTAATACGGGCGTAGGAAAAAGTTGCAGGCGACTAATCCTTCACTGAAGTGTCTAGCAGAGGCGCTCACACCTCTGCGTTCGTTCCACCTTGTGGATTCCTGTGGATAGCATTGTGTTTGGTCGTGCTGTCAATGTGAGTCTCGGGTCCTCGTAGAAAGAAGCGCATGGTTAAAATCTGCTCCGCCAGGTGCCGCAACGATGCCAGCTGCTCACAAGAAAACCAATTGCTCTTTGAATAGACTTTCTAAAATAATTTTCGCTAATTATCCTGCCAAGGAGTCGCCCTTTAGTAAATTCAACCTCCGATATCATACGCATTTAAGATAACTTTGAACTTGAGTCGGAAACGTCTGATTTGTACCAGAGTTTCTTTTGTTCAAAAATTATTCGGAATATTCGAGAAAACAGGAATTGATGCTCGACAGAAAGTACCCGGGATAGAATCAAGAGCGTCACTCATTGCTCATGCCACTAAGAAATTTTAAGTTTGCTACACCATGAGTGCGAATGTACCACTTAAACTACGTTCTATAGCATAGTGTTGACTGTTCCTTTTCTATACGTGGATATTTTGCGCCTAAATCAAACGAGTTTCTGTGGCATGAGATAGAATGCAAAATATTGTTACGTGGAAAGTAACAGTTGTCAGTCCGCAGCCACAACGCAGCTCACCGACAACGTCCACTTCTTCACTCTCAGTCTGAGGCACCTTTCTTGGGTATGCCCCACTATGCCCTCTTTCAGTCAGCCTAAATCACGTAACAATGTTATTGTAAGAAAAAAAAACCCTTAAATACCTCATTAAATGTGCAAAGTGACCATCGGCGTGCCACGTCGGCACCATCTCAAGTTTGGCAGCGACGGCGACGAGCGATGCAAAAAAAATATATATAATCACGAGATGACGCCACCGCATGAAGTTGCGATGACGTAAGAGATTGCCATAAATTAGTGACGTCATCGTAACGTTTTCCTGACGTCAAAGTGACGTAACGTGACGTAAGGTCAAGTAATGACATCATTGCAATGTATCACCTCGTTGCTTGGTCAAAGGTGGTTCGATCACACAGACAGTGCATGACCAGGTCAGGAGCTTCTGATATTGGGGGCAGAGCTAAACTACTTGATAAGGTCACAAAGCTTTCGAAGGCTGTCGGGTCAGCATCAATACACAGGCTGAGAAGAAAAGCGTGACCTTCCTCTTCGAGTCGCCTTATGTGAATGCGTAAGCAAACCTATGAGTTTTCAAGAACAACCTGCGTTGCAACACCTCCAGCAACTTTTCAACTCTGCACTTGAAATTTTTATCCTTTCGTGGAGACTATAAGTAGCGTGAGGTCTTACACATGAACACGTTAGTGGCCAAGTATTTGACCCTTTCGCTAATCAGGGGTCATGTCTTCCTTTTCCTTTTTTTCGCTGGTAGCTCAGAAAATATACTCTTGATCCTGGGTATGCGAATATGAGCGCTTTTGTGGCTCGTTGAATCCATCTTTCTACCCCCGCATCGATCCAAAAATATCCTGTTTGAGTGCTTCAAACGAGCGAAAAAAGATTGTCCGCTCGTTGACCACAGGATTGTTTATGCAAGAGCAGAAAACGCGTGATGCCTATCGATTATGTAATCAAAGAACAATCCATCGTCCTTGGCCTACTGGAAACATGTCGACAACACAGGCCCGAGGGTACAAATTAACCACGGAAATAAGAAAAAAACTTAATGTACCAGTTGCAGTTTAAGAAAAACAAAGCCTATGTAATCACCTTGATACCTCATTGTCGTCCGTTCGTCATCCTCATTTACACTGGAGACATGGCAATGACATTTGTTACGTTCTTTATGGTTGCATAGTGTTTTAACATAACGGTTTAGGATTTAACATAACTGCAATCAATTGAATAATGTGAAACATTATGCATCATGATCTGGTTATAGTGACATAAATGATGGCGACAAAGGGATACATTCCACTATGTTGGTTCGCCATACTGTCTTCCATTGCTGTTTCATAGTAATACTGCAGCATATTCATGGACAAGAACTATATGACTTTACCACCGAGCGGAGTCACCGGCTGAAAGAAACTTAAAAGTAAAGCAAGAAAAAAAAAAACCGAACGACTTCTGTTATTTTCTTCACCTTTCAATCAGGTGCTCGTTTCAAACCGTTTTAAATCCGTCACATTTCAGGGCACACCACTTTTTTGGTTCGGTAATAATTTGCTAAGGCACTTTACTATCAATTTTAAATGCAGTACTCTTGTGACGTCACATACGCAATATCTTGGTTATAATCTTCGCAATCTTTTGGCCCAATGCTACATTAGGCTTAAAATGTAGGTGTGCGCGTGGCCTCATAGTCGCATAAAAAGGGGAAAGGGGAAGTCTGCCCCATACGTAGACTTCACGTAACCTTAACCTCCTCCACCCTCACTCTGAAGGGGAACTCTGCGCACACTTATGATTTTAAATCGTCACGCAAACGTAACTGTGGTTACCGCCAAACAGTTGGCGTTATTCACAGTTCAATGAAATAAACCCTTTATGATTGACCATGATGAAGCTGATAGTGTGGCCGTTAGACCGCCATGATCACAAAGTATCGGTTATTGCGAAGGAGGTTAAAAAATTGCTGGAGTTGAAGCTCCCACAATGCTTTGCCAGCAGTAGTGAATCGAGCTTTTGCCCTCCAAAGATCACAGAAACATACTATTTTTTGGCAGTGCTCATTGAGACATCAAGTGTCTTTTACCTGTTAGTCTAAACGCTACGTTAATCATGTTGTGTCTGAAGAAATAACCCACAAAGACGAGTATCGGCTACTTTGCCTTGAATTCCAGGCCTACGAAATTTGCCTTGAATTCGAGGCTTACTAAACTATTAAACGAAGGACGCACTAGGAGTACTATCTGTCTAGAAAAGGTTGTCATGCTAAACTCGCTGGGCGTGCGAGAAAAAAATGCTCCTTCTCAATCGCCGATCGCTAACAGCGCATCATGCCCCTAGTAAGAAGGCTGCCGCAGCCGCCATCTTACAGTAGGTACGGCTTCACTCGTGGGCCGTAATTTCCACTCCAGCAATGTTTTTTAAACCTCCTTGGTTAAAACGTGCATGAACGCATCTATTTATCTTACTTTTTTTCTCTCTAGTGTCGTTTCGCTGTCACTTGAAGCACTGGTACTCTTATTGAGATATATTCCGGCTTTCACTTTCCATCCCCTCTACTTGACAGACATGACCCCAGAGTGCCGTCTTCCTACAACAAACCTGTCTGCCTCACCTTTTCGTCTCTCTATTTATTTATTTTCCTGTCACCACCGTTGGCGGCGCGTATGCCCGTCTGTCGCAGCTGTCAACATTGCTTTGCCCTCCTCGTCGACTCGACTGCCGAAAGTGTCCTCGTCGGAGAACGTCTTTCACGTTATTCCTAGCCTGTCTCTCAGGTCGACCCTCTAGCCCTTTGCTGCACCATCAAAAGCCAGCTGACCTGCCAAAGCTCACACGGCTGCTAAAGCAGTGATAAAGAGGGTGACGCTGTCTCCACACATCATAATGACCTGACGGTTCCTTGAATCTCATTGCCTTCCTGATTGGCTCCGCCAGGACTAGAGCATTAAAGTTACTCTTTCTCCCGTTAACGAGCAGTGCTTTTTTTCTTTACCCCACAATTAATTCGGATTATTTATTCACCGTCCCGAGGTATAGCAGCATGAGAATAACGAAACACTACTTAAATGTTCCTGAAGTTAATCAGTCACTCTTCCTGGTTCTCTTTCATTTCTAGCGTTTTTTTCTATTTTTGTGAGTAAAGACACAGTTAGGGTACACCACGGAAACGACTTGAGTAGGTGCGTAAGGCATACGCTGTTGAGAAAGCGAAAACAAGCGGCTTAGTTTTATTTGCGCTGGTGCAATGGGCAATCTTCTCCAAAGTAAATCTGTTTACGAGAAGCCATTATGTTTCAATTTGCTCCGGACAGTGTTTTTTTGTTATTAAAGTACTGACGCCACAATCATACTGTGAGCCAAGCTTCGTTTGACACCTAGAATCGGCTCTCATTATAGCTTAGGGGATGCGATCCGTGCATAAATGGTTATTTGAGCTACTACTCACTTTGCTTTCTTTGCAGTTGCTTCAGCTAAAGCAATCTAGACAATTCAAAATTATGCCCTCATGATCTTAGCTGAACTTTGCGGCTATCCACGGCTATTTATAAAAAAAACGCATTGTAGCCCCTTTGAAGTCTACGCTTCAGATAAGGGGTGATTTTTGGTTGGGACCCGTTGAAATAGGTCCGGGCTGGCCAACCCGTCCACATAGGGTCGACGTGCTTGTTTTTGGTGATGGCCGATGCTTTGCATTTCAAAATAAATTTAGATTGGAAAGTGTTCTGAAAGGACGAAGCAAGCAGGCCTTTCGTTACCGTTCATAGAAAATTAATGATATCATAATGCACAGATCATACATTACGTTAAAAAAATTCTGCAGTGTCTGCCACAAAGAACCAAGAACCCACCACCCCTGTCGTAGAGCGAAAATCACGGAGCATTTGCAGTTTGTAAGAAAAGAAACTGCCATTATTGGCGGTTTCGAACAGAGCGAATGGAGCGACCGGAACGATTTTTTTTTCGCCGCCATTGCGGCATGTGAAACAGCCTTCAGTGGTTGAAATACGCAAGGGACAGATATCGCTATCGCGTTCAACTTCTACAGGCAAAGCTTAAGGCCCCCCCCCCCCCCCCCCCCCAATATTTATGTGCATTCTTCCGTGCATTGTAGATTGTACTCTTGCCTATACATCTTTGAGGAAAAAAAAGTGTGCTTGCGTTTCGGGTGTCGGCGGATGGCTCTTACGTTCGAGTTATTCACGCCCGTATTTTTTCAACAGCAAAGCTGTTTGATTCATTGATTGATATGTGGGGTTTAACGTCCAAAAACCACCATACGAATATGAGAGACGCCGTAGTGGAGGGCTCCGGAACTTTCGACCACCTGGGGTTCTTTAACGTGCACACAAACCTGAACACACGGGCCTACAACATTTTCGCCTCAATCGGAAATGCAGCCGCCGCCGCCTGGATTCTAACCTGCGACCTGCGGGTAAGCAGCCGAGTACCTTAGCCACTAGACCACCGCGGTGGGGCTCAACAGCAAAGCTATCTAGCCAATCGTTCACTGCGAGTCGATCGCAGCAAACTGTCATATTAACGGGTAGATGCCAGTGTGTGGCGTATAGGAAAGCTATGATAATTTTAAATGGCGATGTACAACAGAAATTGTTTAAACCATACTACCCTCCACTGGTTCCTTAAAGAGAAAAAATAGAACAGCCCCGCCACTAATGGCAATGAAGCGACGGTGGTGAGCTGAAATACGAAAACGCTGAAGCTGCCAGAAGTATCCCAGGCGAGAGAAGGCCCAGGCTAACGATGACGTGCCCGTAAATTTACGGGAAGTGCAATTTACCCTGTTTTTTCCGAAAAGTGCGAACTCTGCAGTTTGAACAAACGCGCACGCGTCCGTGACCGTGCGTGGTTTAACACGATCCTCTCTGCTCTCAGAACAAACGTACAAACAGCCTGGCCTCACCTGGCTAAAGCGTAGCAACTACCTAGAAGCAACCCGATTAGTGCTCAGAGTCATATAGTTCTTGCTTTCCAGCATTGCGCGGCTGAGTGCGAATTTCGCGTGTTTTTTTTTTAATTTTATTGATATGATGCTTAGTAGAACTTCGTGCCTTTATGGCGGGGCAATTTACTTCTCCTCGCCTACCAAACAAGATATAGAATACCAAAAACCAAATAGGAATTGCATAAAGTATGCTGAAAATCATAATATAGCACGAAAAAGAGAACGGACACACAGTACCGCACACCATAAGTGCTACTAACAACTTTAATGGAAAGTTGATTACACACAAAATATATTTTCCAACCGCGCCAGCACGAGGGTTACATCCGGCAGGCTACAAGGGGCGCTAGGCAAAGATTACAAATCGATGGTACGACTGAAGAAAATTTTACCATTTCTCGCTAAAGGGGACCATGTATAGATGTGAAGCAGTGGGTGCTAACGCTTACACTGGTGGTGGCAGTGACGCTGGCGCTCATCGCAGCGTTGCGCAGAAGAGAGACCTGGGGAGTGCAGAGCACGCAGTGATGAAGCGGTGGTTCCTGCTATAACACGCCAATCGCTGTTAATGGTCACTGAGAGACAGAGGAGTTCGATTTGACATAGAGATCTGCAGTCTGCCTTTAGCTGACGCGCGCTCCGCCAATTTCATTGTTCGACAACGCACCGGAGAATATTTCATTGGCGCTATTTTAGAGGTCAAGATGCCATGCTTACATATATGGTGTGGTCAGTGAACGGTTGTGCAGAGCAAGCAGTCAGTTTTTTAGATCAAGAAACTCGCTAGAAGATGCTGCCTGCGTCGGCGTTGCGATGGCAAGAGAGGGGGAGCGTAGGAGAGGAGAGAGAGGAGACGCGCAAGCGCTATAGCGGTGTAAACGCTGCAGGTTGGGTCACCTAGAGGAGAGAGAGAGGAGCTAGCATAAGCTAGCAGACGTTGTCTGCACCGGCGTTGTGAGGCGACAGGGGGGAGGGGGCATAGAGATGAGAGAAAGGGGAGGGGAAGCGCATGCGCAGTAAGGGTGGTCACGCTGCACACCGCATTGAGCTCGACCATAAGACGCTTTGCATATAAAAACGCACGTTCCTAGGCAAACAAGACAACATACGTGTGACTAACGCAATCACTACCATGCTTATTGATAAAAATGCTTCTAGATGTTCCTATTTTTACTCCTACCCAAAACTTTTACATCATGAAACGTTCAGCAAGCACCAACTAGCCTTTTAAAATGTTTCAGCAAGCACCAACCAGGCCGAGAACAAGTCCTTCGGCATGTGTCACACTATGCTAATGCTTTCAGATCACTGGGCATCTTCGTCGCAGCCTATAATCCACTACTCCTCCCGTACGTGAGCAAACCTACCTAACATTTGTCCCAGCTCATTTAGAGTACACACCATTCATTTGATTACCTCATTAAAAACATTCAATACAGAACTTACAAGCTATCTGGAACAAGGCTTGTCGTTTTATCACGCGGAATTATAATGTCTTGTCTAGTGTAACCCAGATAACGTTCGAACTTTAACTTCATTCATTAACAATACGTCGTGACATCGCCCTTTTATTCCTCTTTCATATCTATACCAAATACACTCGATCACCGCTACCACGATTACAACGTTCTTTTCACTTATCGCACAGACTGCACAATGATTTCAGCTATTCCCCCATCTATGGCAGTACTAATGTTTTTTAACTACTCGTCCCTCCGGCGTGTCATACGACTGGGGAATGATCTCCACCAACAGCATCGTCCTCCAGTATAATCACTACAAATTTTGTGAGCATATGAAGAACCAACTCTCTGGTATTTGTTAGCTGGTCGATTTGCTGTCATGATTTATGCAATGCCCTTATCTTTCTGCCCAGTTTACTTCATGATGTTGCTTAGGCTTAGGTCATAATGTTTCTTAGGTTTTGTTGTACTAGAAATTACTAGAAATTTTGTTTATGTTATTCTACATTGTTCTTAGTTTTGTTTAGTCAGTTTGTTTTCAATGTCATTACTAACTGTTCTTTCTTTGTGTCGACCCCCCTTACTCAATCCATAGGCGATTCCAGTAAGAAGTGTATAAATAAATAAATAAATAAATAAATAAATAAATAAATATAAAATGGACCATCTCCCCGAAGGGAACCTTGATGGGATGCGAAGCAGCAGCGTTGCGCACGGGTGGCATCACGGGTTGAAAGGCACAGACGAGGGTAATGCTGTGAGCGCTGGAAGATTCTTTTGAAACAATGGCTGGCTACAGACATCTTCCAACGCGTACGTTCGGTGCGCGTGAGGTTTATTGCACGTGAACCGACGAGCTGGTGGTATAGCGAGTGGCGGTCGCGACAAGTGTTGCGGGGAAACGGACGAGGGGGCCGCTGTGGGCGCCACGGCGAACGCGCGGCAGGCGAGGAAGAGAGTGAAGTGAGCGCGCACTGCGAGGGGAGTGTAACGTCCACGCGCAGCCGTGGCGTGATCTACTTGGCACCGCACCAACACCTGCGGCGCGCGGCGCGTTCGTACGGAGGGACAGCGTTACACAGAGAAATCAAAGAGCTGCTTTTCTTCTAATAAATAAATAAATAAATAAATAAATAAATAAATAAATAAATAAATAAATAAATAAGCGACATGCAATCCAACATCACACGTGTAACAGTGGTGTAGCCAGGGAGTGGCACACCAGACACGTGCACCCCCCCCCCCCGACATTTTTTGGCCATGGCAGTGAAAAATTGCAATTTAAAGGAGAGGCCTTAAGAAGATGTAATCAAGATGATGCCTCCTCCCAAAAAAAAACTGCCGGCGCCCCTGGTCAAAAATATTCCAGCCTGTCTTTTGGTAAGATAACTTCCCATCTATAAGCGTACAGTATAAAATATACTGTTTGACTTGACACAGAGAAGAAAATGCGCAAAAGATAGACATCCGTACACACCAGCACCACTACACTTCCTATCAACGCGTACTTTGTCTATCGACCGGAACCCTCCACACCGATTTACCATTCCTGCAGCGTAGAAATTTGTTATATCTTCAGCACTAAATCATCTCGGTACACGGCTGCTAACTAGAAAAGAACATGCGACAGTTCGCGTTCTAAGATAACGTATACGCGCACTTCGTAACCACGACCGAGTCGAAGCAGAATTTTCTTCAAAGCAGCGTTTATCACCATTATTACGCTATCATGACGGCATTTTATTTTTGCCGCAAACTATTCTTCGCCTCACGCTCGATACGTCAACGAGAACCGGAATAGCTTTTCTCGCGTTAGTTGGGCAGGCCACCCACATTTAAACGACCGTTGAACTATAACGGCCCCGTATGAGAAAATGATAATTCAGATCCATTCTTTTCTGCAATGATAGCCACCGTTTCCCTCTTTAATATGACCGGCCATGCACCAAGATTATGTTCATTGTGCTGTTTTACGGCCCTGAACAAAAAACATTAAAGTCGTTTCGGTGATTCGGTTTGATTCCTGGAACAATAATTCTTGACAAACACCGTAGCTTTACTTTGTACGCACTAAAAAAAGGCGCTGGAATAGAACGGAGGTAGAGAGAAGGAAGACTCGAACAACAAAGAAGAAAGCTTGTAGCACATACTGCAATCCGCAACAACTGGCAAATCCGCGTATTGCGTTACGCTTCCGACCGTGGCTGTCTTGTGATGGCAACTTAATGGCGTATTCCGCGCCCACAGAGGCATCGGCGGCGTACTGGCGATAGCTTTGTCGGCACGTGATTGGAATATGTCTGGAAAGACGGGTAATCTTATGCGGCTGAAACGACGTCGAAAGTGCCGGGTGCATAAGAAGCCTTGCTTTACGAAAGCTATCTCAGGAATTCTCTTGTTTCAGCAAGCGTGGTCTCTATAATGTTAGCGCCAGCAGCTTCCTCGAGAGCGATCTCTCAAAGTGAGACGTTGCGAAATAATGTACATACACACATTTAAACGAGTAGAACACTTTCGATGTGGGCTGCTTCGTCAGCCAGCCTTGAATTTAGATTTACGGCCTTTTTCAAAAGCGCATTGACAACGTTTACTGCGCTGTTCGATTTAATGGAGCCGTAAATTCAGTAGAAAATTTGAATTTTTATCTGGCCTAGAGGTCTCTAAACTTTTGGTGGAAACTGTTGATAACGTTGTCGCAGAAAGGCTGCAATCTTCAATATTTACGCGGGTATGCTTGAAGGAGAGGCAGCTCGAAATACACACACGCACGCAAAAGAACCACAACAACAGAACGCAGCAGGTAAGTACAAATACGACTAAGTTGTCATCATCTTTTTTCAAGCACCTTAAACGTCAGCCTCTTTCAGATCGTCCGCCTGAATGCCACGGCGAGGCACAGACAGTCATCTATTCGCGGTGGCAAACAAACGACGGGACATTAGGAGCCGGGACTATTATCATTGCTAAAAAGCTGCCTCTTACTGTATGCCACACATCCTTTTCTTTTTCTTCGAGTGTCGTGATGAGAAAATCGATGCGACAATTCGGAGGTGCTGAAAAAAACGCTTCGTGCGCGAACTTCGTTGCGTACGGGTGCCACACACGCCCGGGTATACGCTTTGAAACCCAAACAGACGGAAGCACACAACTACTCGCAAGCTGTCAAATGTTCGCGTAGCGAGTGTCTTGCTTCGAACACACCGGGAGGGTTTTGTCTCTCAAATGGTACGTTCGCGTTCTCCGAGGAGTATAGCCAGAACAACCACTGCCTCTGCTTTTGAGCCACTGCGCATAATGTGGCAGAGCGGTGCCACGGTACGCTTCCTACTCTTGAAACCACGCTGATAAAGCAGGTAGAGACGTTCCACTTACACCGGGACACGTAGCAGGCCGTAACGTCTTGCGTCGCATTTGCAGTGAAGAACGATGCGTTTCGTGCACTCCCTCAACACTTGCTGCCATTTGTCGTTCCTTTGATCTTCTTTACCGCAGTACTTAAACCGTTTTACAATGTTGTCGGTGCGCGGTTCCCGCAATTCCCGAGTGCATTTTTCGAGGTTGGTGCTCAGAGACCACGAATGCATTAAAGCATGTTCGTCGCGTTAATGTCTGTGTTCTCTTCTGCCAAATACAAAAAAATACATTGTGGCAATGTGGCATGTAAAGAAGGGTGTTTCAACTCGACTAGCGTGAAACTGGGGGATGTACGAGGCATGCAATGTGCGCCGGTGCTTCCCTCAAGGAAAATATTTACTTCGTACTGCTTTACTCACCACCGGTTCAGCTCCGCCGCGGTGGTCTAGTGGCTAAGGTACTCGGTTGCTCACCCGCAGGTCGTGGGGTCAAATCCCAGCTGCGGCGGCTGCATTTCCGATGGAGGCGGAATTGTTGTGGGCCCGTGTGCTCAGATTTGGGTGCACGTTAAAGAACCCCAGGTGGTCGAATTTCCGGAGCCCTCCACTACAGCGTCTCTCATAATCATATGGTGGTTTTGAGACATTAAACCGCACATATCAATCAAATCCCCACCGGTTCATTAACGCACCTTCTTTTTTCAGATATGTTTCAAGAATTGATGTATTAAATACATGACTTATCCGTGAAGAAGTGTGTACATTTGTGTCTGTGGTTTTAGATAACAAACTTGGGCGCCTCGGTAAATTTTTCTGGGATTCTGACAACACTGCTAAGCCACACATTTTGTTTTAGGCAGTAATGAGGAACTTCTATCTAATAACATGCATAGAGAGGACTGCAGTAGCGAGAATTAGCGTATGCATGTATATATGATGGACCGTGACGACGACATGACACGCCGACAACTAAAGCGATTCATCCCCCCCCCCCAAAAAAAAAACAAAAGCAGGAAAAAACACTCTTACAAGCACATATAATATATATATATATATATATATATATATATATATATATATATATATATATATATATATATATATATATATATATATATATATATATATATCACAGACAAGTTTCATTAGGACACGTTGCGTAACGCCATTGCTCGATAGCTGAGTACAATGAGGCAGATTTGTATTTATTACAGTTTGTTTACACATATTGCTGAGAAGGCGACAGTGGTTTACTTTCACGGTAATGAATATAGCACAGTGCGAAAACGTGCCCATGGGCACTTCCTTTGTATCAGCGTTTGGGCGGGGCTATACCTTTTTGCCGTAAGTCGCATGCAAGAAAACTGTTTGAATCCTTATATACAGTTTTTTCGACTGTTACATTCCTTTATCGGCGAATATTCAGTAGAGCGTGACTGCCTCAGCCATTTGAATGAAACTAAGGGCAAAACTTGGCGAACTCTATTCTAGCTCTTTCTATTTTGTCAAAGAATGCCAAGTAATTTCCGAATGAGTGATATTGGACCTTAGCTTGAGTAGCAAGAAATACCCAATGAACACGCCTTTGCTTACTTTCGTATTCGTGCCCCCTGGCTTTAAAGATCACTTGATTCTTAATACATAAAGTTGATATAATCATTGTTGCATTCAGCACAATCAGAGCGAAAATTTCCAACATGTTGGTACCTCGCCGCAGACCACTGCGGCACCGGCGAACTGGCCTTTTTTTTTTTTTTCGTTGCGAGCGAATTCTGGCCTGAAAATTACTACTTTTCGTGTCATGTGAAATGGCCTTTAGTGAGTAGTTTTTATTGTATGTTACTCGAGAAGTTCAAATTGTGGAATACAACAATGCAATTGATAAAGATGAAAGGGGCTTGTGTCAATGAAGATTTCACACATGGCTGCATTCTGTGTAACGGGTAGCCTGCTTTCGAACTTGCTAAATACTCTCGAACTTTCTATGTCCCCACTACGTGGCCTTAAGAGAATGGGCACCTTAACGAGTGAGCTTTTTTCAATGGGTGGCTCTTTTTGAATCATGAAGTCATTAATATAATTACATGTTCTGACCCCCGATGGCAACGTACGCATGTACCGCACAATATTACCACAATATAAGATGTTGTACTGTGTTTGTGAAGCATGAAAGTTACTTTCACTGCATTTCCAAGCATAGGAAGCTATTTTCACTGTATTTCCATGTAGACGCAAGACTTTGTGATATAGTACCTGCTTGCCACGCAAATCACCCGGATTTGTTGCTCACACAAACCCGCATTTTTTTTTTCTCACTTCTTAATCGCATGATGTCGCGCTTTGGCGGCGGCTGTGGCACCGTCCACACCCCCACTGTGCACTTGCTTGCGTCTTTCGTCTCGTGCCGCATGTTCGTGTCTCGTGCCGGCCCAGGAAGACACTCGCAAAATTGTCGCTGTCCTTTCCTTCTCTCGCCTCGCAAGGCCGACGCAAGCAAGGTAAGCTAGCAAAAAAAAATAAAAAAACTGAGGGACCCTTAAGCTGAACGTTTAAGAGTTGAACGCGATAGTGAAATTCGGCCCCTAATGCGCCCTTCAACCGGTAAGTGCATAGTTGAAAATATGTTTTGTTACATATACACAGACACACACACAGTAGATTGTACCAGCCCGCGAGCACGTATTGTACATGCAGGTTTTCCATCTAAAGCAAGAGCAGCATGGCCTCCAAGATACACGCTGCGCGCTTGCCATCTCGAAGGCCATAAGCGTCTGACCATGCCTCACAGATGGCAGCACATTATCTAGCGTTTGCGGTTCGCTTGGTCAACACCTCTTGAAAGGCATGATAAGTTTTACGCTAGACGGACATAGTTTTCCATTTTTAAAGCCGTTTAAAAGTTCCTGTGTGTTTTTAGCGGCAATGGCCGCACTATACCGGTCTTTTTCGACATAGCTGGGGGCCTTGAAAATGCGCCTAAAAATCACCAAATGGGCTCGTTTTCGTCATGACACCTGTGTAACATAATGCATTAAAGGGGCCCTGAAACACCTCTTCAAGTAGTCATGGAGTGAATTTACCACAAGAGCTTATTGCCTCACGAATTCAATGCCACAAAAATTTTAAGAATCCGTCTGGTGCGAGTGGAGTTACAAAGGTTTGTCGCATGCTGCAATTACATTCTCTCTTCTCTCGTCCCGACAAAAGTGCTGAATACTAAGCAAGGAGGGGTGGCAGGGGCAAAGAAGCTACATCACCCGCGCCTCGTGACCTTGAGCACTTTTTTTTTCTTTGAATGGGCGGCTTTTTCAGTGTGATCGCGCGCGCACGCGTGAACAAGCAGCGGCCTCCCGCGGCGATCTCTGTAACGAGCTTTTTCGCCCACGGACGATTTTTCGCTTACAAACAACGTGCCGACGCCGACGGCGGAATTTCTGCGACACGAGCTCTCTAACGTTATCGCGTTGAAACGACTGCTCGCGCTGCACAACCATTCACTGGCCACCCCGCATATGCAGGCACTAGATCGCGCGTTCGGAATTCTGTCAAAGGCGTCTTTACATGACTCTCGCGTGACGTTTAAGGCTACGCTTCTCGATTTTTCAACAAATATGAATAATAAAGACGAAAGAACAGTCATAATTCCCAAACCATGCTCAATTAAGCACCATTTACGCGATATTCTCACTACTCGGCGACGAACTTACTGGAGTTTTCCCCGTCGAAACATGCGGGCGGGATATTTTTTATCATTTATTTTATTTGGATATTTCTTGATTTTCTGGTCACGCACAAAATGATGATTTCTAGCTCACAACCAACGGCGCCGACGCCAGTATTTCAGCGAAACGAGCCCTTTAACACTGTCTTATTAAACTGTGACACTCTTGCGTAGATAGCTCATTACCGTGTACTTCAAAGAACAACAACGTTAGCCACACCAGAAACGCTCTGGGCGTATTATCTTCTTGGAGTGCCTGAGGGAAACCCATAGGGCATCGAAAAACAATCGGTCAGCGTGAACCAAAAAAAGTAATTTACAAAAAATTTGCCGTCAGCTAGATGATTGAATAAAGATCAAAAGAAAAAAAAAACGTTGCTGTTGTAACAGCGCATAGTCAACAACGCGCAGCGGTAGCAGTAGGCGAGTGACTTCGGTAGTCGTATTCGGTCACGAATACCTGCCTCGTTACTGCATGCGGCTGGAGGACATCCGTAAATACGTTCCACGTGGCGCATAGCAAGGAGCACAGACTGTTTTAGAAGCACTATTACTAACGAGAGCAAACATTGAAACACGTACCTTCAACATTGCATGGGGTTTGCAATATATGCCCAGCTCTCAAATCAGTCAACCCACAATAAGCTCACCATACACAAATCAGTGCGACAAAATCCGCGTATGAATAAACGGAAAGACATCTTCTGTCATAGTGGCTCCCTGAACGCACACTTCTTGAGCAAAATGAATGAAAGCGATCATAAAGCGGTGGAATGGGTAAAACATACGGCCTTGAAATAGGTCGAGATGGCTCTTACGACGGCTACATTTGCGTTTTACTTTTGTTTTTCTTTAACGTACCGACAAAGTCTTAATGCGGTCGTGCTTTTAGGCCGTCAATATATGTCGAAATAGAAAGGCATTCGACACATCCTCAAGGCTAACCGTGCGAGCACCGGCAGTGCTTAGTTCGCATACGCCTACATCCCACACGAAGGCACGCCCATTCGGTGTCTGACCTCGGGCACTGTCCCCCGTGCTATGTCACACAGAAACGCGACCCAGAAAAAGAAACAAATAGAGAGAAGGATGTCGTCGCAGGTGCCGAGAGAGCACTGGAAATTCCTGACAGCGCGTATACACAGAGCGGTCATCAACCGCCGGCAGCTTCATCGGAGCGCAGGTGCACCTTTCAAGTAGCGCGCCAGCACTCCAGGCTTCATCTCGACACAAACTGCCAATCAATTACCCTAATCGACGGGACGGCTTTTGGAATAGACGACCATGCCATCGCAGGCCGGCTGCGTCCAAGGGCCGAGTTGATCGCCTCTATGCATACTTAATGAAGAGTATGGCCTGTCTTTAGTTTTAGACACTGTATACCCATTGATATCCCGCTAAGCTACATAAAAGCCTGGCAATGACTTTGACCGCCTTAGTGGCATCCCGATATATGTGCACCGGTTCTATAACAATAAAAACCCCCTTTTCCTTGTTTCATTGTAAGAATAGCTCACTTTGGCGTAGATTAAGTGTAGTGAAGTGTTGTCATTGAGCCTACTTATAGCGAACATCGACATAGCGAACTAAATTCTTTATATCCGACCATTCTCTAGATTAGTCTTCGTTTTTTTCTCTGATGAAGGCCATTCTCGGCTGAAACATTGGAAACGGAAAAAAATCTCCGTTCTGAACGTCCTCTAATACATATTATTGCTTCCACTAGGCACATGTTTCCTATATATATATATATATATATATATATATATATATATATATATATATATATATATATATATATATATATATATATATATATATATATATATATATATATATATATATGTATATAACGTGTGTGTGTGTGTAAACCAAGACTTCGAGCGCCACCGCAATATCAGCTATATTTCAATTCAATTCATTTTATTTATCCAAAACACTGATTGATTAATTTGTGGGGTTTAACGTCCCAAAACCACCATATGATTATGAGAGACGCCATAGTGGAGGGCTCCGGAAATTTCGACCATCTGGGGTTCTTTAACATGCATCCAAATCTGAGCACATGGGCCTACAACATTTCCGCCTCCGTCGGAAATGCAGCCGCCGCAGCCGGGTTTCGATCCCGTGACCCGCGGGTCAGCAGCCGAGTACCTTAGCCACTAGACCACCGTGGCGGGGCCAGGCAAAACACTACCTTGGTTGAAGAGACTAAAGGCAGATTATGTCTGCCTGACTCCAAGGTCCTAGGAGATTAAGGAAGAATCAAAAACTCTCCCTTTCTCTTTCAACCCCCTATTCCCCAACCCCAGTGTAGGGTAGCATACCGGATACTAGCATCTGGTTAACCTCCCTGCCTTCCTTTTTTCTCGTTTCTCTCTCTCTCTCTCTCTCTATGGTTTGTGCGAGGTTCAAAGTTCAAAATGTAATGTTGTGGGCATATTAATTACTGCACGACAATTGAGCAATGTTGTTTTTTAATTTTGCGTTTTCACCACGATTTCAATTAAAAATAAGGTCACAGCCTTCTTCAAATTGTGAACTAAAAATCAGATTGTTTTGTCAAACGAAGCGTGTTTTTGTAATTTAAGCTTCTAATGTATTGGTCTGTTTAGCTAGACCTGCCTCCAGGGGACAGGGGAGGAATACGATGCTGATAATTTGTTTGAAAGCACGACCCATTCGATTTCATGCATAAGATTTCCTCGTGAGCCATATTGCCAATTTTCATTGCTGATTCGTATCTGTACTGTTCGAAATAATATTCGCATATAAGGACCTAACTTATGGTTTTTGCGGTACTTTGTTGCGGCAAGGCTGGAGTGTACGTGGTTAGGCACGCAATTCGACTAGTAAAATTCTTTCTTTCTTTCTTTCTTTCTTTCTTTCTTTCTTTCTTTCTTTCTTTCTTTCTTTCTTTCTTTCTTTCTTTCTCTCTTTCTTTCCTTCTTTCTTTTTTTCTTTCTTTCTTTTTCTTTCCTTCTTTCTTGCTTGCTTGCTTGCTTTCTTCTGCATTATTGTAATTCTTCCATCTTTATATGTTGCCTTGTGATATAGTATGTGCTTTCACGCAGGGACTGTGGGCGCAGCGCCTCGCTGGCGTCATCCGAACACCCGTTTCGCTCCGGGCAATCTTGCCTCCCCTTCTTGCACAGTTTCTCGAACAACAAAACTGTAACTCAGTGCGGGAGCAGAAGAAATCCGCTTACAGCTGTCACGGCAAATCCAAGAGTCAGGTGTGTTGAAACACAACACTAAACGAAGGTTCGCAGTTGTTCGTCCGCATGATGATTGAGCACGCAAGAAATGAAGATAACGTAGTTGAAAATAGCCTGCCGTAATAATGAGATTGGTTTTGTCGACAACGAGGCAAGTGTGTCTGCAAGAAAGCGAAGTCTTGTTGCCCGTTGTCAGAATTGCTTGTCCTGCGTGGCCTGAGTATGAGGACTGTATTACACTGATAGATGGAAGGCGTAGGCTGCGAATAATGTTGTTTCCTTTTCTGCTGCTTATAGATGGGGGTATAGATTTCGATGCAGTTGAGGGCTTAGGTTATGGTCGACGCCAAAGCGTTGCGAATGCAAATCATCGGGTTGACCAGAGAACACTAAGGCCGGTATTCACAAACCAACCTTGGCATTTCCTCACGTTTTCCTCAAGTTTCTGTACTCTCTACGTACGTTATAAGGGTACAGGAATGGTAACATGGTAAAATATAACAACGAGATTGGTTCATGCATACTAGCCTACTTTGTTCAGCAAGCGCAATAACGGCCTAAAACCGATGAGGAAACTCGAGGTAGGGTTGAGGTTGGTTTGTGAATACGGGCCTCATGGTTTTAGGGAGCCAACACTTGAGGCTGCTTTACTGAGATATCTTTCATGTTGTCGTCTATACAGCCATTGATTGATTGATTGATTGATTGATTGATTGATTGATTGATTGATTGATATGTGGTTTAACGTCCCAAAACCACCATATGATTATGAAAGACGCCGTGGAGGGCTTCGAAATTTCGACCAACTGGGGTTCTTTAACACACACTCAAATCTGAGCACGCGGGCCTACATCATTTCCGCCTCCATCGAAAATGCAGCCGCCGCAGCCGGGATTTGGTTCCGCGGCCTGCGGTTCAGCAGCCGAGTACATTAGCCACTAGGCCACCACGGTGGGGCATCTATACAGCCAGAGCGTTGGCCAGAAGTGGTGGCAGCTCTTGTTGTGGAAAGAGCCAGCCGTCGGAAGTCAACACATTGTAAGCACGTTTCAAGTGTTTCATCGTTCTTACTTGTGCACAGCCATCATCTTCGTTCTTTCTTGTTGCTGCTCGGAGCCGAGACAGACACTGCAGAATAAACAGTTCAACCGGCCTTGCCTGGGCAAGTCTTCCTGCGTATTTCGGCGTGGTAGATGGAGGTCAAGATCTCGACGTCCTCCTAAGTTCGTGTCCTACCAGGAGCTACCATCCGGTAGCCGCTTGCACCCGGTTACCCCCAAAGCTATGCAGACATCTGACCCAACACCTAGCCCTAACACTGCAGCACCGATGCCGGCGGCTGCCCTCCCTTGGTCCACTGTTACCAGCCCTCAGCGCAAACCACCCATGTTCACGGGCCTCCGCGTTGACAACGTCAAGAACTGGCTTGAGCTGTACAGCCGTGTGGGTGGAGTCAATCGGTGGACCGAAACAAGGAAATTGAGCTATCTCCCATTCAATCTGACTGGCGTCGCCAAAATGTTTTATTTCAATCACGAAACTGATTTCATCGATTGGTCGACCTTTGGCACCAAGCTTCGACATATCTTCGGATGTTCTTCGGGTCGTTCCAAAATCGTGAAACAAAAGGTGGCTGTGCGTCTTCAATTTGCACACGAGTCCTACACTTCGTATATCGAGAATGTCTTCACCCTCTGTCACCATGCGAGCAGCGATATGATGGAAGCCGAGTGCGTTTGTCACATCCTTAAAGCAATCTGCCCGATTGCATTCAAAGCTTTGGGTGTTATTATTCCAACGGTGGTTGAAGACATCATTTCGACATGTCAACGCCTTGATCAGTTGCAGTTTCTCTGCCTTCAACAAGACAGTTGCACCAACAGATAAATGCACAAACACGCAGACACACTTGCACGCAATTCGAGGAACACGGAGCATTATCAACGTTTCAAAGAGAGCATTGAATCAATCAACCCCTACACCAACTTTTTCAGGAGTTCACGCAAGAGCTCTCTAGTTCTTTAAGGTACAAGATATTGAATAAAATAAAAGAAATACCTATGATATAACGCACTACGGGCACCTTTCTTTTACGCCTCCTACACTCACCAAGCAAATTCAACGTTTCTCCCAGGAGCCTACGTTTTGTTTTTAGCGTCGAAGGTGACTGTTCTTTAAACAACTTCATTAAAACTATTTCATTAAAGATAAAATTATGATGAGCAGCGGATCGCGTACTCTACGCAGGAAGCACGCGGTTGTCTAATGATTGGCTTTAATTCGTGCTAAAAATGACTAGAAAATAATTGTTGCAGCCAAGGTTTGTAAAAAAACTGTTTTCACACATCTCTGCTTTCTCTCTCGTCGCGGGTTAAGTCAAGCGGCCGATATACAGGTTGCGCCTGCACTTTATGCGAATTGATGGTTGAAGCATAAAAACAATAAAACATATGAACCATTTGCTTTTTGGCTGTTGCATGCCGGCCAGCATATGTTTCCTGCTCGTAGACCACCTAAGAGAAAGCTTCTATAGACATAGGTAGAAACGTATTTGTGTAAATGTAGAGAACTATGGGTCCAAACAGTTTCTTGATCTATCATGTTGGAATTGAAAATAAAGTGAAAGTGAAGTTAACACATTTTAAGAACCAATAACATTAGGCCCTTGTCTGAAGTTTTAAAACGTATTCTCGCTTATACGTAAATCCTATCTCAAACACCTGACTGCGACTTAGCGCGAAAGAGAGCCAATATAAAACAAATCAGAACGAGCTCTATAGTCACTCAAGGGAGTAAGAATTTTGAGCATTAGGAAAGAGGCGGCGAAGTTAATCCCAATTCTACCACTGAATTGCGCGATCGTTGTTAGATCTCCAGTACTGCGGCACACGCTCGTACAGAAACCACGCGCCGTCGATTCTGTGCGCGCGTTACGGCCTGTTAGTTAACGTAAGGTCAGCTCAGATTACTCATCATTAATGAATCCCCCTAATGAGAATGCGAGGTTTCTCCACTCCTTGCAACCGGCTGCCCAATTACCGCGGCTCCATACTCCGTGCACTCCCTCGAACAAAACAAGAAATAAATAAACAAAGCAACTGAGCACCCAGGTTTCCAGGTTCGGGAACGTAAACCCGGGCGATAAATAACGTTTATTCTGCCTGCCATGCGTGGCCGGTGGCAGGGAAATGCCGTCAAATAGACAGCCGCGAGTACAGCCCTTCATATATCTCATCAAATCACCCGAGATTGACGCTGCGAAACGCGCGGCTCATATACCGGCAGTGAGCAAATTAACGGTGCTAAGTACAACTGGCAAAAAAAAGAAGTAGCAGCCCCCAAAAGTTCCAACATGTACACCCACCGACGTTCATCGGCGCGGTGGAGTTTCGTGGTTTTCTTCGGTAACCACCACGAAAAGATATATATAGTATTCAATAGCACAGGCAGTGCTCATAAAGAGTGGCCCAGAGTGAGGATAAGACCCAGCGCGCGGCGGCCGTATCGACCAAGCCATTCCGGTCCCAGGATTCTGGTTCGGCAGGTTTAATGTTCCGGAGGTGAGACTTTCGCGTCACTTCCAAGCAGCTAACGAGTATGCGGCGCTGCTTCTCGCCAAACGGCTGTAAACATTCTGCTGATCATCAAATGCTGCGCAGTAGCCGAGACATAGTCGCCCACGTAACCAGGAAGAAAATATCAAAGAATGCTTGTGGAGCGTGAAAGTTTATTATATACAATTCGTAGTGCCTTGCATCAAGAACGAAAAGTTGTGGGGGCTGATAGAATTCACTCTGATACGGTAATAGCGATATGTTTGATCGCGAAGACGACCTCATTAGGGATATACCTCTGGAAAGAGGTGTGCCTAATAAGAGAAGATTATAGGGCTGCTGCTGTTGAATCATTGCCAAAGGCGAGCACGTCACTCACCATTCCAATTAAAACCGAATGAACTTCGCCCGGTGCGTGCATTCTGAGAAGCACAATGCACGTACTCGGTGAAGTTCATTCGCTATAGTTTTCGTCATTTCACCAAAAATTTCGCTATTTCAATGAGGTCTTAAAGCATGCAGTGTCTGAATGACAAACGTACGGTGGCTTTGAGGAAGTTACCTGCTCTTCTATCAAGTGAAAAATCAACGTTGCCAGAACCAATAACATCAGCCGACAATAGCCAATATTTAGTCTACACCAGCAAAAAAATAGCCATATTAAGGCAGTCCCGCAGTGCTTTCCCAAGGTATCATTGAATGACACTATTAAAAAGCTTATTGCCTCGCGAATTGATCCCCGCAAGATATAGTTGTAGAAGTTTGTCTCGCGCAGCAGGCGATTGAAAGCTGCGCTGGGAAGGGAGGTGTGACAAGGGCGCAACAAGAAAATGCGCCCGTTCTTGAAAACGCGTCATGGTCTTAAGCATATATATATATATATATATATATATATATATATATATATATATATATATATATATATATATATATATATATATATATATATATATATATATATATATATATATATATATATAATGTGTGTGTGTGTGTGTGACGCTATGATGAATAGGTGACGTGGCCTGGCTCATACGCCATGTTTATTCCATTCTCACTTCTTCCTTCTCGGCCTCTACCAACCATCGCTTCATACGTCACACGATTCCTCCTCCCCCCGAAAGAAGGCATGAATTACGAACAAGAAAAAGTAAACAAGGAGAAGTTGAAAAGTCACAAATTTCAAAATTCGCAATTGGTTCTATGCTCCAGAGAAGTTCCGTAAACTTTCAAAAACTTCAGGAGAGAGTGCAGCAGTCCGGTTAACGCAGGAGTGCTGGTGGGCGAGGTTGACTGTGGCGTTCTGGAAAAGCGAACCGCATCCTGCACAACTGCACTGACCATGACACGGCTTCAGCAGCTGCGAAGAACGAACGAGGTTGGACGTCCTTGTAGCCTTTGAAGGTCGGATGTCGTAGGCGCTGAATTTTCTGTCGTGGGCGCTGTATTCTGTGTCGTGGCTGAGACAGAAACATTGCTTCCAGCTTGCGTTTGCGAGAACCGAAGTTGATGATACGATGTCTGTGTTCCTGCATTTTGCAAATGGTAGTGTTCAGTCTGTTTCGTGGTTTTCTCCAGATGGTCGGCAATAAGTAGGCCTTGGTCATAGTCGTTAAAACGAGTGATCATCTCTTCTTTGATCTTTTGCCACGATTCGTCGTTGTCGAAGATGTGGGTAAGGTAAAATTTGAATGCGTCACCAGTCACGTAGTCGCTGAAGTTTGTAACCATCTCCCGTTCCGACCATGATGCAGCGGTAGCATGCAGCTCGTACTGGTCGAACCAGTCTTGTGCGGTTCCATCGTCCGCTGCTCCGGTGTACTTAGGGATGGGAAGATCAGTCTCCATCCTGTCGACTCGTGTGACGCTATGATGAATGGGTGATTATACGCCATGTTTATTTCCTTCTCACTTCTTCCTTCTCAGCCTTTACCAACCATCGCTTCATACGTTATATATATATATATATATATATATATTATATATATATATATATATATATATATATATATATATATATATATATATATATATATATATATATATATATGTGTGTGTGTGTGTGTGTGTGTGTGTGTGTGAGAGAGAGAGAGAGAGAGAGAGAGAGAGATCATATGTGTGCGCGTGCGTGAACGTGACGCCATCCTGGGGCAGCTGTGGTAACTACAGCTACAGCTCACAATGCTTAAATCAGCCAACAATGACCATGAACTTTAAAGTTTATGGTGCCGTCGGTAGGTTTTATGGCAGAATTTGCGATAGTAGAGGGAGCGATTTATAGCAGACCTTGAGAAATATTTGTAAATTATAGGCCCCGTGCTACGTTCCTAATGTTGGCTTGTGTGTTCACAGTATACAACCTCCAACACCGATCGACAGTGTTTTACGACCATGTTGAAAAAGTGTTGCAGAGCCCTTTTAAGCGAAGCTGCCTTGAAGTCATCATTCAAACCTCTGACAAGGTTTCGTGTTGCACCGAATATAAGATCAAAGGGTGGATGTGCCATCGAACAGGTATGCATGGTATGAACAACATAAGAAGATTTTAGCTTCAGGACCTTAGCTTGGAACAAACATGTAAGAATGATCTTCGTAGTGACAGATATGTCAATTGAACAGGTCAGAAAATTCTGAGAACTCTGTACCAGCACCGAAAGACACCACGCATGCACTCCGTACTGATGGTTAACCAGCGAAGCTGAAACGTCCGGCCGCAGGTGGTTGCAGACGTCGCAGCCGAAGCTATAGTTTCGCGCGAGAAAGACTCCCGCTGAAAGCGGACGTCGGCCCTGGAGGACGCGTTCCCGCCATTGTCATGTTGACGCTGCTCTGCCTACAACACCGCTTTCTCTGTTCGTCGTTGTCGCTAGCATTCAGCCCGGAAAGCTACCGGTATCGCGGTACGCAATCGGTGCATGCGCTTCACCACCCGAGCCTGTTCTTGCGCCTCTACTACTGCATCGGCTCAGGGAACATGAATTATCTGACGAATCAGCTGTCGGCGCTGTTTTTGGAAAATTGTCTGCTGTTTCGGAGTTCTGCGATCCATGCCATCACCACGTGGAAGTTGAACGTTCCTGTGACGGAGAACTCTTCACACGTCTGTTAGCTCGTCACGTGATGTTTATTTACATCCACCCTTGCCTGTCCACCTCCTTGATGGCTTTCCTTGGCTGGGAGGCGACGCGCGCGTGAGCGGACAGGGCACGGCTGAACTAGCTCCTTTTGTATCATCTCTTTTTTTTTCCACATTCCTTTCTCTCCCATTATCTATCTCTGTGCAGCGTTGCTGGTGTGACCGCCACTATGAGACGATACTTCACTTTTTTTAAAGACAATAGTCTTTCTTGGGGAAATTCAACGAAAAAAATTTTGGTCTGTCGCTGTCTGTCTGTCCGCCCTTACCTATAGCTCAGACGGCACTAAACGGCCAACTCCATTCGCAGCACCCACCAATATTGCTCAAGCTTCAGCGTTCATACTTGTGCGATTGTCAATTAGAAAGCAATTATTGCGCATATCTGAGACATCATAACAACAGGTCGAGGTTTTGTATGTGTGCCTTTATACTAGGGAAGGCACACACAAGTAATTCTAAGGGCCGTAGGGTTTATCACGCTGCGCTGACAGTGCAACGCGATGCTTAAAAAGGTAAGTGCTTCTAACGCTTTTCTAAGACAACACGGTGGTGGCACCTGCCCGTCGCTCTGCGTTTTACACCTTATCACCTCCGAGACAAGCGTGCATCTTTCTCCGTGGGCGCGCACGCCTTCATTCGTTTTCGAACTACCAGATGGCGAACATGACTAACGTGCCTCGATGCGCTCGTTCGCCTTCGCTATGCGCTTGAGGCACTAACACAGCGCCTCCAGAATACCATTCACCAATTTTCTTGCGCAGAACGTCAAATGTACGTTGTGTTCACTCTCCACCGACGCAACACTATCGTCTTTCGACAACATTTGCAGTGTAACATGCGATTCGGGGCCAATTTTTTTTTTCATTTTTCTCTCCATCAAAAAAAAAAAATTACCCCCACCTCCCCGAAGGGAATCGTGAGGAATTGCGAATGCATTGCATGACCTTCAGAACGGCGTTTCGGATGTGGAATCTCAGCGTTAAAAGAATGTTTTTTTCTCTCTCTCTCTTACCGTGCAGCCAATATACGCCGTTCGCCACTCGTGACGTTTTTCAGTCGCGAGAAACGCGGTATGCGTTTCTCACGACTAAAAAGCAGCTAGCATGCACGGTTGAAAAATACTATGAAGTGAACAAAACAAATAGCGTTCTCAGCTCGGCGTTGGCGTTTCACAGTGGCATCTCGAGCTCATATTTCCGGATGTCCTTGAGGGGCGCCCAGTCAGCGAACGGTCAAGTGAGGCGCAAACGGACGGGAAACTGAGGCGCAGGGAGAAGAGTAAACGGCAAGAAAAAAAGAAAAGAGAGGCGAAGCCCAGCACCAGCTTTCTCCTGCACTCTCGCACCACATGCTCCGGTGTCTAGGGGTGAGAGTAAGCGCACGCGCCCGGTGCTGTTGCTATGGGAGAGGGCGGTAGACGGATCCCGACGGACGCCTGACATAGCCCGACTAAGAAATGCATTCGCATTTAAACGAGATGGGCGCCGCGGTACTTACTAAGAGGGAAAGTAAAATACTATAGGAACGGTAGGAAGGTTAACTAGATTACGTCAAGTTTTGTACCCTACAAGTTTCAGACTGCTGACGTTCCCGACAACTTGCTTGCTCAGGGCCCTTCCTTTCGTGGTTTAGCTGCTGTTATGTACGCAGGGACAGCAGCATTCTCCAGGAATTTGACAAAATGAAAAAGATAATATATGTTACATACACTGACGTAGACTAAAGGTTTTGAGCTTTTCATAGTTTCGAGTTATTCTGCAAAGTCTGCAGAATAACGATTCTGACTATACCCAGTAGGCTAGGTATAGTCAAACGAACCCAAATAACTCATTATATTTCAGCACCCGAAACAAACAATATATGAAAGTACTCAGTTGATGTGTTAATGGAGAGACGACGTCAAAGCGTTCAAGCTGCCCATGAAACAAGCAAACTGTGAAGCAACAAGAAACTTTGGCGCCAGCATTCGTATTACAACAGTCATGGGGTAGTATAAGAATGAAGCGGCTACCTATCGCGGAGGTGCAATAATCATCAAAGATAAAAAGGGGGGTACTTAAATTATGAACGAGACATAAACGATACCCATGGGCAGCCGGGCTTGCAGCAACGCTTCTCGTGCTACAATGCTCCACTAGAGGGCGTCTCTAACGACCCGTTTCGTGCAATACGGAAAAGAGAAATAGCAGAGGAAGCGGAGACAATCTCATTCTTGTTCCGTCAATGTGTATAGGCGACGGAAGAAGTTCACAAAGGCTCGCTACCCAGACAGTCTAATTCGCTGCGCTCGGTCTCCCGATGTAAGCCATGTTCGATCGGCCCCGCTGTAGCGTGAGCGACAGATAGGCGAATTCGCGTCGACGTGTGAGCGTGTGACGACGTGTGAACACCCATGCAGCGAGTGCGGTGCGACCACTGCGTGTTCGTTTCGGTTAAGACGAACAATAATCCCGCCACGGTGATCACAGACTACAAGCTTAGGCGAAAAAAAGAGATGACTACAATTTTTTTCACGTGACTGCATTTCAATAAGGTCTTGTAGTTTTCATTTGGTGTTCCACTTCATTCTGCGCTCCCCTACATTTCTGATTTTTACTTTTTGCCTTTGCCGAACATTCAAAGTTGTAATCTGAGCAAGTATTATTTGTCGCCCTTTCCTAAAATGGGTTGGGCAAGCTCTGGTACATCCAATTTTTGGCCGTTTTTTTTTTCTTTCTTTCGATCACATCATCTCTCTGATGGTTACGCGTTTGCTGGATCTTAGATGAACGTCGTCCATCTGGGGTTTTCTTTCAGCTGTGTTTTCTTCGGCGTAGAACAGCACCACGGTGAGTAATATCCAATGCGAAGGTTTAGAGGAAGAAATGAAGAATACAAAAGAAAAACTGCGTGAATGAGCTTGCCAAAAACAGCCATCTTTCTTTGAAATAACAGCCCATACGCTCACCGAAAGAAAGAAAGAAAGAAAGAAAGAAAGAGAGAAAGAGAGAAAGGAAAAAGGAAGAAAAGAAGGAAGAAAAGAAAGAAAGCAAGAAAGAAAGAAAGAACGAAAGAAAGAACTGAAGAAGGAAAGAATGAAAAAAGAACAAAATAAAGAATGAAAGAAAGAGGTGGGGTATTAGTAGACGTCAAACAAACTTAAATTAAGGTGGTGTCTACCAGAAATTCTCCAGCAGTGACTACGTGAGAAATCCTGATCAGGAGTACTATAGAATTACTTAATCCGTTATGAAACCGAACAAAATGTGAGTGGGTTTCTTTTTGTTTTCTATTAAGAAATTCTGCGTTCTATTTGATGGCTAGCACCTGAAAATTTGTGACATCACGGCTCACGGGTGTGCTTCAACAGCCCCCGACCAACCGCAGATGCATGTGGATGTTATAAAACAAAACTCGCGACTGAAATAACACTGGCGTTCATTGTGTGAACTTCCGCCCCATTACCTCCAGACACACGTTTGTTTCAAAGAACTTTATCAAAAGTACCTCGCGCAGTGTTGTGTGCTCTTGCAAAAGGACCTGGACGTCTCGAGTTGTAGTGGGCTCAATGAAACTTTTTTGTGCGAAAGCAGGATCTCATTGATATTTATGAGGTGAATAGAAAAGCGGAGTGCCGGCAAAAGTTATGTAAACTGGAAGCCGGTATTTGGATCTACGTGAACCAAGTAAGCTTTCATGAAGGCCAGCGACGAATTGCTTTGAAAATAAGAGCAATATGTATATTTATGTTTACCTTCGTCCTACGCCAAAGTGTGATCTTACGCGATGTTCATTACACCACAAAAGTAACAAAATATCATGGGAACCTTACATGCGCGCACTTACAGGTCTTATTGAAAGAATATGACTTCATCTGACGATCCGGAGTGTGCACACAAAGGAACGTGCATATATTTAGCTATATTTAGGAATTCTTTCTGCACTTTTTGGCGTGATATAGGTTCATTCTCAAGATTCGACGCACACGTAGAGGGGAAGGTGCAAGGAAAAGTGAAGTACAAATACGCTTATTTAAAACAAAAAACTGAAAGAAAGATATATTTTCTTGCTAGAGAAAAAAGAAAAAAAGATTTCAATTTTCATGAGCCATCGTTCCGGGCATTCTTCAGAGCTGGTTCGCCACTTTCATTGGAACGCACGAATACAACTGAATTATGAAAATTACGTAAATTAAATAATCCATAGAATACGATGCACGTGGGTTCGCACATTACTTGTTCTTTTCATTCATCTGCTGTAGTTAGCCCGGCCATACCGGTTGTACTCGGCATGTGCAGAGCTTTGCAGATGGGTGGTCCATACGTACCATGTTTCAATCACTCTGTGTCATGGATTATAAGACTGAACGAGCCGAGATGGCGGGTGTCTTAGCGTGCACCTGCATTTTATTATGTCAATGTTTTTGCAATGCGTTGTGATAACAATATCTAGGTTTTTACGAGCTGAAACCACGATATGACTATGAGGCATACCGTAGTGGGAAGTTCTAGAATTATTGTCCATATGGGGTGTAACACTCTAGCACTTCACTTCCGTCGCTACCGGGACTGAACGCGTGACCATCGAGGCTGCACGTGAGCATCAGAACCACTGTACCACCGTAACGCGTTGTAGCGGGAAATGACGCAAAACAGTTATATTCTCATCACGCCATCGTAGTGACATCCGAGTGCGTGTGTGTGTTCGTAGCAATTGATTGTGAAATGTTCCCGTTTGCCTGCACGCAACAAGTGACCAAGCCAATGGTTGTTACTTTAATAAAAGGATGTTTGCTGCGGTAAAACAATCAACGTAGTTTTTACGGTTTTCTATAGCGCATTGTTGTCGCTATCAAAACGTCTGTCTACAAAAGAAACTGCGGCCACTTTTTTTTATTTCCTCACTGACAAATCTTCCAAGAGTTTTCCCAGACTCCCCCTACCAAAGTGGGGGGTAGCAAACTGGGTGCAACCTGGTTGCTCTCCTTGCCTTTCCTTCGTCTCTCTCTCTCTCTCCCACTCTAAATAGTGCAGTATGTAGTGCACTACGAAGGCGCCGGTGCACGCTAGCGCAATCGTTGCCAGAACATGTCACATTCTTGCGAATGGTCCCCTGAGCGCTCTTACACTCGTAGAGCGAGCCTCCTAGAGCACGTCGCCTATCGAGTCAACGGCCTTGCTCTGAAGGGAGCGATCTCCTTTCTCCTCTGAGGCATTCAACGTGAACGTGCCGTCGCATGCATCACGGAGCACGTGTTCTCCATCCGAGCCGAACGTTTCCCCTGCCGGCCGAAAAACGTCCGAAGGAAACGGCCATGCCCAGGCAAACGCCGCGTGAAAATAAACGACGCCGTGGGGCGTTTCCACCACGAGTTCACGGGGAGCTCGCTCGTTCGGAGAAAAACTGAGACGACTTCCTTCTTTCTCTTCGCCCTTTCTTCTGAAGTCGTCCGCGTAGCATTGGAAGTTCCGCGCAGGGCTTCGCAATCACAGCGATGTGGGCCGACGTAAAGACAGAAGGTCCATTGCTGCGCCATTGATTCGAATTTGTCTGGTCGTTGTTCGAGGCCGGCCGTTACCGTACGTTGTACCTTCCTAGGCAGATTTCGTAACACTTCGAACCTGCAACAGCAACATGCTAGTATGATCATTATCGTCGTTCTGAAGCTTTCTTTTTTTTTCTTACGAATTTCAGTGGTGGCATTATGCACTAAAACATGGCGCCAGAAAGTGTACAGCCGTCAGCACATTTAACACGAACGCTTCACCACGTGTCCTGCAGCAGTTTGATTGACGCTGACACCACGTACGCTTAGGTTCTGTTGCCAAGATGCTAATCATACATGCCGACGTACTATCCAAGCCAACCGAGGTATTATCTCTGCAAAAGCGCTCAGCACTTCGCGGCTGGAATCAATCAAACTAGCCCTGGCCACGCATATAAGTGTTCGTGTTAAAGGTGCTGACGGCAGCACAGCAATGCAGCCATCGAAAGTGGCGCATTCGTATGCGTAGTTTTCGATAAAATCATGCTCTTTCAATTGTGGGCTTTTCGGCGATCAGCCGTTTCTGATATGGCAGCCCTATCCTTTGTCCTTGTAACCAATCGTTTCACGTTGCCAAATTTCACTGAGCCTGGATATGAACGTGTGGCCGCCGTTTTTCTCCTGTAGCTACTGAACTGATGCGCTGCCAAGTACATGAATAAGCGTCCAGCTTCCGGCTTGAAGGAAGGAAAAAGTTTTGAATGAGCACTGCGCAAAGAGAAAGAAAGAAAATAAGGAAGAAAGAAAATAAGGAAGAAAGAAGGGAAAGAAGAGATAGAAACAAGAAAAGAAATAAAAATATAGATAACAAAAGCAGTTAATTATGCATGCCCACGCTATTTTCAATCGTGCAACGGATCCAAAATTTTTTGGTTTGCCATTTTACTATAAATTAAAAGCAACTTCTGCTCATGGCTCGAGTAAGTGAAATCTGTTCTCAATCGAGCGGATTGATCAATCGCTAATGCCAACCATTAAAGCCGGTAAATGCACTTACAGTTGGGCAAGTTTAGTTATTATACAAATTATTGAAATATTCGAGTAAATTCAAATAAACAAAAAATAATGCGCATGGTTTCCCAACGTGGTTTACTCAAAGTGCTGGTGGGTCATAGCTAAGGCCAGTGCGACCACGAATGTGTACCATGGAATCTAGCCGACGAAAAACCTGTCAACGTAATTGGTTAGGAGCGTGTCGGAATGCCCATGGGTTTTAGTGAGGGTGCTGTTGGACGATTGTAATAATGTAATAAATGTGGACGCTGGAGAGCCTGTGATTTACGATCATCACTTTCAGGTGGTATCGCTGATCATTCAACATTTTGTTACTGCACAAACACGCAAAATGAAGGAATAATGTTAATGCGCTTACGCACATTCTATACAATTGAACGCAGGGGAGTACATTAGGCGTATAGTTGTCTCCTCTATAGGCACAGTGGAGGCATGTACCTGTGAGTGTGTCAGTGGATGTGAACATTATAACGTAATCAAACATGTGCTAGCGAAGGTACAGGAAAATGCAATCAAGCATATCAAACAGCTCTGTCAACGTCGGATGCCAGTGACCAACGTTTGCGCAATTGTTGAAATGTGCGCCTACGAAAACTACGAAGCCAACCAATGACTGGCCTCTACAGATAAGTTTATTGTGACCCCCGCTGTGACTTCCTTTTGTTGTGACAGTGGTCAGCGATTCAGTTATCGCACAGTGCAGTTCTCATCACTTATCTCTTCTACAATACGTCGGGTAAGTGTACTGCATCAGGAAAGTGCTGCAGAAGCTCCACTGCAGTTGTCACAGCATGAACAAGCATTGCTCAACGTGGTCATCTCCGTCATCTTTGATACCCTACATGCTTTGAAGGTTCGGGGTTCCACCCCATACATAGTCTGCGAAGTGGAGGGCATGATACTCCGCGCGCTAAATGAATTCGTGGTTTGTTCGAGGGCTTAATGTCCGACCCTGCTCACTTCGCCAGCTCGGGGTACTATTTAATCTATACTATGGAGGCTGCAGGCGTTTCATACTCTTCACACTGAAAAGGTCGAGGTACCGAATATCGCCACACTTTGTAAGTCTTAGGTTCCAATCGTTAGTCACCGTATTCCTCTACATGTTTCTTATCCAAGCACGACACAGATTAAGGTAAAGCTGGTATAGCTTCAGTACATAAAGAAACGTTTGACAAAGAATGTCACTGGAGCCAACGTTAGAACGTTCCTTTATGACTGATTTCGAATTCCTAAATGTATTTTCTATTGAGCCCTTCGCATTTCCAAGGGAAGGAAGTTACCTTTTTGATGGACACACAAAGAGATTTCCAGGAAAAGTGGTCTAACCATTCTCCCGCTTTTGAAAACTATCGTGCCTCTTTTCAATAACATGTATCAATGAATCACCCCTGCTATAGTCTCTGCTTGAGACTGCAGCATCAATAAATAAATAAATAAATACATAAATAAATAAATACACCAATAAATAAAATGTCCAAACAAAACGGAAGCACAAAACACCTATATACTTCGTTCCACATACAACAGTCAACGCAGTGGAGAAAAATGAAACTTCCTGCAGTAGGGGTGTTCAGCCCAGAAAATGGTTCATTCTTGTTTCACCACCACAATGTGTTTTCTTTCAGTTTAATGCGGAGTATTGAACTAGACGTTCTTATGGCAGAGATCAACAATTCCGTTATGCGGTGACAAATATGTTGGTCTGTGCCTGGTAGCATTTTTTTATATTTACGCGTCTTTAGTTTCTCATTGCAAGCGTGCCCTTTCACGGCGCACCCGACCACTTACACCGATAAAACAGCGTTATAAAACACGCGGATATATATATATATATATATATATATATATATATATATATATATATATATATATATATATATATATATATATATATATATATATATATATATATATATATATATATATATAATATATATATATATATATATATATATTGCTGACCAAACTTTTCCCTCAGCTTTCACTGTGTTGACTGCTAAGTGTGAGGCGGAGTGTACCTATACTGCCCGCCATCTCGTGTTCGCCCCACAGTGCACGCAAGAAAACTGAAATTTTGACACGGCTTGGTCAGTCACCGATAGACCGACCATGCGCTGTTCCTCGTCCTCCAGCGTTTGGTTGTGGCCGTTTATTCCGTCTCCCGGGAGGCAGAGCCCATCCAAACTGCTTCTATACGAGCGATCAGTGCTTGTGCGTTCGGGAGTTACGTTACGTCTCCGAAGGAAAATATCGAAGCGCCGCCGGGAAGCCATAAACACTGGGGCAAAATGCGAAGGGTGCAGCATTCGCTTCAAGAAGCATATCTCGGCTTGCGACGTTGTGCAAAAAGCGAAAGCTTGTTTCGTGGTTCGTACGACTTGTACATTGCAGACTAACCAGACACTGTTTCGAGTGAAGATAAGAAAATTGTTTAGTTTAAAGGGCAAGCGAGCACTCTTGTATTCTGTTAACAAGGAGAAGGTATAGCCTTCCGAGGAAATAGCGTTCCTAGATACGCTGGCGATGACCCCCCTCCCCGGTTTTCTCTTTTCAGGTTTGTTGAAAACAGTTTATTGAAAGGAAAGCGCAGGTATAGGCTGTACGAAGAAGAAGCGCGATGTGCGACGAAACAATGCACATGCCGGTGGCCTATATGAACCTTTCCGCAAACGGTGCTGCGCCAGCTCTCCATATCACCACACCAAGCCCCAAATAAATGTGTGGCTCATCCCCGATCACGTGCAAATATCAGCATTTACGAACCTGAAAAGTCGTTCATCATCAGTCGAATGCGACTTCTCTACCATTTTAAAACCTGAAGGGTATAGTTACCATGACCTATATGGATTGCGCATGCACTGTTGTTAATGGATATCCGCTTACATAGGGAGACTGGAATTAATCTATTATGTATGACTACAGCGTATTCCTTTGCATATACAAAGGTAGCAACTTACCTTCTTCTTATAGTTCCATTCGGATGGATACAGACGATACATCAAAGATTTGACTATAGCAGTTGTGCGAGTGAGATATAGAAAATACAAACGCTTAACCATTTTCCTTTAAAAGCTTTAAGGACTTATAGCCCGAATGCATTTATCAAGCTGTATATTGAAATATGCCTTCCTTACTTGTCAAAAATATGAGGAGCATGATCATTTATTTGCCCAACTTACCTTCTTAAATATTTACGCTAAGGCAAATATGAGACTTTATGTTTTTTAAAGCACTCGACCATGGCGGTAATTGAGCTAGGCCTGTTAGTCTTAGCAAGTGCGACCGCCCGCACGCCAGCCCATAGACGATGGGTGACCGCTCGGCCGTCGACCGCTGCCTTGTCACCCATCTCCTAGCTGTCCGCCTGTCACCTATCTCCTAGCAGGACACTGTCGAAAAATTGTAGGACAAATCCCGGCAGACGCCAGGCCTCCGCACCCAAGAGCAACGTCGACCAGCCTTGTCGCCGCCGCCAAAGCCACCACGCCAACTTCTCAGCCGTCATGCTCGCCCACTTCGAAGCGAGCAGGTGCCTCGCCTCCACAGACCCATCACCGCGCACCGTTTTCTCGTCTTCCGGTTGACACGATTCACGTCGTTGATCGCCCTATGGGTTCTGTAGAACTTAGCAAGCTACAGTCTCTGCACTTGTATACCTCCTTGCTGCAAGCAGCGTGCTTGCAAGACCTCCGACCCGCATCTCGCGACATGGTGCGGATCCACCCAATGAACAACACTTTTAGGCTCATCATCGCGGACTCGGCTCGTGCTCAAGCCTACCTCCGCATCACCTCCCTCGTGGCTTCCGGGAACACTGATCCTCTGCCCCATCCGGTCACGGCCATCCTCATCCGACGGACACTCGTTGTCAATCGAGCCAATCTGACCTTCCCTGCACTCCGCCACGTTTTCAACAACCACGTTTTTAACAGTAACAATGTGAACCAACCCAGGCTACACCACGCTGGTCTGACGGCAGCAAACACAGGAAAAAGTAGAACCTCAAAACAAACTACGCCTTTCCCAAGCATCGTTTCTATAAGCATACCATGTCTTCCTAAACAGACCAATATTCTGAAAAGCTATGCTAACTTCGGCTATATTGCTATCAAATATTTGACTGTGCTAGAACTCGACAGGAAATAAATAACAGACTATAGGAAGGACTACCTTTATTGATCTGCACTACCCACATTTTAAATTTAACGAAACTAGACTTTTCTTACATCCGCACCTACTAACGGAAGCTTAAACACGTATAGTAGAGACCCGTGTTACATTGCTCATTCGTTTCAACATAAATTAACTAGTCCTACAGAACAGGATTACTAATCTTCCTTCCCAGTTTGTTCTCTCTTTCTCTCGTGTAAAACTTTGAACATAAGCGAACTTACAAAAAGTGGTGGTGCTATCAAATTTCGAGGCTAGAAAAAGACTATTGTGGGTTTTCTCTGTATGCAGAATACACCAAACGAATGCCAGAACACAGCAAACGCTTAGAGTGTGTTTTAATTCACTTGCACCTGTGCGAAATTTGCCTTGTCGGGAGGCTCTAATGATAGAATACCTCACAGAGGAAAGCCTTGATTTACCTGATACCCTCATTGTAGATAGTTTGATCAGGTTCACTTG